>NNCF01134179.1:51743-93334 GCA_002313205.1 Laupala kohalensis | reverse complement strand
TTGCGGATGTCTGGCCGAGGTCTGCTGTCGGAATGTTGAGTTGTTCCAGTTGGCCTTGTAGCTTTGGTGAGCATGTGGCTGTAACTAGAAAATACTTATAAACATCTGTATTCGAAGTCGATTTGCTATGAGCGTCGCACTATTCACTGTATAGCACAACAGGTAAATGATTTCTATAAAGAAATCATGGTCCAGAAAGTTATCAATGAAACGTATGTTTCATAATATCACACGCGGCGTAGGGAGTGGTCCTCCCTGTACGAGGAATGATACTTGTACGTTGAGCTTCATAACGCGAAGACGGAATGGATTATTTTTGCCCGTAGGCGAATGGTGGCCTTGAGGCGCTAAGTTGCCCGAAGGCGAATAATGTTGAGAGTCCATAAACGGTAGNACTCGCGAGTAACATCGTACACGACGAATGGATACTTGTGGAATGGATAATAGGACGTTGAGCGTAGCCGTATATATAGCTGTACACAGAACGTGCATATGGAGTGCGTTCAATGATCCTATGTCAAGGAACGTACATAGTGAGTGTGTTCAATGATTCATGGAATGTGCAAGGTACTTGCACAGAGCGTCTATATACAAAGAATGTTTATATAGGCACGGAGTANGTCGGAATTCCATCCGTATTTTCGGCAAAGCAGAAGTAGAAGGGGAAGACACTGACTAGACGTAGACGTAGCAAAAAAGATAGATGTCAATTTATCTTTAGCTGATATCGATAGAAGCCTAAAGTTGCTGATAAGAAGCGTCATATACTTGTAAAATTTACCAGTTAAAGGAAACGGAAAGAAATATTTAAAGAGAAACGAGGACTCCGTGGATCCGGCTGGACCATCAGGGAGGATCTCACGCGGATGAGGCTGGAGTTGCTGCGCGCAGCCATAGACCGCTTCGGCTACACCAACGTGTGGACGACGGATGGGACCATCATCGTGAAGGATAGGAATGTGAAACATAGGGTTTAAAGTAAACATGACTTGGACAATTTAAACGGGGCAAATTAAAAACTTAGACTTTTCTACACTCTTTAAAACTTTAGTTTAGTTTTCAATTTCAAGTTATTTTAGTTTATTATTATTATTATTTTATCTTTAAGTTTACCACTAATTTTCTATTAGTGTTATATTTATTTACTTTTTAATTATATTTATTAATTTCTAAAAATATCAGTAGCATAAATTTGAACATTTTTACAAAGTTTTTACTTACATTAAGAATTTACTTTAATTACATTAAATATTTTTGTTATAAAATTTGGATTAGTTTGAATTTTAGGAAATTTTGAAAATATCAAATTATTCCTAATATTTTTAGGTAAGAAATTTATTTTAAATTAGACTAAAGTATATTTTATTTCAGTGCACACTATTCACTCCCTGGTAAGCAAGTTTTGGCAACATCCATATTACGAAGTGTCTACTTTTCCCTGTACGTCTGAAAATGAGGTCAGTCGGGATGTCGGATTACCCCATCCCATAAGCTCTTTACCTGCTTTCTGTTGCCCCGCGTCCGTCCAAGAGCTTCAAAGCTTATTATCTCAGTTCCCTCGTAATATATCCGTATTGCATGTAAACGGGCAATCACTTAAGAAGCACCACTCGGAAATTTCAAATATGTTACCTGATGTTACTGGTTAGTGAAACGAGGTAGAAATCTTCAATTTCGACCGGTATTGTGTCAGTACCAAAATAAAATCTGATAAGAAATGATGGGAAAATTTTTAGGGTAAACCTAAGAATATTTTTGTGGTGCTTTATGGCATGCCGACATCAAGGTCATTAGAGTCCTAAAATTTTGTACAGGTAGGGAAAATGCAGTTACGCAATAAGGAGAGCCAACATGACTCTCCCCCCGTGTGGGACTCGCCGAATGACTCAACCATACCCACTAAAAACCCTCCTGAATTACAATATATCGAAACATATAAAAAATAAAACATATTTTTAAAAAAATGAAAGATAACCTAGCCCTCGTAACCAAGGAAGGTCAGGAAAGAGAAAGGAAGGAGCCATGCACAAGTAAGTGGAAGTAATGCAAGACCAACACATCAAGAAACACATAACCTAACCTAAAATAACAACGAAAATACCGGCACGGCCCTGTGCGAAATACGCGTTTTCTGCTTAGAGAACTCGTATCCTGCGGCGTGAGAGGCGTAGAAAAGTTCTCTACGATGGAGAATAGGAATCACTCTTCTACGGTGGACCGTCGAGATGTGTCGATCTCTACGTAGACAACGGAACGAGAATCGGCCTGATGGTCTCGGGAACTCTTTACAGTCTTCTGTGGACTACGCCCTGAAGATAAGTAATTCACCATGGCATATTTCTATATTCAATTATATATCTCAATTTCTTAGATTTTGGCGTTTCGCACCTTTCCACTGATGAGTATCCGATTTTCCTCCTTCCCGTACATTTTTAAAGTTATCAGTTTCAGAACAAATAAAATTGTATATATTATTAGACAATTATGATGAGTATTGAATTAAAATAAAGTTTTAATTCAATACGATTGTGTCGTAAACCCCGCACCGTGAGTGAAAATTTAATGCAAATCATTTAAACGACCATTACTCTGTATCATCAATTTTCCTCCTTGTTTACAAGTTTCTTTCAAATCGTCGAAACGCAATACATTTAAATTGAGTATTGTCTCGACCATACCCACTGAAAACCCTTCTGAATTACTATATATCGAAATATAAAAAGGAAAAAGACAAAAAGATTACTATAACATTAATAAAACCGAAAACAAAGAAAAAAGTAAATTTAGAGAAAGAAAAAAGTGAAAATTAGAGGAAAAAGAAGCAGAAAGAGATTTAAATAAAATCCTCCCGAGAACTTGTGGGAGGAGCCCCGTTTCGTGTATGGATTTGAGTAATGACACACGAAGATATATCAGATACTGTTCCAGAGGTCACATTCCTGAAGGAATCTAAAAAGAGGTATCAAAATCGGTTCATCCTGCCCCAGCATAACGTTCAAACCGTTGGGTGGATTGTGTCACCGTCGGCTGGTACTATAGTTGAGACACTGCAGAAGAAAATGTTCCACGGTAAGTGTTGTGTTGCAAGTTTCGCACATGCGGGGAAGTTCACCGCGTAAGAGATGTAAAATGGGTAAGATTACAGTGGCCAATACGAAGACGTGTAAGGATTATGCCATTCGGCGTGACATGTCTCAAGAAGAGACAATCTTATGGCAACCTTTGAATCTGACGTAGGAACAGATGAAAGATCAAGGACTGCCCTCTGTGTTCCACGCTTTGCTGCCTCATCAGCCTCTTCATTGCTCATAATATCCACGTGCCCAGGGACCCATCAAAGGGCGATTTCAAAATTTTGAAATACTAGATGACTTATTAGATTCTGAATTATTAGAGTAAGGCTATCAGAAGTGTACAGTGAAGACACTGACCACAGAGCACTAATAAAATCAATGCAGAGAACCACACGCCATATTGAAGACAGCTGAACCTCAAGGATTGCAAATTTTTCAGCAGTGTAGACGCTGCAAAAGGAATGGAGGCGGAAAGAACGGGTGGCACTATGGCAGTGGAAAGGAGCACCAACGGAATTATTTATTGCTGAGCCATCAGTGTATATGAACATATGATCCAAATAGAGGGTTTTTAGTTTTCCAAAGTGCTGTTGGTGCACAACATCCAGAGTGTCTTGCTTCGAAAGTTTAGACAGTCAAAAGTCGATGGTTGGTTGCACGAAGGACCAAGGCGGTGTGAAGGAGTGTGGGTATTTCACTAGAGGAGGTACTGTGATCATATTTTCCACTAGCAGTTGTTTAAAACGGACACCCGCAGGGCGGGGTAACGAAGGTCTTGACAGCGTAAGAAGAAATAAATTTCGGGGAATGTACTTGGGGGAATGGGAATCCGACTTCAAAGCGTCAGGTCTTGAGAACTGAGAGGAGCGAGTTCTCTGCCGGGGACGACCCCGAGATTGTCCTTGAGAGATTGTTTCTTCGCGGGTTTCGCTTGTTGAATAGAGAAGTTGAGGAGGAGGTAGAGGTAGATTCTAATATAGATTTTGGTTTGGGTGATAATTTATACTTTGTAGGTATAAGGATTTTGCACCCCGTAAATTCATCTTTTAAGAGAGTAGGATCATCCAATGATGCCTGAACATCAGAATTACACATCTTTGGTTTTTCTATTTCCTCCAAAACCTCCTGACAGCCAAAAGAAACTGTAGATGGATTCGGTGCGATGACTGCTGTGCAAAGGATTTGGTAATAGTTATCGGATTTTTGATAAAGTACCGACGCCTGGCCTCGGGGAAAGACCCTTTCCGTAACGCGGATCCTTTGGATGTCTTTCTCTTTGATATATTTTGCGCAGTTTTTGGAATGGGAAGAATGGTTTTCCTTACAATTGACGCAGTACGGAGGCGACGAGCAGTCTGACGACTCGTGCGACGGCTGTCCGCATATAACACACACTTCGCAGGGTGACTTGCACCGGTCGACTTCCGGCACTTGCAGCAGAGCAGAGGATTCGGTACATACTGACGCACTCTCAGGGTATAAAAACCGTAGGATATTGATTCCGGTAGAGGGAGCTTATTAAACGTCAGAACCAGTGTGGAGGTGGGGACAAACTTTCCCAGCAACTTCCTCTTAATTCTGTGAACATTTACCACGCCTTGGGGTTTAAAGAATGCCTTCAAGTCTTCATCTGACTCATGTGAAAAGTCTTCGTTATTTACGACGCATTTGCACATGTTCAGGCTAGGATGTGTTATGGTCTTGATTATCAGGCCAGCAATTTCTTTTCTTGTTAAAATATTCTCGATCTGCTTATTTGTGCATGCCTCCAACAGAATTTCACTATACCGCTGGCGCACGACAGACTGCAGCTTTCCTACGGTATCATCAATTGCTTTCGCAAGACTGACAGAACTGATGGACTTAAAAGTTTTCCCCTCATCGTTACATTTCGTTAATAGGAAGCGAGGTTTTGTGGCCTGTCGCTATCCTTACAAAAAAACTGTATAAATTCACAGTTTCGCCAACTAATTGCCTCTTCCTAGAAAAGCGGGGCTTGGGGGGCATTAGTTTCCATATGAATATCTTTACATTTCATCCTCGTGTTTCCCATCCACCTCGGAGTCCAATAAAGAGACACCCCAGTGCCAGGGTTGTGTTATTAGCTAGTACTCGTATTTTTACACCCAATAGTCGCTTTTGTGACTACAATAAATATTTATTCGAATATTACTTTTATTCGTAGAAGTTGGCAATTCGTGTGAGGCAGCCATATTGCATTATTTTCGGTAAAGTTACGTGATTTTGAGAATTGAGGTGACTCCAGCGTTTCAGCTATTTTTGGTGAGAGTGATGTAAAAGAAATTGGAGTAGAGAAACTTCCTATTATGAATACTAACACCTGATATCTTACCAAAATAGCATTAATGCAAACATTTGTTTCTGATTAACAATTGTACGAAAAACTTTATGTTGAAGAACTTGAAAAATTGTTGATCAGTTTTTTTTTTCGAGCATTAAGTATTATTGAACTGCCCTAAAATGAAAAAAATGTATTTCTTCCACCCTATGTTTTCACTTTCATTCTCAGTACGTGCATGTGTTTGAAATGGTCATTAGTTATATTTTTCTATCATACTTTTTTGGGAGAGAATTTAATTTGGCATTATTTGAATCATACATATTTAAATAATCGGATCATATTATTAATATTACTTCATAAAAAAATTAATGATAAAATACATGATACGAAACTAATATTAAGCATTGTTTTTTTATTTTATAAATGAAGTAAACAGTATTTTTGTTGTAAGTCTATATTTTTTATTTTTCTTTGAGATAAGTACAACGTTTATTTTCCTACACTGTGTAAAATATTGAATTTATAAGTATCAAAAATACATTTAAGAATAATATTTAGCTATAGTCTGAAAATGAAACTGTACCGACCAAAATCGTGTGTCGACCGAAACCGATGTCAGTCCCATAGCTACGACGTCTTGGTAGCGAAAACATGCCTTGCGATTTCAAAAGTAGTGGTGAAGGTTGACCCTTCTAGATCTTGTACTCTATGTGTTGTTGTAAGTAAAGCAAAATGTTACAAAACTCGCTTCAATCGAGGTCCATAGCATACTGCCATGTTAACTTTCCAAAATAACTTACACGACTCAAATCATTGCAGGAGGAACTGAACTCTCAACTCCTTCAATGCAAAGGAACCTTGACTGACAGGGAGTCGCAGTGTCGAGGTTTAGAATACCAACGATTCTGCCACATTGCTGTGATGTTTTTGAGGGTACTAATGCTTTGGCGACGGTTCAATGAGCTGTTAAACCACCGATGGGCTCCCCCAACTCGACCCCTCCCCTGACCTCGCAAGAAGAGACAATCCCGTCGCACACCGTAAATGCCCTTCCGACATTCGTAAACTCCCCATCCCCTCTTTCTATCCAAGAATATTCTCTCCCTTACAAAGCTCATATTTTCACCTTCATTCTTATCTTCTCCAATCTCTATTTTTCTCCCTTTTTCCATCTAACCCACCTACCACTCTTTCTAAACAAATATTGGATGTTTAAGATGCCGGTTTCCGGCGGACACGGCGCTCTCACTTTGTGTTCTAGGAGGCGTTGTGAGCAAACCAGGCGTGTGACCATCCGTCTTGGTGGAGGCGTGGGAAACTGCTGCCATAACACAACGTCTCCGAGTTCTTATGGTGGCGGAGAGTGTGGTTTGCCCTGATTGATCGTGACCGGCGACAAATAGGCGCTGTGGTGCTGAGAATCGAACGCCACGGAAGAGAGAGAGAGTATTGACGAGAGAGAGAGAGAGAGAGAGTGGAGCCGGACGTGATAGTGGTGTCCGGTCCAGATGGAGAGTGTGATGAAAGAAGTCTGGCTGAGTTTTAAGCCGTGGTCTCTGTCGTGATGTTAGGATGTTTGACTATAATGATGGCCTCTTTGATCAACTCTCTCTCACTCCCAGGCAACCATGATTCACGTAACTCCGGCGGCGGAAGTCTACACCATCGTTGAGTGTAAAGTTAGAGAGTTAAATTTGATCCTCCGCATCATGGAATCTACTATGCACGAAATAATAACATTCGAAATAAGAGCTGGTTCGTTGCGACTGACTCGTTGCAATTGCTGAGTTACCTCTCCAACCTGAGGCTAAATAGTTTCATATGGAACCGTCTAGCAGTACTTTCGTTGCAACGGTTCTAAGAGTTCTGCTTGGAACCATCTCGCTATTATCATGTTACAACTGCACTACGAATGTTAAACTTAAAAATTTTCATAATCGCATATTTTTTTCTTAACTGTTGAAACAAATATGAGGTGATTTTATTCAGAAGTAACGCAAATTTGGTTTGGTTTGGCATTTAAGAAAGATAGGACTACCTCCATAATCTTTCGCGATAATCAAAATAAATTATAGTGTCAAACTATACGTTGAGAAAACAAACACAATTGTACGAGAACCCGTGTTCGTCGAGTCAGAGAATTGTTTCAATTGTACGAGTGTAAATAGTGAAAACACAAATAAAGACACACTCAATACAACGGAATATTTCAGCGGAATATTAATAATATTAATAATAATAATAAAAATAAAAGTACCTTTATTTCGGTGAGACTCAGACCTTAAGGTCTGCTCTTCCGTCTAACCATTTTAAAACTTTTACATTTTAAATACAAGATGAAAATTGGGAGGGTCGTATTTACATCACGACAGGTTGCCTGGGAACTGTTCAGTGGAAGTGCTTCACAGCTGACACGGAATCGTTACAACTGAACTTTACGCGTACTGAATAAAAATGCATAAAATGTTGCCATAACATATTGCGCTAGTCAAATTGTCGTATGAGAGAAAAGATGTGCTATTTCTCTACCACAAACTATTGTATATAACAAGACCTACGAGGAGAGCTCGAACAGAATCCAAAAATGTAAAAACGTGTATTGCCATTCGCTTAAGGTGTTGACGGAACTAAATGTAATAACGTCTTATTCTTATCAAACCCCAATAAACCTACGTCTACTCGGAACTGTAACATCTTCCGTCAAAATCAGACTGGGAAGCGAACTTTCCGACCAAGAGTGGTAAAAACATTACCGTCTTCATTCCTTTAAGATATTATTCTGCAAAATCGTAGCTTAGTAAATCGAAATAAATATTATGTATACAATAAAATGGATCGTTTAAAATGTTTAGATTTATCAGGCCATATGTAAATTATTGAACTATTTTGTAGCGTGACATGAATGTAAAATTTGTACATAATTTAGCAGAAAGACTTTCTACGTTTTTCAATTTCTTCCTTTGTTTGATTTTCACAACAAAGTTTGTTGCTGAGGAAGCGGGAAATATATTTTTCTCTCCCATTGAGTTCATTTCTGGTGTCATTTAGGTTTTACACGATAATTGCGGATGGCCTGTGAGTTGGTCGAAAAGCCTTTGTACTGCATCTCCGCCTTTCATACGAAATGAAATTTTTTGTATCAATGATTCAACTATTGTTCGTCTTCTCCATTGTGTGACTTACATAAGCTAGACTGTGTGATAATTCATTTCAACAATAATTTACACTCATAGAAAATCACTCATCGGTATTATCACAATAAACAATTTGAATTGATAAAATAATATATTTTCCGTATTTTAACTTAGATTAAAATAACAAAATAGAAATTGTATTTTAGCGTCAACGTTTCTGATGGATTAGGTTTCTAATTCATTTAACTTAATGAGTTATACTTAACCGTCAAACATTGGACACGGACTTGTGGTCTCAAAATATTCGAATCATTTTTCAAGAAAAAATATTTTTTAATAAAATTCAAAAAGCAAATTTATTCACAAACATGTAATGATATTTGATCGTATTTTTGTAATGAAATTGACTTTTTAAATACAGATTTAACATGGAGAATGTTTTTTTAAATAGTTTATTTAGAAATGGGGACATTGAAAATAGAATGTGTGGCTTCTAGGATAATAATTACCCATTCCACCGAGTGTTTGAAATTTAAATGGGATTAAATCCATGACATTTTACTTTTTGAGACATTTGTATGTAACATACTTTTTTCCTTCTTAAATATTCTGACGTGAAAATGTAGGCCATATCCTATGATTTTACGGTAGCTGAACGTGAAGCGCTGATAAAAAGATCGGGGCATGACAACATATTTTTAATTTGATTGGTTTAAATGTAATATTCCACTGTATGTTTTGAGAGAAATAGGCGTAAAAAATAAAAATATAAAATTCGAAAATTTGGAAGGGACTCTGTAAATTTGAAATGGTGATGCATTGCCAGTGGCTTAAAACTAATTATTAAAATGGATTTAAACCTCATATTTCATACAACATCACAATGTGCTGTCTGAATTTGGTGTGCAATATCCTTGTCGACGTATTAATATTATGTATACTGATCATTATGTTTAACTCAAAGGAAACTCTCTGTTAACTAATCGAGAAACGTGACTGTTCCTTCTCAACATGAAACCGACAACCCTTGCGTCGACGTCCTTCGCAACTCGAAAGGCTCACAGCGCTCGTGTAACGTAGAGCAATATGGCATTCGACGGAAGACACACATAAGCTTCACACAAGCAAGGGATCATCGGACAAGGCGAAGGGAGAGAAGGGCAAGGAGGTGCAGCGTTTCGCCCTTCTTCCTTGCTCCTCTCCCCCCCCCCCAACCCACCCACAAGACCAAGTGTCTGGGGCGTGAGCTTATGGTTATGGGTCCAGAACACCGCCCATTGGGCGGTAATTATCCGTGACACGCGGTCAGCAACCCGGCAGCTCCGGCCGCCCGTGATTACAGTTTAGATAACTTGCGGCCTAAGGCAGCCCTGAGGCAGCCCTAACAGCCGGCAACCTCAGAGGCGAGGTGATGGAGGGGGTGGTAGTAATGGCGATAACGGCGAAGGAAGTGGTTGTCATGGCATGTAGGTATTGAGCCGTGAGGAACGCCATCGTTTGTTCTTCTCATACATTGTTTGTATGGTCACCCATATCTGTCCCTTCACATTTCAGCAGGGTTCCTAATTCGTGCTCTTTAGCCATTCCAAGGTACATGATGAGATAAATTGAAATTGGGTGATGTGCTACTGGATTTGGAAGAAGTAATGAATTTGCTACGGTGACGTTATTTTTCTCAATGGAGGTCACGTAAGTTGCCATGGCGTTACCATATTTATTTTTCACAATGGAGGTCATGGGTTCAGAGAGCAATAATAAATGTAAAGGTGAGAAAAGAGAGAAAAAATTGTAAAAGATGAGGTATCGGGACAAGTGATGATGAAAATGAAAGCAGGTGCTACAACTGTGGAGAAGAAGAATTAAATTTAAAAATAATTATTGATATTTTAATTGAGATATAAACATGACTAAACATTGTTCTATTAAAAAATACATCCTAAGGAAAATATTCTAAGTTTTTTACTTATAAATTATGTCGATTATCCATGTGTCTTTAAAATTAAAAATTCTTTTTCTGCAACAGAATCTTCGAGATGCAAAGTCATAATTTTGAACTTCGTTAAGAAAGTATTTACCCTAACATAACGAAATTTTAAATACATCTTAGAATTTTACCTACATTAGGATTTTCTTTTCGAGAAGGAATTGAGGAAAAAGCCTTTGTATTGTTTAGGTACGTATAATGAAAATACGAATTTGTGAAATATTTGTATTTAATTTGAATGAGTCTTTTGTTGGAGTGCTTTTCTTACCTCTTTCACAAATCACAGTTAATTAAGCAATGTTTCAACGTCGTAATTACTTTGTTGTTTATCTTATTAATATCAAACTAACACCAAATTAAAATAATTAATAGTTTCCCCGATTAAAATTAACAAAAAAATGACTATTACTTTGATTGAATGAAATAATTGTTGGAAATTTACTTAGCGTGCATGATGGCATTGCTATAAATATCATTAACATCCATTATAATATATTCCCACGTGAACTCTTAATAATTCGTTAATAACAAAAAACTGCGCATGAGACTCCATGAGGTTATTAAGCAAGTTTTCTCTTCGAGAAAACAACAACGAATTTTCACATGAATGAACATCAAGAAGCGTACAAGAATTTTTGGACTTGAGAGATAATGTTCAGCACAATCATTCCTTCGTTTATCACATGCAAATATCGTTAAAAATAACAAACAATTATAAGCACACGTTGAAATAATCCATGTTTTATATTTATTTAATTTTAAAAGTACTGTAACAATTGCGTGTTGGAAAAGACAAGATATTTAATTATAACTTATAAAAGGGTGAAACAATGAAAGTTTCATTTATTGAGTAATAAAAAGTACACTGGATTTTAATGCGAAAAGTAATAAATAATAATATTGTGAGAAGAGATATCCCTGTTTCTAATCGATTGTTATAATAGCATGCATACGAGCTCAGAACTGTTTTTTACTTTTTAATATTCCTGCCCTTCAATGTCGGCGGGTTCACGCGTTGCTAGGAGTTACTGTCACGTCATCCAACATTCTATTATCCACAACCAGATGACAATATTCGTTAGAACGTTCTCAAGACCCTAGAACACCGGAAGGAGCCGTAGAAGCAATTCATGTGCCAAATGTTAATACTTGTTACTATTTTTAACACCTGAAGAAGACTCTAAACTCGATTCGAAATGTAGCATATAAAAAAAACACTAAAATATTCATAGTGATCGTCTGAAAAGGTTATAATTTATTTCGTTTTATACAAATGTTTAGATTGTTTAAGATTTTGGAAAGGGAAAAAATGTTTGAAAACATTGTTGGGAAATACTTTTTTGTAGAATACATTATTGAAATGATGATATAATAAACTTAATGTCAAAAAGCAGTTACAAACTGCGAATGACAACGTGAAGGATAATAAACTAATTTACTCTGTGGAAGCACGCAAAGGTCCATTCCACTAATGCCGATCATGGGCCCTAAGGCAGAGGGAGATTGAACATTTCAGCACTTTACTCCTATGATAAGAATAAAAATAGTTTNACTCTTAAGATAAGAATAAAAATAGTTTGCTACGTGTCCTAATATTAACAGAATACAAACAAATTTGTATTTAATAAAACATACAAACGTTATTTCACAAGTACGTATTATTTTCAAACTACGAATTATTCGGAAAAATTGTTTATAAATATTATTGTAACTAGTATCCTAACTATTTAAATAACACTAAATTCGGGATTTATTATTTCAATAGTCGTTGCAATATGAGTACAGGAATACAGCAGTTATAGCGCTTGTACTTAGCCAAATCACTGACAATTATAATTGTTTTCTTTATCTTTAACCCATTAATGGCCGACCCACGAAATATTGGTCAAAATTCAACGATTTTCAGATATGAACTTTAAATTTATTCAAATATCATTAATTTAAAGTAAAAACATTTTTGTTTATTGTGGATGACATAAAACAGGATGGTGCGTTCACGCACCAGTGGCTGGGAGAGGGGTCCCAGCATAGGCTCCAGCACCGATTCTTATATTCTGCTTTACGGGATCTTCATGGGAATAATGTTTAAGAGAAATAAGAAAATAACTTTCCGAATTTATTCTATTTCATATTGTTACAGATTTTCATTTGATTTGGTAAGTTTCAAAACATTCTGGATGGAGGTGGTGATTTTATACGAGACACACAGAAACACGGTACGAGTTTTGCACGCGCCGCAACATCTTCTAGTATTTTATCCATGTTTGCGAATTAAATGTCATACATTATCAAATCTACGATCAGGCTTATATTCTGCTTTTCCCCAGATTTTCCTTCTCATACCTGACATTTCTATCATCAGAAGAACATTCCGTCTCATTGAACATCAACAACCCTCGAGTAACGCAGGACCGAAAATCAAATTGAGAAATCGTTTCCTCTGATTTTGAGCAATACAGCTTACACGCATTTACAACTCAACTATCGACAGCGTTTATGAATAAAGGACACCACTATTTTTTTCTCTCTCTCACTATTATACGATAATTCGCGAAGTGATAAAAACTCACGCGGTAATGCTTCATCAACGGAATTGTCCCCCGTTAGATTGTCATCAATTTGTTCTTTGCAACATCAACAGCCAGATGAAAATTGCGAAAATTTCACCTGGCTGTTGACGTTGCAAACACTCCTCCACGAGTAGGTACTCACAAGTTGTTCTTTGTCCGCCAGTTCGTCAACCTCTGATGTCTGCGCAGTCAGTATCAACAATTTATTATTCATCTAATATTCAGATTTCGTCGATCCACGGTATGGAAACATTTAGAAAAGTAATATGAGAAAACAAAAAATGTAATAGAATGTAACATTTTAATAAATTTTACTTTCTATGAGAGATACGACCAATTTGTCTATGACATTGTTTACCTTCTTCGAAATAAGATCTCATTTATCCCAAGGAATTTTGATATAAGCAACAGTCACGAATAGTCATTTGTTACGACTGAGTAGCTGATAATCTGAGATATGGACGCTCTACAAATGAATGCATTTTATACTAATAAGAACGTGTAATATAAATTTAAGAGCCTTCATATCAAATATGAAGGCTCTCATCTGAAACCAGAACATCAAAGGAATATTTTCTGTTCAAGTATATACTCACTTCACGAACTTACATCTAACAGCACTACCATTCTCGAGAGACGTCGAGAGAAGCCAAAAGAGCAGGAATGGTCTCAAAAGATTTAAATTTAATATATTTCTGTGAAGTAAAATTAATCTATAAGTGTTTTCATTATTGAAGAACGATTTTAATTTATTTCTTTAATTAATGTATTCATGACGAAAATATAATTTTCAATCAAAGAGAGAGTGAGGGAGATCTCAATATAGTGCATCAAAGTACCCAATATATTCGTGGGTTCTGCATAATCAATTATGCAAATTACGTTTCCCAAAATTAACAATGATTGACTTGATAAAAAATAGAATGAAACAGTCGCTCCAGTTAGACGATGGTACCCAAAAATCCAATCTGAGGAACGTAAATTCATTATGAAATGCTTCCACGTTTGTTGAACCCACTGCGACGTTAAGTAGCCATTAATTCCGAATTTGGTACCAAACCTCTGAACGCTTCAAGTGCCGTGCCAGGTTCGTTAGAACTAACGGCAGGTGTAGCATTAGTGTAGGTGTTCACGCCTGCAGTTGCAGGAAGCAATGACCCTGTGGTAGAGTAGGCTGCGACTAACTCTGTCGTTGAGAACAGCTTAGTGAAGGTAGCAAGCCATTCATACGGACATGAGGCTGTAATTTACCCTTCCACAGCTTCACGTAACTGTAATGATTTTAATGATAATGACTGGGCATTTGCGACCACTCTGATAAAGATTCAAGAGATAGGTGGAAGATATGCTTATTGTTGACATCACCTGTTCGTCCCTTTAAAAGCAGTCTGAACTTGCTAATAGTCCTACCAACTGGTTAATGTTTCATAGAAACTCTTTGTTCTATAAGAAGGGAATTGTGTCGAGACGTTTGATACCTCAACTTTTGATTTGGTATTAACAAATGGCTACGTTTAATATAATAATGGCAATGTATTCTCCATTATAATTAGCAGGTACTTTTTCTAAACCAATTCCTAAAAATATAATTTCAAAATAAAAATAATCCCGTGAAATTATACGAAAACTTCAGTTTCGGTTATATTCCAAGTATGTCGTAGTCTATCTTAATTCTGACTTCACTTCGTAATCTGGTGTATTGTGCCACCCATGCCCCAAAATTCATTGACATGTTTTACGGTAGATGCTTGCACCATGATTCTGACATAGCGGATGGAAAGAAGCTATTAAATTAATAAAACACTTTCGTTTCCAAAAGGGTCAGAATATGTTTGCCTCAAACATAACAAACAATACAATAAAATGAGATTCTCAGCACGATTTAGGACTCGTCAAAGTTTTTTTTAATTCTTGCATATTTTTACCGATGTGAGTTTTAAGGATGCACAAGTATTTTGTAGATTCTGTATAGATGGTGACCCTACCTCTTGTCTTCAAACATTGCTATTGCCACTGGTGCAATAGGACCTTGGAATTCCAAGGGAGACAGCGTTAATAATTCACCACGTAGAGGTGTAACAAGGATCTCGACGCGAATACACTTCTATCTTCCGCATGTACAGCGCTTCACACTTGCCGTCGTCCAACTATTTCAAAGGATTCACAGGGGAACAAGGATCTACGCACGAAACTCACCAGGATTTTTATTTTCTCTTGTACGTAGTATATTGTAATCATGGAAAAACTGAAAGCGAGATTTCGACGGAAATATACTGAAAAAGTGGTTTTTGGCATAACGTCCCTCCGTCCGTCTGTACGCAGCGATTCTGAGTAAATGGATGAATCAATGTAATTCGCATTTCGTATCCAAGGTAGAATGTACTTGTTGTCGATGCACGTGCTCTATTTTTCCTTAAAACAAATGGTACTTCACATGAAGGTCGAAGTACTCTTTTGAATGTTTCTCAAAAACGGCACCAAAGATTTTCCTTAAATAATATGTACGTACTGTACAATCAGTATGCGTTACATCCACATTAGCGGTATTTCGCTTGATAGTTTGGTATAGACGCAGTAAAATAATTTATGCCTGCTACACTTACACAAAAGTTTACTGTTTCAGAACACCTGAATAATATTTAGTAGTGTAAATGGACTACACAGACGTAGAATAAACTTTTTGTAAACTGAATTGAAAGATACGATAATGATAAAATACATGGGAGGGCAAAAAGCACTGCAGGTATGAAAATACATCAATTTCTGTCAACAACAAAATTACATTTACATAACACTTTTACGATATTTGTAAGACTGATATGTTGCTATATGTTTTGAAACAATATTCTGAATATTCATTTCTCTTTCAAATTTTAAATAAAAGACAGTATTAAGTTCATCTAGCAACTTTGAGCATGAATAGAGCACTGGAAGACGACCAAAATGTGAAGGACCACACCAGAAATAATCCTATCATTATAGATTTTGGTTTTGCATTACTAGATTTTTGTGAAAAATTACCCGGTACTCACTCGGCACTTCCCTAAAATAAAATACTGAATTTGCAGAAGACAGGTTCTTTGGTATCTCATTTAACCTAACAGATAACTGGTTCCAGTAAATGAGTTAAACTGAAAATTCACCGAATACTTTATTATGTAACCCAATCTATAGACAAAAACAATGGTTAGCCTGATTCGCACATAGGAGTTTCCCAAAATTTAAGCCACGAACTCTCGTGGGCGAAAAAGTAGTTCTATCGATCCGGAGTTGCGTATTTCATTGATGTGATGGACATCTATAGCTAATATATACATCATTCCTTACACGAGTTAATGACTCAAACTTTAATCCTCGAATTTAAAAAAATGCATATTCCTTAAACCACTTCAAATTTATAAGCCAAGATGTCTATAATGTTTCTTAGCTGCCTCAATGTTATTTTTGCTCAAAGCATAATAGCTGTCACGTGATCGAGAAAGCTCCTTAGGACTCTACACGGAAACAGCTAAGACAATATCTTCTCCTTCTTCTGTTATTGATTATTCGGTTCACCCTGAAATAGAACATACAATGTATCTTAAATTAAATAACTACCATGAGTATGCTTTTATCATATTTTTGTTGTCAATGGATAATAATTTTACCTAAAGATATTTTAGAGCACAATGAGAAAAATTTATAAATAAATATTCTCAAGATTTGAGCTTAAGGTTCGACAAACTTGCTTTACAACAAAAACACCAATACTTCTAGATTTGTTTAAGAAAAAATGCTACATTAACTTGCTATCATATTCTTTAAAAGTACACCCATAACATGTAGTAATAACTCATTGAAGTATTGAGCAACTTTTACAGAGACAACTTTCGGTCAGGTGAAAATGGCGACCAGCCGGGACTCGAACCCGGGTCTCTTGCTTTGATCGCAAGGGTGTTAACCGCTACAACACCGGTTAGCCTTCCATAACTGTACACCATTTCCACCCAGACCTAAACCCCGGAAGACCTGAGACACATCCCCATACAGGAGATAAGTCTGGGTGGAAATGGTGGAAAGGTCTGGATGGAATAAGGTCTGGGTGGAAATGGTGTACAGTTGTGGAAGATGAACCGGTGGTGTAGCGGTTAACACCCTTGCGATCAAAGCAAGAGACCCGGGTTCGAGTCCCGGCATATATAATCTCCACGTGTAGGGTACACGGAAGAAATATGTACTTTTACAGAGACGTTTAAAAAAAACACTAAGGAGTTAAAATTTCGGTCAGATTTTAAGCTAGCTCATGAGAGTTTCTATTACAAGTTTTCTGTTTTTTTAATTTTAGTAATCATTTGTAACATATGCAATGTGATATAATTTAATTAGAGATTAGACTTCTACTCTGCAGAACGAAGAGTTTCTGGTGAATGAAACATAAGAAACCTCAGTTTTCTTGGAAACATATCCTATGAAATTTGGGTACTTTTTAATCAAGATCTAATTTCGACCCAACTTTGCTTCGATTTCTTGGTCAAGGTGTTCACTTAATTTCTCTGTGTCCACAAACTGTTGCTTTTTTACGAAACATCCACTTGAAAATTTTTGGAAAATTTCCTCGCAATAATTTGAAATCATAGGGAGCCAATCCATACAATCTAGGAATTCGTAGAGCAGAACAGTGTATACCATCTCGATCCGGTGGGCGCAAGGAACAAAGGAATGGACAAGGAACAAAGGACGCGAGGAACAAAGAACGGACGGATACAGACGGCTTACTCCGATGAAAATGCACGAGTTCTGTTCGAAATGAAGTTCAGTTTTTAGCCGAGTTACGTCAATTCTTTTCAACCGACGTGCCACAACCTCACAACGCTGCTCAAACAAATCCATCATTTTCCCCTGAATCACCCCCCCCCCTTTTTCTATCTCCCACCCTTACATCCTCTGCATTTAGGGTGTTAATAAAAATCCAGTATATGAAAGTTTTGCCATCGATGGTACTTTACAGTTGATTTCTGCGCATTTGGTATGCCTTCCGCTGCAAGATTCAGTTCTACATTCCGCACATCAAAAAATATTGCGAAGAAACGAGTATTATTCCCACTCGTGCGTAAAATCACTAATGGTACTGCGTATAAGTGATTTGCAAATATCAAATTTTCGCTGTTTCAACGAATATTTTTGCTAAAAATTTTTGAAAAATCTCACAATATTATAAAATATATATCACATACCTTTCTGAGGAGAAAATAAAATAGAAATGTACACTGTTTTGTTTCGGAAAAAAATGAATGTCATGAAATATTACAGAAGATAAAATTATTTTGTACTTCGCCTTCAAATAATTACGAATAGTGATTTTTTTTATTTCAGCTGTAAATTAATGGTGCAATATTGATTGTAAAATGAATAATATTTGGTGTAATAATCAAGCTTTTGAGTTGTCACGCTGATACAGAGTATAGCTCGATAACACTTATTATACATTAAATGTGGCATTGTGACTACCTTAAGATGGAGGTAATGAAGATCTATGGAAGGCATTTGATAAAAAGCCAATGCACACTATCACTCATACAACAAAAATAATCACAACTTTACCTCATAAAAAATATGGGATTTTTTTCCTTGAATACGGGGAAAAAGTCATAAATCTAAATTTTGAATTGAGAAACTTTCCGGAAACTGATAAATTTAAATCAAGTTATGTTTGCAATGCCATATCGACTGTCATAACTAAAAAAAAATGAATACGCTCAGAAATGTCTTCTCAATCTGGTTTAACAATGATCAAGAGATAGTTTCACCCCGTTAAATCAAATCTGACGGGGATCGATAAAAATTGGAATTATCGACTAATTCAAAATAACAAGATTCGATTTAGCGAAAGTCGTCGTTGATAATCTTCGATATGTAGAGTTTGCTGTGAAAGAATTCCATCACGGTGAAAGAAATTGCACTGTATTACTTTCATACTGCTAAATCTTATTAATAAATTACTATACTGAATTAAAAGTAAATTACTTGAATACAGTTTGTCATTGATGAATGTTTTATCAGTACCATGAATTCTGATGCCTTATTTTTAAGAAGTTGATTTTAGTTTCAAATGCGATGTGTAGTCATAAATTGAACAGTAACAGACTAGACAAAATACTGTAAAACAATACCACAGTTTTTAGATTAATACATCACATTGTACAACACAATAGGTTTTATTGAATTAGCCCCGTAACAACACGTTTACATAGCAAGTGGCAATTAAATGAAGAATTCTTTGAAATGAATGCTATTTTGTAAGCTGTATCAAGTACAAAATGAGAGGCAAACACAAAAGCACAAATTGCATTACTGTAGGAAGACATCAAAATAATAAAAGAAGCAGCAGGGTAGGGGTTGCAGGTTTCAACTTGAAAATTCGTCATTACATTCGAATTATAGAAGTAAACTTCAGAAAACTTCGATATATAAAGATTCAGTTGCTTATTCGGCTGTCGGAATAATTAGGATTATCGAGATTTTTGCTATTGTCGCTTTGAAATATAGAGGTACAATAACATTGAAGAAGGTATGAAAGTTCAAGGAGAATGATAAAAATTTAATTTATCAGAAAATTCGATATATTGAAGTTCGATTTATCGAGGTGTGACTGTACATGCATGTTATCAGTGGCATAATCAGAGAATTGAGATCTTAATGAATGTTAATGATCCTCCCACACCATCCTTAAACTCTTGATTACGATATGATATATCACATGATGTAAAAAGTAATAGCCACTGATTATTTATATGAGGTTGATATACGAATGACTAAGAATCCAAATTCACGTACTGAATTTGATATTATGACGTTACTTTTCTAATAAATTATTGAGGTTTAGCATGCGTACGAATGGAAACTACTTGTACGAATTGTATTTCATAACACATGGTACATACTTATTAATTGTTATGGCTATGTCTTACATTTGAAGAATTCAAGAGTACAAATTTAGGAAATGTTCTAGTAGTGCTGTCTAGTATTAACATATTATCATATAAATGTACTGTTAAGTAAATTGAACGGTTTAGGAAAATAGTGGTACAAGTGACATTTCTAAAACTCGTGGGAAATTCTCAATGAAATAAGAATTTAAATTTAAAAAATTAAATTCAAGTATTGTGAAAAAAGGTTTATTTATCTTACTGGAAACAGTTTTAGAGATTTATTGAAGATCTGAATGGATAATATTGAAATTTGTGTGTGTTACATAAAAAGGGTGACCCGTAGCGTGGTGCCTAACGCACTTTCCTTCTACCTCAAACCCGGTCCGATCCAAGTAGAATCCGAAGTGGTGGACGGAGCGGTGTTCGCGGCAGGTTTTCCCGGAGATCTCCCGTTTCCCCTGCCTATCATTCCACCACAACATTCACTCATAATCATTCACCCCCATGTCATTCATAATCACCGCTTCAGGGGAAGTGCGGCAGCAAGGGCATCCGGCATCCTAGTATTCCCCAGCCAAAACCAAATGAAGCATCATATATATCCCTCCCCATTCGCCGATCCCATATGAAGTGGGAAAAGGCTGGGTTAAAGAAGAAGTTTACATTACATAAAAACTTTCAGCAATGGTACTACTAGTAAATAAATTTAATGTACTACAAGTTTTATTCATTGAACAGCCTCTTGCTGCATTTAAAATAAAATATTACTTTGTTTAAATGATAATTTGTATCATAACTAGTCAGTTTCAAATCTATATATCGAGACTGAGAGACTAAATTAGAGGCACACTACAGTTAACTCAATGTAATTTTTGTAATTTGAAACGTATAATCGTGGAATTTATCGCGTTGCAGGACCAATCAAAACTTCCTCGTTATATTTTTTAGTACTTTCGTAACATAATTGAGAATTCTTATATCCCATAAAATCTATTTCTTCAGTTTTGTCACTTGTACTGTACCATTATTTTTCTAATTCCTTCTATTGTCCTATGCATTTTGGCGAACTGTAGTAGTATTTATTACGTACGTACACTACTGATAACATAAAAGGGCACATTTATTTTTCTAAGTCCCACTCTCTGACCAGTTTTGGATCTGTTAGGTTTGCAACGGATCTCTCTTTTTGTTTTCCCTTCGTTCGACCAATCGTAGGTCTATTTGAAACGGCGCCTATATTTGGAAGACATCGTGCGGCGGGTAAATCGTAACGAGATAAAATGTTTCATTACACCGCTATTAAAGAAATATTTTGTATTTTTTTATTATACACATTTTGGACTTCTATAACAAAAATATTCTGTATATTCTTGACTTCAATAAACTTTACCATTCTCTATATTTAAACGACATCTCGAGATTCGTTGTCTCGCAAGGTCTTCATAGGCAATGTAAACGATATTAGAGTTTCTGTAAAAAACGTTTGCGTAATACTGTGATAAAATATAGTTTTTAACAGAATTTGAATATAATTGCAAGATATCGTATGGAATTGGTATAATTCGAATCACAAATTACTTATAAATATTCCTATAATTTCTTATATTTATACAGTGAAGTAAAGAAATCAAATCTCATTGCCTACAAATGATGTGTATTGTCGAAAGTAATTTCACATAATTTGCGATTCTCTTAAGTTTTTCATATATGTGAGAAGGAATTAAATAAATATAGAAAACGTTTGTCTCAAATATGAACTAATAACACCAAAGTTTAATTGTCGAGTTATAAATAATATAAAACTACTTAAGGAACAAATAAATTACATCTTTTAGTGACATATTTATCCACGGTATAACAATTTGGTAGTAATCGTGCAACCTAAAAAAATAATCAGAGATCAATAATATGAAAACATCGGTGACGAATTTTTTTACAATTGAAATATTTTATATATTCTACATATTTAACTCACTCCTCATNTATAATGTTAGTATCGATATTCAGTATTATTTATTGATTTCCAGAGCAGGGAACGAACATTGTCATTTAGAAACATTCTTTGCGGGTATATAGTTTTTACGAAGCAACATGGATGTTACATTTGTGAAGATCAACGTATTAGTCAGACTTTCAGTATAATATTTACAGTAAATTTAAATCGAGCGAGGCAGTTAACAAGGTCGTATTTATTTTTATATGTTAAGTTATTGTAACTTGAAGTTCGCCGTATTCCTGATCCAGTGTCATATTCTAAGGACTTGTTATTTTAAATCTAGAAATCTTCTCCAATTAACGTAATATTTTGCCGTCAATTCAACAGAAAATTTTATATTTTCAGAAAGTGTTCAACAAATATGGGATATTATACGAAATATGTTTTTTTCATTGTAATATTTATGTTACTTATGCATAATATTTTAATGGCGTTCTACTTTTTACTGGCTGTAAAATTAGAAATTTAGATCGCTGAAATTTTCCTCTCGGACAAACGACGAAGGCGCCAATGACACGTAATTTCGTTTAACAAATAGAAGAAACTTTTATATTTGATTGTCAAATGATAGAGCAGGAACAACGATGAGATTTCTAATGAAACTCGCGGAGAGGAATAAATTTTAGTTTTATGTTAGTGTAATATATACATTATGACTCTGAAAGGCTAAACCTTCACAACATCTAGGGTTTTCTTTTTTCCTTTTTAATGTTTGTAGAAAAAATAAATTTATCTACAATAATGTAGTGTAATTAGAAAAAATACAAAATAAGAATACAGGGACCCTGAAGATGATTCTAAACTAGCATCACAACATTGACCACGCATGATTAAATTTCAATAGACTGTTTGACAAAAAATAAAGTAATTGATTGTTTATAAAAAAGTTGCGTAATTAATAGAGCATATACCTTTCTCTTTAGTAAATATTGTTCTCCAAATGTATAATGTTGTAAATTTAGATGCTATATGAATAAATATTTATTGAAAATATGATTTGGATATATATTAGACCCGTTTCCTACTCAATATTTTTATTAAAATAATGTTTTAATACTTGGGGTATAATTACGAACTCGTGAATTTCTTTTAGTATCATTGTTTTCTTTAAATATAAATTATTTGCTTTTAAATTCAATATAAATTTTTTTTGCACATGTTTATTGAAATTTTGAAGAACTTTTCTAAATTCCTCGTAAAATATATCATTGACCACTTTCATTTACACATGAAGAAACTAAAATATCGAAACTTAAAGAGAACATGAATAGAAATTATATTATAGGAAATTGTCTTGTCGTCGCCAGGTGAACTTTGTCCCGCCAGGTGAATATGTATATGTAGAAATTTACGGATTACAATAGTGTGTATTTTCGAAATGTATAGTGGTTTTTTTCTGAGCTGGATAGTTTTAGTGCGGGTTTTAAAATAAGAAAATTTATATGTAACAATTTTCAAATAATAGACAACATTTTTTTATTTATATAGTGATTTAGCGAGTTTCAGGTCTTGAGGTCCGCTCATCCACCTAATGATGACTTGGGTCAGAGAATTTTGAAAAGAGAGATATTGAGTTGGCCGGGAACTTACGGAACCCAGCCGACATTAGTCCGGATTAGCGGAGGGAAACCCTAGCTGCAAACTCCATGTACTTCGGTCAAGTATGCATTGAATCCACGCCCTACCACTCAGCGGCATCGTGGAAACAAAGATGCCAATCACTAAACCACCGATTCCGTGTATATATTTAATTGTTTACAATGTCATGGCATGAATCAAAGCATCCTGAAGCAAAATGAAAGAAGAATATTTTGCATCTTCTATTTCCAAGCATGTCTTACACTGTCTAAATACAAGGAGATATTTTGATTGTAATAAATCTTGAATTGTCTCTACAAATTAGCAAATGGAAAAGAAATCAGTGAATAATACTGGCAGTGTTCACAATATGGACAAAAAATTACTGAAATAGGTATATAATTCAAATCGAAATGTGTAAATATTATCCTGTGGTTTCATGAATAAGGCAAATGAGAATACATTTTTTAATTCAGTTTTGTCAACATCATGATGAGGTTACAATGAGTGCCTTATGTTATGAGTATGCATTAATGCCATCCGAGCAATTGGCTCAATCATCCAGATATGATTTATTGTAGAAGGTAAATGATTTTTTAAACCTTCGAATTGAACAAATTTCAATGTTTGAGTTATTATATCCGACAGAGCAACTAGGCTAATCCATCCCAAGAAAATGTTTCAAATGATAGGCCGAACCATTCTCTACCCAGTACAGATTAATCTATATACCCTTATGCGGTAAAAAGTTGAATTATTTTACTTTAAATTAGTATGGGCTTATATTGAAAACATCCATGGACTTATATTTTTTTATATCCTTACATAAGTATCGGTTACGCGAAGCTAAAAATAAGAACGAAAACATCGCAGTTGAAAACACGAACGCAATGGCTTTTATGGTACCTCGCGTTGCTTTAAAAGAAAAATGAAACAAAAACAACAAGAAAATATACTGCAAATGTCAGTGATTCTCATCAGAAGAAAATATACATTAAATAACATTTTTTAAATTCGCAAAATAAATGTACTCGTTCGACAGAAAAAACTCCAAGTTTTGTGAACTTATTTTTAGTCAACATCAATATATAATACCTTAATAAAATGCAGCTGTTTATGATTTATTTTCACCAGACACGTTACGTCAGGACGTCGATGTGGAACCACTACAAGGACTGATAGAATACGACTCCATCCATCTTTTTGCTTCCAATATTTCCCCCGTAGAATACTGAGGGGAATACAGTCACGAAAAATATTTATTCGCCTTGCTCTTCAATCGCAGAGAACTCTTTGATCATTGCTCTTTCGCTCACCCGCACTCCAAGTGTCGGCGTCATACCCATCGGCGCTTTTTGTGGTCCCATTTTCTCCTCTCTGATTGGATCCTTTTGAACTAAGCAGAAAATCAGGAAGGCGATGTCTGAGTTCATCTGAAGAAGATCAAACTTTTCACGAGGCGGTTGAGAACAAAGGGGAAGAGAGAGAGAGAGAGAAAAGATAGAGTGTCATGGACGTGCTGAGACAGTCGTTGAACTCGAGTAATGTGGAGCAGTTGGTTTCTCTAAACAGCCATTTTCACGGTGTTGATAAAGAATTCGTAATAATATAAATTCAGTTTATTTATTTATTTATTTAATTTTTCTTGTGGTCTAGATCACCAGGCCACCTCATCTTCAAGGATGCATTACCAGGTCCTTTGCGCTACATTGTCATTTATTTGCTATACTGTATTATTTTATACACCATCCTGCTTAACACCCATAATCCCACAATATATGCTCTGGACTGCCTGTTCCCGTGCCACATTAAAATCCATCATCTTCAGCTCTTCCTATCCTTTTCATGTAGTCTCCAAACTTCTAATGTCCTGTTATGATCTCTATTAGGATCCTATATGGATTAAATCATTCATTTCTTCTTGCGAGCGTGGCTGCTTTATACTATATAAAAATTCAGCCTGCGTGTGCTTGTGCTCACAAAACTCCAAAAGTAGTCGGTGGATTGATTTGAAACTTTAACACAACGTTGTATTTATATACACGCGTACAGACCTATTATATAGATATCACACCTGTGCCAGGTAAAAACATGATTTTTTTGAAAGTATGTATATAAGCGAAATACCACTAATCACGTCTGACTAATTACGAAAAATCAGAATCAACAAAACCAACAAACTTGAAATTTGACACATAAGTTCCTTTTATGGTGTAGACATCTGCTGGGAGAGGATTTTACGAAAACCACCCCTAATAGGGTTATTTTTTTATTTTTTTGTGGGGCTTTAAGGCTTGTCGACATCGAGGTCATTAGAGCCCTACTTAAAAGTAAAAAAAAATATTTTCAATTAAAATAGAAAATCAAAATATATATATATCAACACAAAAGTTCGTGCCTTCGGCACTTATCAAAGTACTTAATAGATACAAACAATACATATAGATACAAAAACACATAAAATATGAAATATAAATTTTAAATGCTTAAGGTATCGAGCGTCGCGCCGTTTAGGGGTAGATTTTGGATGAAACCATAATCACCTATTGTCATAAATACATCAGAAAAAATTCAGCTCAATCGGCTGAAGGAACTGGTTTCAACTTGAGTTGCAAGGTTTGACAGAAACATACCAATAAACTAGCAGATGAAGTTACATAAAAGCTTGTAAAATGGATTCTTACTCTATTAAAATGCAAGCCGCTGAATTGTTTATCGATTTTTTTCATAAGTTGCAGTAGTGTATACTCCTAACGAGACCCAGTGTGGAAATCGTTTCGGAGACTCCCATATTCAAACCACACACAAGCGTGATTGCAGACCAACACACCAGCAAATTTCAAAAATATTGAAATTTATTTTACGGTTAAAAAACTTTTGGACTACACCAGCTTAAAATTGTCATTTGGTGACCCATTTGGAGACCCTTTGCAGGTTCGGGTGGCGGCGGTCCGGGGCAATCATCCTCCAGCGCCCCTGCCTACGTAGCACTGTTTTAGTCAAAATGTCGTATGACAATTTTAATGGTCTTTATATAATGTTTTATTCCGACATTTCTTTTAATAGTATAAGAGTTATTTAATAAATTTATCCATAAAAAAAATAAACATATACACGTAGAAAGATATATGAGAGTTCTCATAAAAGTACTTCGACTACCCAATAAATCTTGTGAGATGAGAATTTTGTAATCTTGACGTTTTCTGTTGCGCGAAAGAAACATTCAGTGTATGCAAAGGATAAACAAGGAACAAAGATCATGGAGAAAAGGAAAGACGAAGAGAGAGTGGATACGAAAGGCTTCGACCATCTCGAAGACTTGGACGTGCGAGGGCAGACTAGAACTGGACCCAAGTCCCAGGGAATACGGCGGAGCCGGGTTCTGTTGACACGGCGACAAGAGGCGTTTACTTGGGCGGAAGGCGATAAAGACAGCAAGCGGTGGCGACGACACGGAAAAACCCAATGACGGAGTGGCAGCGCGTTGCCAGCGTCGCGGCAGAGTGATACAAACAGAAAGAGCGGAGAAGGAGTTCCCCAGGGCTCGCGACAGAGGCCCGCAAAAGGAAAGACAGCTGCGCGCTCCAGAGGGAAAGTGCCTGGGTCCTGAGTTACAAGGTCGTCTCGACGTTCAGCAAGGAATGGGGAGATTAAAATGTAAAATGAGAGGTGGTGCGCGACAGTGTCGTACCTCTCTCCAGCGCATCCCACCCCGGAAAGCACATCCTCTCCTCATAAGACGTCCACCGAACGAGGGGAGAACTGGCGGAACAAGGTTAGTAAGATATAAGATGGGGACTGCAAGGAGATTGCAGCCACACTTCACAGTTGGCAGCCGTGGAAAAGTACCTCATAAAACGAGATGGAAAGAGGGTGGTGGCGCGTCAGGAAGGGCGAGTGGGGGGTGGAAGGCGCTGCGGTGCGACGGAGCGAGGTGTAAAGGTGCGTTGCAGTTGCTGGAGCGAGCGAGCAGACAGACAGCTGGTTGGCGAGAGCAGCGTCGCCTCTGACAACGGCTCTCTCGTGCCATCTTTCACGTTCGGGGTAGGCAGACCCCCCCCCTCCCCATCATCCCTCACTCACGAGTAATAGTCTCCATCTCTGTCATTATTTCACGACGGTTGGAGTTAGTAAGGTATACTTGCACAAGTATTCACCACAAGTTTATCATACCTTCAAATTTCAATACACTCACACCATTAATCCATTCCCACAATTTTTTATCATAACCTTTATGAACAAAAATTTAGAAAATTGTCGGTAAAGTAGTGATATGCATTTTCTAGGATAGCAATTATTTCAATACACCTCTTACTGAAAATAAATTTTAAAAAATAAGAAACAAAATATTTTTTCAGGATAACTTACTTATTCGAGCGATGTAAAAAATTATTACATTTCATACTTTTTGTTATTTTGCGGCTAGAGTAAGTAATTATATTAATCCTTTTCACTCCTTATAACTTTTAGTGTGAAATACGATGTTTTTTGAAGATACTCCTGTAGAAATGACAAATTATTTGGTGGACTCTCAAATAGTGGATTTATATATGGGTTGGCGAGTGTGCAGTATTTGTACATAAATATTAACACGTAGCATTCGATTGAAAGTAAAAACGTAAATTTCATAAATTTGTTTTATTGGGAAAAAGAAATATAAGTTAACGCAATTTGAGAGCTATTACACCATTGGAATTAAGCGGACATATTTTGACATCTCAAACAAGAAATTGATAAATAAAAGTATTAATACACAAAATTATTACACACCATTTCTACTTACATTAGTTGAACTACACTGAACATTTTATGAACAATTTTCTGTTGTGTATTTTAAATATTTGTCACGATTTTTAGGTTATTTCAAATTTTCTAATATATATCTTTTTCAAACTGGTATAAGATTTTTTAGTAACCTTTATTAAAGACTTACCGTTCAACTCAAATTGGAAAAATATTAATCTAATAAATAATAGACACCAGAAAGTTGAGATGTTGAGATAATAAAAGAAAGTGTTCGAAGAAACTTTTTATTATGATGGACTTAAAGTAATTTCAATTCTTATTTATTCTCGCACATATCTTCCGTCTTTCGCACCAGCGCCACCTGCTATGTTCAGATCAGTGCTCTCAGCCCGAGGCGATGACTCTCACATGCAGAGACCTCTGGCGTTTTACGACCGAGTTAAGCTAATGCTGACGCGCGCGCTCGCGTCTTGCAGTGGCATGTGGTGGTAGCGGAGACGGAGGTGACAATGGCAGTGAGTGGGTGGGGTGGGGGTGGGGATGTCAAAACGCAAGAACGCGAATGATATCTTCCTTCCTTCGCTCTGGAGCGAGACGCATCGCGACGAACCTTTATGCGAGAATTGCGACCCTGGAGGTAAGGAGACGAAACGCAAAAGCTGATTGTTGGAAGAGATGCGTAGCTGAAACTTAGATTCCAATTAGAAGACGTGTTCGTGCTAAACGCGACCGTTCTGAGGTTTAGTCTCTGAGTGATGGGGCTAAGGGTAGCAGAGTCGGTTAAAAGATGGGACAAGAAACTTTGGGAATGACGTGCGAGGAGAAATAATGAACTCTGGGTGGTCTACTCTGAAAGAAACGAGATAATAATTTGCTCGCTGTAATAAAGTTCCTTAAAATATGGTTAGTGAGGTCAATTCCTTTTATTTATTTCAGTAGGATGACTCCTTAATAATATTTCAGATATTAAGTTGTTACAACTAACTTCATAAGAAAATTCCTTCCATTTCATAGCCCATCATTAACTTTACTACACGTTTGTACTGAATCCTCTTTTCGTGGTAACATTACATCGTTTTTGTGTAAAGTAGTATATGTATTATGGCTTGACTTTAATGTGAGCGATACAGATTTTCAATTCTCTGCGTGTTCTGCTATCAAATAAGTATTGCACATCCCGTTACTTCAATCAAAACTTACACTCTGGCTTCTCAACCTTTCTTCCTTTCAATAACGATAAATATACTTTTAATTAATTTTGAGAATTTTAATAAACCTGACGTTGTCGAAGAGAAATTAAAAAACAACAACACCAATGCAGCATACGCTTCAGTTTGAAGACCGCAGGAGCTAGTAGTTTCTAGATTACCCGCAGACAACGCTAACTCCAGCTTGGGCGCGGCAAGTAATGTCGGCGCCGTGCTACGTCAGCGAGCACCAATAGGAGGCGGGCGGCGGTTACGAGCGGCTGGAAAGCGACCCGTTACAAGCTGCGCCGCGTGCAGCGGTAGACAGACCACAACCGAGGCGCTTTAGTAACGGACCACCCATCGAACCCAGATTCGCCGCAACTCACGTCATGACGGAACTTCCACTTGGCTCTACAACGTCAATTGTCTACTGGATTTATGGAACTGCGACCATCGGTTACTACATTCTAGAATTTGTATGTTTATTAGCTACTGGAAATTAAAAGTTTTTTGTTACTAACGAGTGGCAGTTGTTAGTGACATAACACCCAGCAATTAGCCTAGCTACTTCATTCCATATATAAGGGTACTAGAGCAGAACTTGTCCTTAAACGGCATCCGGAATATCACTGTGTATCTCATCGGTTAAGAAAGTTACGGGTTCTATATCAGTATTAGTTTTTTATTAACTTCATATGTAACCCTACAGAGAGATTAATTCCATAAATATGCAATAACCAAGTAGAATGAAGAAGTGTGTACCTACACAAAAAATTTACGATCTCAATACCGAACCTGATTCCATAATTTTCACCTGATTCTCTATTCCAAATTCGATTCTCCTTTCAACAAACCAACATTTATTCTATCTCTTATCTTTGCTATCAAAGAAAATTTGCATTGTTACGTCCGCAGCACATTTTTAGACAGCAAGTTATATTTTGATTTTGTTTCATTAATTCATTGTCATTCCATGTTTGAAATAAAGACCTGTCATATTCCTTTCAATCAAAGAGTTTAAGGTTGATAAGCACGCTGCCAGACGGCGTGTCATTAGAAGTCACTAATCACTGGATGCCAGCGACTAGCACCATGTAAACACTTCAACCCTTATTTTTATTTCCAGAGACCAGCGACCCACAGACGCGCCGGTAGCTAGCAGCTCCCACCTCCACAAACAGCGTGTACACGCCAGTCACTGGGAAGTTCAAAAGGAATAATATGCAAAAGAAAAATGTTATTTTGCTTTTAGATTACGAGTTTTACACTAATAATACCTTGCCTACCTTACAAATATTTGGCATTTTTTCATTAATTTACTCAGGTGTGGAAAATTTGGTTCCTCAGATTTTATTTTGATATCCTCATATTTCAATAACGAGAATAGTATTTCAATAACACATAGGTATTCCTTTAAAAGATCTACAGAAGGGTTGCGTGTGTGTGCACGTCAGATAGATCTTTGGAGTGGGGAAAATATTCTTGGACTTAAAATCCAATAAAGCAACCTGACCGAAAAATATAGAAAATTGTGATTTTAGATATAATGACACTGAGAATTGAAATTGACACATCTCTATCCCATATTAATTCGAAAATGTTTACGTTCATTTATTCATACATTGTTTACGTTCATAACCCATAAGACGTACATTAAGAACACTACGCATTTTTTGCGATCTCACAAAAAGTCTACCGTTTTGAGAGTGTTATTCATTGATTTCCTTAGAATCAAAATAAGCAACGGCTTGGAGATATTTTTATGTTCAGGCCACGTAAAACTCAATTTATTTTTCAATTTATTTCTGCTTCAGGGATAACAGTTCATTTAACAAGCGTACACTATTCATATTATCCCATAACACAACACAAGTCATGAAAGAAAGAATTCTCCACGGTGTAGGAATGGAGTCTACGTAGACTCTTCTAAGCGATTATCGCTCATTTTTCTACGAAGTAGACAAGTTCATGTGGTACAGCGTGTGGCAACACCGCGACGTCGAGACGAAGCCAGCTGTCTTCATACATTGGGAGCGGGCATTTTATTTCGTTTACCAGGTGTTAACCTTTAATGTTAACCTTTAATGTAGATGGATGTAAATGTGTCTCTAAGATTTGACACCACACTTTTCTAAAAATTATCATAGTTTTGAAAAAATTAACAGTCCCCGTTCCCGCTGTTTATTTCTGCTGACAATTTATTTTTACTTAGTCGTAAATGTAGATGTTAACATACCAAATTATTGGTTATTTAAGACTACAGTGGTAAATAAATGATTGCACTTTTAGGTAATTTATTGAAATATTTTAATTAATTTTTTACTCTATATCTTTCTTTATCAATTGGTCACTTTGGATCGTATTTCCGAATAAGACAATGAAATTGTATGAATATGAATGAATTAATCAGATGGTTAATTACCATAAATGATTCTTTGAAATACATGTTAAAAACTAGGAATATATCTATTTTTGTATGTAAAAATTAAATTTTAATCTGTAATAAAAAGGTGGCGGAGTTTGTGTGTGATTGAATTAGTAACTGTGTTCTTAAAGAAATTGACAGTATTGTATATTCTTCAGAGGAATTCGTTCTGTAATTGACACAAATAACGTAGAACTAGGTATTTAATTTGTATGTTACATTTATATAATTGGAGTTTATTATTATTTTAAGTGTAGTACCTACGTTAGCAAAAGAATGAGTTAACAGAGAATAACCAACACATCAATTTGTGTGTGAGGGGGGGGGGGCTTTACGACTCGCCAACATCGAGGTCATTAGAGCCCTAAAATTCTGTACAGGAAGGGAAAATGCAGTTACGCAATAAGGAGAGCCAATATGACTCTCCCCCCGTGTGGGACTCGCCGAATGACTCAACCATACCCACTAAAAAACCCTCCTGAATTACAATATATCGAAACATATAAAAAATAAAACACATTTAAAAAAAAAGAAAGATAACCTAGCCCTCGTAACCAAGGAAGGTCAGGAAAGAGAAAGGAAGGAGCCATGCACAAGTAAGTGGAAGTAATGCAAGACCAACACATCAAGAAACACATAACCTAACCTAAAATAACAACGAAAATACCGGCACGGCCCTGTGCGAAATACGCGTTTTCTGCTTAGAGAACTCGTATCCTGCGGCGTGAGAGGCGTAGAAAAGTTCTCTACGATGGAGAATAGGAATCACTCTTCTACGGTGGACCGTCGAGATGTGTCGATCTCTACGTAGACAACGGAACGAGAATCGGCCTGATGGTCTCGGGAACTCTTTACAGTCTTCTGTGGACTACGCCCTGAAGATAAGTAATTCACCATGGCATATTTCTATATTCAATTATATATCTCAATTTCTTAGATTTTGGCGTTTCGCACCTTTCCACTGATGAGTATCCGATTTTCCTCCTTCCCGTACATTTTTAAAGTTATCAGTTTCAGAACAAATAAAATTGTATATATTATTAGACAATTATGATGAGTATTGAATTAAAATAAAGTTTTAATTCAATACGATTGTGTCGTAAACCCCGCACCNTATATATTATTAGACAATTATGATGAGTATTGAATTAAAATAAAGTTTTAATTCAATACGATTGTGTCGTAAACCTTGCACCGTGAGTGAAAATTTAATGCAAATCATTTAAACGACCATTACTCTGTATCATCAATTTTCCTCCTTGTTTACAAGTTTCTTTCAAATCATCGAAACGCAATACATTTAAATTGATTATTTGTGCTTGGTGATCCTCCAGTCTTACGTTTCTCTTACTTTTACTCTTTTTTCTAGTTAATTATTTTTTCACGTATTACTCCTACCTTATGTAGCGGGAATTCTGAATCAATAGTTAGAATTATTCTTTTGTAAAACGTTAGAACTCTCCAAACATAGTTCGTTCTTTTACGACAAAAAATAAATAGAAATTAATGAGACATTTTATATAAATACCTAAACAAAAACTGTCCCATAAGGAGGAGGCCAGCATCTCGCTCCGGCCGATGTGACCCCAGGATAGACCTAGTATTCATTTTATAGCAGGCTGAGTAGGCCTGGAATTCAGTGTCGATGTTGAGGTGTGATGAAAAATCCCCGGCCAACCGCCAAGAAACTCAGCGCTCTACTCACTGAGTTACAATGACTCCAAATATATACTTTCTGAATTTAGAAAATCAACTAGTTTACTGTATGTGCGGCCCCTAGAATGAAATGGAAAAATACATGAAACAAGTGTACAAACCAAAGATTAATTAGTTCTATAAACAAAGCACAACAAATTAGTCTGTTGTTCGAAATTCGTCACGATGTGACTCATGCATGAAGACGTACTTTCGTATAAATCGAGATACCTAGCCGCACTAATGAAGTTAACCATGAAGAGGGGTTCAGTCTTTGAAGACATACAGCTTAATATAGGGACTCGACAAGAATAACAATGACAAACCTTTTTTACTGCATGACCTCCAAGGGCATCGGGTCACTAATAATCTCGGTGACCCCGAAAACAGATACACATATCTCCGTATGTTTCAATCAATTTTACACATCAACCGCTTTGCACGCCCCACCTCAGGGTTGCTAGGGATGTCTTACTCTGCAGGACTATTTATAAAATTGGACGTTTTATATGTACTAAGATTGGTAGAAATTGCTTGAGACTTTTTAGAGCTATGGTGAGACACGTGCCCTACATATATTCTGTCTACCTACAAATGCATGTAAATAATTAATATAAATAGATAAATTATCATTCGAAATTTTGGTTTGCAGTAATAATTCTTTATTTTGTGCCTATGTGAATGAATGTATTAAACAAATTAATCTTCAGGGAATAGTGAAATTAAATACGTCGATGAAGATAGCATCAATATAACAGTATTTTTACAAGGAAATCATATTAATATGTTCATTCTTTAACTTTACTACATTGCTCACCCAGAAGGTTCATTAAAAATTTTACTTACAGAGATCCTCCTGGTAGCATCCGCTACAATGTCTCAATCCTGGCGTCATAGCAGTTGCGTCGCCGCGCCGTCAGATAGCATAGCACTCGGGTTTCCACTCGAGCAATCAGCAAATCAGAGCAGCGAGAGTTATCAGCTTTGCCACCGCTTCCCTATCGCCGCCCCCGTTCCAGTTCGCCTGAGACAACGAACAGAGGCAGAAGACGGTTCAATTCCCGGCGGGACCAGGAAAAAATATTTATGGTTTTACTTCAATGTCGCAGTTCATACAGCTGTGACGATTGAAAAGCAAACCATCCTTCTTCCATCCACTCCCACTACTACTAGTATCACAAACTGTTACTCCTACTATCACCTCCACGTGAACCGAATTGTCGGTAAACCCAGCTAACCGACCCACCTATAAACAATACCCTTCCACCCAAATCCTACCTCCTATCGCTCCATGTAGATAAGTTTCAATACCACACTACATTTCCCACTTACAAATACTACGATGAAAGAAAAATCGGAAGAGGACCGGAGCAGCACGGAGCACATGCTGGTACCGGCAGACACCGCTACAAACTCTTATTGCTGGATCACCGAGTCCTCACCGCGGGAGGAACGCGTCTCCGCCGATATACCTTGCCACTTCACGTCTTTCAGCGATAGTCGATCAATAGATTGCTGCAGAAGATGATTTACTTTATGAAACGTATTGTAACGAAAATTAGGTTTTGGCGTCATTATTGATGGCTGCGCAGAGTGCTGAACAGGCATTCGCTGTAGCTCTTAGACGCACGGACGGACTAAAATAGTGCGCGTCTGCTGCGCTAGGGGATTTTTGATTTCGGTTCGTGACTGAAGAGCGTGGTAAGGAGAATTCGGATGACGCCTCGTAAAATACGACGTCGAGTGATTTGCGGTAGCGCAGACTACACCGGACTTGAAATATTTGATTATTAATGCGTCCTTTCTGTTCTCTGGCGCGATTGCTCTGATCCTGTGCACATGTTAGCACCTATTGGAACATGGAAGTGTAATATTCCTGTTAGCTAGAGGACATGGTGATTCCCTAGTTCTTGATGTTGGAATCCTATCAATCTCCATTATCCAAGAGCTCACGCTAGTACTTATCTGTTTGTCTGTTTCTCGTCTGATAAGATAAAAGGAGAAAAGTTTGGATTTTTCGGTACTTGTGAGTGATAATTTTCTTGTAATCATGTTTTAGTGGTCGATTTGAAAACAATGTTACTATTGCTGTTACTTGGAAATGGTGATGAACCGGTAACTTATTATGAATTAAATAAGACAATATTGTTTATGATCTCGTAGTAAACTAGCAATTCATAGAATTATAAAAAGGTAAATTTTTTTTTCATGTATTGTTGTTATTTTGTGTTACATTTATTTTCTTTATTTATGTGAATGGTGAAACCTCCTCATATACCTGGCGTCCAACATTTACTCTCTGTGCACGAGACTAGCACCGGGAAAATTCCGGTTACTGCATAGTCTCAATAATGTCTATTTGGACATGTTAATTAATGTTTTTAGGTTTATTTTATTTAATTTTTATATTTATGATGATTTCTAGTAGAAACAAAATTATAAAACCAAGAGTACACTTGGACTAGTATGTCAGTAACCAATACATGTAGACAGGAGATGCGCGCGTAGCGGTAGTCGGTAGAAGTAGATGAGAAAACCCCGTAGCAATTGCGTCGCGAGCATAAATTGGGAGGACGAGAAGTATTAGACCCCAGACGGTGTCGATATCTCAGACGACTTAGATGGTTGGAACGCGAGCAGCGTAGTAGAGTGACGAACACATGGAAGTAGTTGGTGAAGTATAACTGCAATTACATTAACTTGCAGTAATTTACTTATTGAACAATTGTTAAAGGTTTCTATGAGACTTCAAATTAGACAAAGTTGTATATTTATGTAAAATTATTCAAGAATTTGATCAATAATTGATTATTAGCTAGCAATGTGCATGGCACGATGCTAATGAACTTTATAATGCTGATTATCTTAACGAATCATAATATTTCATACTGAAATTTAATAATTATGTTCAGTTAATACAATAAGTGCCATAAGAATTTACCACGATTTCATGAACTTAAAGGACTTACATAATCAAGCCCGTGGTGAAATTATAAGTAGTGATGAATTGTGAATAACTGATTTGAACATTAATTATAATTGCAATTAATTTACAAATGATTAATTAGTTTATTCCATGTGAATAAGTGTTAAAATTTGTGACTGTGAACAGACAGTGCAGCTATTGCGCAACATCGTGTAGTGGTATTTCGTAAGAATTTACGTGAAAAAAGGATCAATGAACTGCAGCCGGTTGGCAATATTTCTTTTGCTAATACCTGTATTTTCAAAGTGAGAATCTTTTGGTGGTGTGAGGAGCGAAGACCCAAGGTCACTAGATCTCCAATAAACAGTTAATGCTGTGCTCGCGGAAGGTCTACGTTTCAAACGAGGCGATTGAAGGGCAAGCGAGGTGCCAGTTGCAGAAAGGAATCTTTCACGAATATTTGATTCAAGAAAGCTGTATGTGAAAAGAGAGAATTTATGTTTTTCTTAATTGTTTCATTATGTTATTAAAATGTTAAATTAAATGTGAATAAATCAAAGAAAATAATTTTTCAAGTTCGGAATTGATGATAGAGTTCATTCAAGTTTTACAATTGGAGTAATTTTAGCTTAATAAATTCATGTTGTTCATTGTTTCCATTTATGTTTTTCATTGTTCCAACATCGTTATCCCTGTTTTCATTATACCAACAAGTAATAATATGAATATTAAAGTTCAGTTATTAATTAAAGTCACTAGCTTGATAGTAATAGATGGCGCTCAATGGGTTTTTCAATTAATCATGGTGTTGTGGTTCTTATCACGAGCTTATGGTGTATTTATGTTGANGTCTCTCGTGTTCGATTGCCCTCTGGACCGAACTGAGCTTAGCACAAATCAATTATGAGGTCTTAGGAGACTTTCGTAGCACAGTAAACATAATTATGTTGACAAGTAGTCAAATTTTGTTGAATAAATTTCAGTTCAATATTGTATTATATTATTTATGAGTAGTTATGTTGTAGCGATTTGCTCCCTAAGCACAATAGCGTTTTTTATACACGATTATTCCAAATGGGTGAGGTTTTCATCTCGGGATTCCCTCATCTACTCAAAACCCCTCAACTACTTAAAGGTATATGCACCCCAAACCCATAGATAGAAAGGATTCTGACAAATTTTGAAGAGCGCATTACCGACGAAGATGAGCATCGATAGGGACCGATTGCAATGACGTCACTTACAGCGTTCATTTTGATGCTATCTCCTATTTCTAATCTCAGTAATTCTATATTTCGTTCACTGCTAGGAATGGATTCGTTCTTCGTTCCTTCCCGCACTGGCTAAGAGCATCAACACGGCCGCCATTGTCAGAAAACTATGACCTTGACGCACCCTATGCTGTTGATTTCTTCCGCCCCCCTCCCTTACCTTCCAAAATGAATTTTATGAACTTGTATTTTAACCTCATTCTATACAACGCATGACAAAGGGTCGTATTTGACTTTTCAAACGAAATATTTTACTCTTTTCGTTGGTGAGTATTTGAAGCGGAACTGCTTGTATTATGAGATGGAACCATAACTTGTAAACCCTTAAGTAATTATTTCATACGGGTTACAATAAAGAAAAATCAAACTAAAATGATATAAGTAGGATTGCGATAACATACTATGGTGATACACATGTCCGATGTTAAAATACTGTTAATATCGTCTATTATTGTTCGCTCTTGCTCGTACAAAAGAGACAAGGGAATTTTTTTCCTCATTTCGTTTGGAGTTTGCTACATGCACATTGCATATAAAATATTGTATTAGTAGTATAATACGATTATGTCTATGGTTCTGTCGTGTACTGTCGTCAGAAAATAAAATATTTTTGAAAAGATGAGCAAATAATGTTCTTCGGTGACTATGTTTCATTTGTAAAACGATGTTTTAAGATATTTTAATCTATCAATGTTTACTTCTGATGAATGACATAAAGTTGGCGTTTCGTCAAAATAATTTCATTTCACTCCGTTTTGGATTATTGAAAAACATTACACTCCAAAACTTAAAAATACTTCTATTGGGCCCTCTAATAACTGNTCATTTCACTCCGTTTTGGATTATTGAAAAACATTACACTCCAAAACTTAAAAATACTTCTATTGGGCCCTCTAATAACTGGCGCCCAATGCTGTATCCTATTCAGCCTTATGATGAATTGAGCTGAGCACCTATTCCAGACCAATATGGGTTCATTACCTCACGTTCACCGGTAACCTTTTCCTTCCCAATTCCTTCGAATTCATGTGGTGATATGGGACACTAACTCACCACTCTATACAATAAGACATAAAATAATCAAATAAATATACAAATATCACGCCAAGACAATATACAATGGTATGAGTCTCTACCAACTTTATGCATCGTCCAAGTTGATCGTTGTCATTTATGACGGCCACTGCCAACAACTTAAATAAGTATGAACTTGTCTGTCCGGGACAAACCGCGTCTTGCCCTGATGAAGGCCACAGCATGACGGCCCAAACGTTGGTAGTTGTATCTACTAAGACACGGTTTGTCCCGGACAGACAAGTTCATACTGACTCCGGCCGCGGAAGCCTACGTTTATATTAAACTTAAATAAGGTCTCTTTTCAAAAAGCTCAAGTTCAAGAAGTTTAAGAATGGTCGCACTAACTCCGTCTTCATCTTCATTTGTGAGCAAATTGCAACACTAGAGTAGGAATTCGTTCTCGCCATACCATAACATGCGGGGGGAAAAAAATGCTTAGTTAGAGTGTTTCAAAGTTTCAGAATCATTCTTTTGAAAGAAGACTCATTTTATTCCGGAAATATGTTTCTAGTCAACATTTGCTGCAGACAGAAACGGGGCGATGCATACAGGGGAAACTTCAACGTCGGGTTCTGTGAACAGGACTGTGTCTTCCTAGAATCTCTTCACTTGTTGCTTCAATACAAATATGAACTCTCACTCCACTAACATTTTCCTGCAGCGTAGATAAAATCTTTGTTTTATTTAAAATTGCATGACTTTTTTTTGGCGCTTTACACAACACTCCAATCCGGGGCACATTTGTTCATCGGTTTTACGAATCACTATTTCAAGGTAGGAATATCTATGGATGAGAGGAGTCCTTAATCAAGAAAGAACCGTCAGCCGTGTCTACAACTGGTAATATCTCATTACAGCTATATTTCCTACGCGCAAATCGTCATAGCCCGTTTGGCGCTAGCTGTCATTCAGTGCACGCCTCTTATACGGAGAAAGGAAGGGTGTCACGGCACATAAATGTGAAGAACTACAGCTGATTCAAAGTACTATGAGAAACTGCGCGTAGTATTTTCCGGAAATATGCCTCCCCGACGGTTCTCTGTCGATTAAGGACTCTATGGAAGAGGTGATCAGGTGAAGTGTGGAAGAATATTTGCCAGAAGTAAATATGAACCCTGAATAAAAAATCTCGAAATTAGGGTTATTTTAGTAGTTACGATTTATAAACAATACTTTCCGAATAATACGTAGAATTATAATAATGTGTACTTGCGATTAACTTGTTATGTTTTATTAAATATAAATTTGTTGGTATTCTGTTAATATTACAACACGCGCCAAATTACATTCATTCTTATCTTTATGAGTGTACTGAAATGTTAAGTCCGCCTCTGCCTTAGAGCCCTTGATCGGAATTGATGGGTATGTCCCATATTTACTTCCGGAAAGTAAATTAGTTTATTGTCCTCCACGTAGTCATATGCACTTTGTAACTGTTTCTTTATCAATAAATATATTGTTATTATTATTATTGTTGGCTGTAATTGTATCAATTTGTTATCTCCGGAAAAAATAATTTATATTTAGACTCTTTATGTTTGTTTAAGTAATCATGAGAACAAAAAATAATTATATTTGAATTAAAAATGAGGTATTAATATTATTCGAAAATTGTCTAATAATATGTTTAGTAAAAGGTGTATCTAGATGACTGTTTCGTTCATATGGCATTGAAATATGGTCATATAGCATCGAAACAAATTAACAAATTTAAATCACCCACAGACACGTACTTAATTCGTCAAAATTAATTCTCAAAATAAAATTTCAAAAAGTGGGATTGAAATAGTTAGATGAGTTCATAGCTTTCAGTGCTACCTTGGCTAAGCTACAAAATAGGACACGTTCGTAAACGAAATATTAAATAAGATGACGTCTAAGAGACGTAAACATTTAATTAAGTAATATTGAGAGTACTGCTGGAAATGTATTCGACCCCTGTTATACCCTCTATCAAAGGAGTACAAATTTGTCCGTACAAATCTCTCCTTCCTTCTTCAACTTTTGTTCCACAGCATCCTGTGTGTGTTTTTGTCTTTTTTACTGCTCCATTGAGAAACCGTTTTTTAGACTAGACCTCCGATTCATGCTATAAATATATTTTACCCTTCATTGTGGCGACCAAACGAATGCACCACATCTTTGGGGAAAGAAATGTTTATTGTCTGACGTTGAAGCAATGTATTGCTCTCTTGAATGGTAAAGTTCTACAAATCACTTAATTGTACTTCGAATGCCAAAGTTTAGTATTAATAAATGGTTATGCTGCCATTACAACTGATAAGTATCCATGAGTATTTTTATTGAAATCTTGTTAATATGGAAATAAATAATTTTCATAGCTTGAATTTTTTCCCCTGTAATTCGTACCTATTAGTTCATTATTTTTCAGTACATAATGAAAGTCTTACAACTTTTTATGGGTGAATAATGTATATATTTTGTGAAAATAGCTCACAACCTTTCGACTTCGTTTTAAGCCGTCGTCAGATGATCAAATGATAGCAAATTATCACAAGAAACATAACAACTGAACAATTGAACATGATATTAAACATAAATATAAAAGACAATATATGTTTACAAAAAAGCAGAAACTAAACAAACGTGTTTTAATATTGTGTTATATATAGCAGGTAGCTTTTCAGTGTCTGTGCGTAAATTCAAACTCCAAAATCTATAGATGCAAACATTTTAATAATATTCAATCGACTA
>NNCF01134179.1:0-22521 GCA_002313205.1 Laupala kohalensis | reverse complement strand
TGCCTTAGGGCCCTTGATCGGAATTGATGGGATGGTCCCTTGCTTGCTTCCGGAGAGTAAATTAGTTTTTTTTCCCTCCACGTGGTCATACGCAGTTTGTACTGTTTTTTGACAATAAATTTATTATTAAATTTATTATTATTATGACACTTTTGTCTCTCTTCATCGTATTATTTGATAGTCAAAGAGTATTCCTATCCTATCCCAAACGTCCAACATTCGTAGCGTATACAACATAATATTTCGCAACACATCTCTTCTGAAAGTGTGGATAGTTTCAAATCATTACTACGAACTGTATCAGTTATTTTTATACTCCCCTCACCCTTCATGTGGAAAGTTGAACATACAATGAAGCCCATCTTAGCCCTCTGAGAAAGTGAAAACGCTGTTGAATTGAATACGAGAAAGGTCGGCAGACGGAGTTGAAGTTTAATCAGCGAAAACTAAGCCACTGAGTTATTTATTTTTGCTCAACATATTGATTCTTCAAAACGGTATCAATGTGTTGCAAAGCAGATTAAGCTTTTCATATTTGACATACATTTACTTATCTGATTTTGTTCTGTTCTTCTGATAGGAGTATATAGAGATTAAATTTAAGGCACCTGTATCAGTAATTTTGAAGATGTATTTGTAAACCTACGACTGTACACATTGCTAAATATGAAGTTAACCTACTTGTAAGTTGTAACTATGAACATTAAGCTCTTAAAACGGATATTAATTCCTAAAAAAAAAATTTTATTAGGGGAAACCACTATTAATCCTTAACGTGTATCGTAAATTTTATGACGTAACTGGTATCGCGCTGTTTGGCAATAAAATGTTCTTGGTTAATAATACTTTTTTACGCGATCAACTTATTTTCGTTCCAATTCATATTAGTTACCATATAATTAACATCAAAGAAATTGTTACAGATTTTGGCACATCTTGGTACGCCAGAAATTATNTCAAAGAAATTGTTACAGATTTTGGCACATCTTGGTACGCCAGAAATTATTTTTGAAATCATTTTTTTAAAAATGAGTTAAGCGTCTTGGCATTGTCACTGTGGTGACATTATTTAAACTAACAGTTTGAAAATACAGTTTCTTTAAGTACATTATTAATACTAACAGTTTGAGAATATCTTCGTCCTTCAAGCACGTTAGAGTGAATTTCGGTTTGGGCGTGATGCATTTATCAAGAATTGAAGATCAAATTATTTGACCTCAATCTTATTGGTTTTAGCACTGGACCCGCCAAGTCCATGCATACTAATAAATTTTCTGATTGGAGATCGAAATTTTGCTTAAAATTTCTGTAGCTACATATGATTTTAGTTCTTTTTTAACCCTATATAGGTTAGAAATAAATAAAAAAATAATTTTCATATTTAATAATCTCAGTTAAACGTTGTATCAATATTCAATGATAATTTTCATGTTTATGAAACAGCGTTTTTAAGATATCTTTTAATTTTTTTAAATACTGAAATTCTTAAAACTTTTCACTTTTTATAGAAATACGTATACTTAGTGTGCCAACCAGTAAACGCGGTCTTGGGTACTTCAATGTATCAATTGTAAGCAAAAAACGAAAAATTTAATTTGAATATAAATGACAAAAACGAAACCATCAATGTAGAATGTCCGACATACAAGAGATTCCTAAATGAGGAGAAGAAAGGAGCAGGATGGGAGGATAAAAAGGAAAAAAAAATTGCAACAACAGATGAATAAAGAGATCATTATGCATACTAACGCACAGAGCCTTATAGCGCATAAAGATGAAATAGAAAATATGGTCATCAAAAAAATTAATCCAGCTGTGCTTGTATTGTCAGAGACAAGATTAACGGCAGAAATCGAAGATAGTGAAGTGAACTTAAGTGGCTATAGAGTAGTTAGATGTGACGGGGAGAATAGATATACAGGAGGTGTATTCATACATGTGAGGGAGGACATAAAACGTGAAGTGTTAATGATAAAGAAGATACCTGCAAACTGTTGGATTACAGGAGTGAAAGTTAATAAATATGATTACAATGGTGTGATAGTAGTGACATACCACTCACCAAGTGCATCTGACGGTGATGTTTATTGGAAGAGGTTGTGGAAGAATGTATGTCTCACAATGAATTCATAGTTATAGGAGACTTCAATATAGATTGTAAAACTAATTCTTTTTATTCAAAGAAACTACAAACTAAAATGCAGAGCTTAGGAATGAAACAATATGTGAACAATGCAACAAGAGTAACCAGGGATAGCCAGACAAAATTTCATATAGCAAAATAGATGTTGAAATGATCCATCAACCTAAAATAACGGACCATGCATGGATAAAAGTTGAACTGAATTTGAGTAGTAGGATGACGCACTTTAGAGAGTTGCTTGCTGGGAATGATAAAATGTTCAATGTTGATAATTTTGTTAAGTTAGTAAAGACAAATTTAGAATCTAATCTTGAGAGTACTGAGACTAGGGTAGATAAATTGGTTCAGTGTGTAGTAAATGCCCTAAATGTAAATGCTCCGGTAAGAAAATTAAAAATCCGAAAAGTATGGGATGGTAAAAAATGGTTCTCAGATGAAATAAGAGTGGCAGCAAATAGGAAGGATGAGGCATATAGAAAAGCTAGAGAAACTCATTCAGATTTAGACTGGATGCAATTTAAACATGAAAGAAATACAGTAGTTAAAGTAGTAAAGAAAACAAAAAAGAAATTCTATGAAAATCAGATAGATCTCAATCAGGGGAATCAGAAAGCAATGTGGAAAACTTTAAAAGAAATAATTCGAGGTGAACAAAATAAGGGATTGGAAATTAATAATATATATTTTGAAATTGTAGACCTGAACGAAGTTAGCAATTTGGCGGACGCATTTAACCTTTATTACATAAGAAGCATTGAGAATATAATAAAGTCTGTACAAGGTGATGCGAATGGTGGCAATAGAAAAACGACCATTTTTGTTATAGATAATAAGGGATCCATAGAAAACTTTGAAATGATAGATATAGAACAATTAGATCAGATTACTAAGGAATTATAAAAAAAGAGAGGTACAGATGAAGGAATAAGTAGCGATATTTTGAAAATAGCCCTTCCTGTAATAAAACAGGAATTCTTAGATGTTATAAACGATTCGTTAGCGGATGGGTGTTTCCCAGAGTGTTGGAAAACTTCCACAGTAATGCCTTTTCCAAAAGTTGCAAAACCCAAAAAACCAAGTGAATTTCGACCTATTAATTTACTTCCTGTTTATGAGAAAGTGTTGGAAATAATAGTAAAAAGACAAGTAGAGACTTTCTTAGAAAATAATTGTATAATAACAGAACATCAATCGGCATTTAGAAAAAACTGCTCATGTGAAGCAGCAATTCAATCAGTAGTCGATGAGTGGAAAGTAACCATAAGGGAAGGTAAAATGATAGGAGTCATATTCATGGATCTGAAACGAGCTTTTGAAACGGTAGATAGGGAGAGACTATTAAATAAACTATGCCTCTACGGTATACGTGGAAAAGTTCTTGAATGGTTTAGGTCATATCTCACGAATAGGAAACAGCAAGTTAGATATAACAATGTATTTTCTAGGTTGACAACTACAGACTGGTGTACCACAAGGATCTGTGCTGGGATCATTGTTATTTATAATGTATATCAATGATATAATTAATTTCTGTCTAGAGAGAAGTAGTATTAAACTATTTGCAGATGATACATTACTGTATGTGCAAGGGGAAAGTGCTTTAGATATAGAACAGAAGATGAATGATGTATTTAACAGAATAGAAAAATGTATGAATAACAACAAATTATAAATGAACGCGGATAAAACAAAATTTATGATTATCAGGAGCGGTAGAAAGGAAGCAAGAGCAAATATTACATTAAAATGTTTAAATTGAACTGAAATAGAACGTGTAGAAAAAATAAAGTACTTAGGAGTTATGATTGACGATAAGTTAAGATTCAAAGATCACTGTGACAACATGGTTCGGAAAGTAGGAAAAAAAATAAGTTTTTTAAACAGACTTGGGAACTATATATCGGCTTACGCTAGGTGTATCGTGTATAAGACGATAATATTTCCTCACTTTGAATATTGCTGAAAAATTTTGATAAATATGGGGAAAACGGAATTAAAAGCACTACAAAAATTGCGAAACCGAGCAGTGAGAACAATTCTGCATTGTGATAAGTACACGAAAATAGATGACATGCTCTACAATCTACAATTTTTGACAGTACGACAGCGACTGCATTTATATGTATGCATATTTGTTTATAAGGTAGTAAATGATTTTACGCCCAGAAATTTGAAAAATATGTTACAAATTGTAGGACAAGGTGACGTAATTCAGACTAGACAATATGGCAATATTGTAGTTCCTTTTAGAAAAACAACCAATGCACAAAAAAAGCGTGTTCTATGAAGGCATCAAAATGTACAACGCATTGCCTAACGAAATAAAAGTATACCAATCATTGACTTCGTTTAAACGTCTCTTGAAGGAATTTTTCAAGTCACAGACATAAAGAATGCCGACGATATCGCGATTACGAGCGGCGCGGTGTTTGTTTTGTTTCAACATTCGTCATCGACGCTGCGGCATCCGTCAGCGAAATTATGAAGGACGCTGACATGCAGCCTTGGAACGTAAATTGCAAGATGTAATTCTTTAGTTTGTAAGTAAATAGTCTTAACACTTTATTACTGTATTAGGGTACATGTCTTATTATTTATTACTGTGTTAGGGTACAATTCTTATACTGATTGTATTTTATATGTATATAAAAAAATAGCCGAGAAGACTAAATAAATACTCAATCAGTCAATGAATTGTTTTAATTACGCGATAGAAAAACTAGTTCAGCAAAGCGAGTTCACAAATACGAACTTGCACCTGTGTTACAATAAATGGATTGGTTGATACGCAAGGCGAGGAAACAAATCGTAGAGGTCTTATTTCTAATTTTGAATCAAATTCCTTCCGCTGATTTTCAGAAAAGATGTTTTCAAACAATTTTTGGGGGAAATTATAAATATATTTCATGTTTATGTTACCTTAATAAATTGAATGATTAGAGATGAATTTATTTCGATATTTCCCTAACATTTTGGTTTATGATTTTTTTCATTTTTGACATTATTTAAAATATATCCTTTACCTCTAAAAATGCGCGAAAACTTGAATAACCAAGGCTTAACATAACTGAGCAGAAATAAACAGAAATTGACATTAAAGTATTCACAAACATTTTTTGTACTGAATGTTATCAAATTAGGAAGTTTATTTTTAGAATTATCTCTTTAGGTTTCATATATTCCAACGAACAAAATTCAAATGATTTTTTTTCCTCCAGTTCTATAAATAATAACTTGAAACATCGTTTTACATTTTTTTATTTCTTTGACAAAATATTGAATTAAACTTTTTTCTATAACATACCTCTCGTTCTTGTGCTACGCAACGCATCTGATAAAAGAGAATCATAAAGTGAGAGTGGTAGCTTTATCTTTTAAAATCTCTCAAAATATCACAGTATGTTGAGATTTTTGCTTTTTGCGCACTCCGAAATTCGTTCGCGTACATTTTAACCTCCTTTAAGAGGATTTTCTCTGTCGTTTCATTTCATTCACTTCCGGCCGTACTTCAGCTTAACAGTCCGTTCATTTGCTTTTACCTCTTGGTGTTTATGGAGGGCGTATAGGGTTAATACCCTGCGAAGTGGAGAGTTCGTTACAGGTGAGTTGAAGAGTTAATAGACAAGAACCATAAGCTTTCCGTTTCAGTATTCAGTAATCTTCCATTCACATAAGCACGTATAGACGGGATTGAATATTTTTGAAATAGGATTTGAAAATACGAAAACGTCTGTTCGAGTATTTTAGTATCAAAACAAGACTTCTGCATAAAATCAATTTAAAAGCTTTACATGAAAAATTATAAAATATTTCGACCTCTATTTAAAAATGTAAAGTTTTGCAACCTTCAAAATTTCGTAACTAAAAAAAGCGAAATTTAATACAACTTTGTCCATTAAAGGACGTAATTTTTCTAATTTAATAAGAAAAATAGACGCAAATTGCCCTAATATTTTATTATTCACACAACTGTTCTTTTTTCAAAAATATCGAACTTTTTACAAATTTATAAACTTTTTATTAGATTTCTAATTTGAATGTTCTCAATTTGATTTAAAACTTGTTTTAAGTCATATATATCTTGTTTTGTAATTCACTACTTGGGTGTATCTTGTCAACTACTTGACTTCATTTAATGCCTTGTTTTGAAATCAAACATCTACTTCAGTTTTTAAAAAGCCTAATGTGTCTTGCTTCGAATGTCTTGGTCTCGAAAACAAGGTGTTTTATATAAATGCCACTAACTTATTTATTTCACATCTTATGGCGAGGTTCAGAGTGCGCGGCCAGTTTTTCCACCTAACCGTAACTTAGGTGAGGGAATTCGGAACGAGAGTTTTTGGGTAATGGTACCGAAAAGACATTTGCCTGAAATAGGTGAGGGAAACCCCCGCTGAAAACCTCACCTAGATCGGCCGAGAAGGTCACCGCTGTCGCTTAGGACTATTAATACCTACTGTAATAGTGTAGTTACTTCAATGTGTCTATATTTAAGTATTTGGCTAGTACTATTGTTTAATACATTGGACAGCAATAATTTCTATTTGTTAAAGGATTAATTTTGCTTCTAAGTTATTGAATGTATGATATAATTGCTGTAGACTTTAGTAAAGGGTTTTCTGTTGGAGTATTTCTTCAATATCATATTTCCAAAATCATTTTNCTGTTGGAGTATTTCTTCAATATCATATTTCCAAAATCATTTTGGTAAAGTTGAAAGAACTCATCATTTTGTTTTTAGAAATTGTGTGTAATACTTGTATTAATTTATTTATCTTTTAACAACGCAATCACATCAATGCCGTACCGCGGCCTATGTTTTGTAAACCTTATCTTTGTAAACTGGATGTTGAGATTAGGTGAAGATTATTTTAAAATTTTGAAATAAACATTCATTCCTTCATAATATTTTCTGTAATCTCAAAATTACAAATTTTTCTTGTTTTGATACTACACGACACATATAATCTTAGGATTCTGGGATTTCTTCACAATGAGATATGGTTATCTCTGGTATGTGAAAATATTTTTCAACAAGTTTGAAGACTTGTTACAATCAATATCCAGCTCGCGAAACACACCTGGGATGAAAATCACTATTTCTTTTATTAATATTTGTCCAAGCAAATATCCTAATAGGAAAACGAAATTTTAATATATCTTCATAATCAGGAACTTCGTATATTCAAAACCTACGTGTCCAAACTCAACTCTTGTATTGTAGATATGCTTGTCGTTAAAATGTCACTTACAGTTAAGTGAAGAGGTTAATGCTATACTTACAATCAGATTTTGGTGTCAAACAGAATTTTCTCTTTCTTTGGAGTTAAAATTCTCGTAACTTTTCTAATTAGAAGTTTTGTTCATTTCGGTAAGTTTGTGCATTTATACCATTGAATAATGAACAAATGTTCAAGGATACCATTTTAAGGAAAATCCAAGAAACCTTGAAACAAAAATGTATTTCTTGAATTTTATTACTGATACTTATCGTACTTGTAGTGGATATTTGTTTTATTTTTTTTATTTACATAATATGAGTTCGAATACATTACATAACTCTCTTTAGTAATTAATTTAGTAATAGGTTACAACCCAATTCGCATTTAATTTTGTCTGCAATTATCTAATGCTTCAAAACACATCCTGAATTATATTGAAATGAGATGGTAATAATAATAATATTAATAATAATAATAATACAAATTATATTTTTCTCTAATTTTACGAAAAAGTTCCCCCAAAATTATCATCTTAATACCTGAGATTGGAGGCAAAAGTCACACCATTACCGTCATATGTCATCTCGTGTTAAACGAAGTCAATTCACCTCAGGATTCTTGAGAATCTTTTACCCAAGAGATAATTAGAAAATTACACAAAATTCTGTATATTATGAATTTATAAATAACTACATGGGAAATAAAAATATAATCTTAACCCAGATACTAATTAGCTACCTTTAATGAACCGTTATTACGATTGTGGATTCTAACGAACATTGTCTAGGCGACATGATGTGTGTGTCGGCGTGAGTCCAATATGGTGTAAGTAAAACCTCTCTTTTTTTAGTGTTTGCAGATCAATACCTCATGAAAAACTTGAGGAGTAAGAAAAGGTGTGCACGTCCCGAGTATGCAGAGTGCAAGCAATCAGTCACATTACATCTCAGAAATAGTTATGGAAACAAGAAATGTCATCCGTGGTTGGCAGTCGTGAAATAAATTTTCCTCTACCTGAATTACCTTAAATTGTAAAGTTGTACACGTCATTTTAACTATTTTGGCGATCACAGATTTACACGTCTCGAAACTACACTGAATTCTCATCCCATCGCATCCTTGAACACGTTGCCTCCTGTCAACACAGTCGAACACATTCAATAAATCAGTAAAACACCCTAAAATTCCCTCTCTAAACACGACTGCCTTTTATTGGTTGGTCAACGTCCCCTTTCACCTCAACGCACAATTGTTCCTAGTTTTCATTCCACTATGCATGAAAAATTCAGTAGTTACATTTTAGTAGGAGACGAATACCATATTTGTATACTAAATAGATTACTTCTAGATATCTATCACTTACAAAACACAAGTTACGTAGGAGACTCGAAATGACGTATTTTTTTACGCTGAGATGGCTCCGTCTTTTTCTTACGCTTTGTCAAGCAGGGACTAACCACACATTGAGGACTCTGATGGGAAAATTGCTTCTCCAATACAAGCGGAGAGGTAGATTCAGATTATATCTGTAAATTTTCCTTTTCAGCGGACGTATGAAAAGGGGGAATTTCATGCAGTGTGAAAATACTTCGACAAGCCCGTTACAAAAATGTATTAGAAAACATATTTTACATTTTTCATTTCCACATACAACTATTTTCAAATTTTACACAAATCTCCAACCAATTTCTGCATAGTAACACAGAAATATTTGAGAATATCGAACTATAAAACGATAGAAATGGAAAACACTGAAACAATCAACATATTCAGAATTCAGGTCTCTTATTATTTTGAGAAATGTAAAACATATTCATAATTATCAGTCATTAATTCGATTCAAATTGAAGATACTTTTTTCTGATTGCATGTAACTATTATTTTCGAGGAAAAATGAGGATGGGAAAATATCATTCTTCTATATTTTTAACATTGTGGGATTATACAAATATTTGAAACTCAAAATTTACAAAATTTTAAATACACATTTTATTACTTCTCGGTTAATAGATTTAGACGTGCGAAAATTTGTTTTTGTTGCGCATTATTTACAATTATAAAGATGAAATTAAAAAGAAATTCTTCGATGGACTGAATACTTTTCGATCAATTTTATATACCCGACGAAATTTTGCCTTAATTATGATATCATAAATAAGTTATACAGATGGCTAAGAGTCACAAAACTGCATTAGTACGAGGGTCAATTACCTTTGTACAAAGGAGCAATTTTTGTAATTTTAAGAGATCTCCAATAGACTACAAATAATGCAAAAAGCACAGCGCATGAACAAAATTTAATTAATTAAAATTTTGGTTTGAAGACGTGCAAACATACAAATTTACCTATAATTTTATAGTCTATAAAAGACTTGGTTTGGTGTTACCAAAAGAAGAAAATTTAGAGGCAGTATCCTTCGTCATTTAGCAGCGTATTAAGTTTCTAATTTCAGATATTTAGAGAGCATTCAAACTATTATATTTCATATTCGTGGTTGCAACTAATATTTTGTGAAAATTGTAATCCATGTCAAGGAATCAAAATGAAATTATCTTCCATATTTTTTCTTGATATGTTATTTTTTTACAAAACAGTCATGTTTCGAGGAACATTCCCCAGATTCAATGAGAATCCAGAAATCTCAATTTATATTTAATTGAGACTGAATTATTTATGTTGATCCCATGTTATTTGTATTATTTTATAACACTGTACTATGTTTAAGTTTATTCATTCTTTTTAAATTATATATTGTGTGTTTATTTTGTTTATTGTTGTAGAACTCTGATGGGGAAAGCTCCGCGAAACATGTAATTTGTAATAAAATATATCAATTAAAATTGTGGAAGATAATTTCATTTTGTTTCCTTAACATGTATAATTTTCGTGCATTGGGAATCTCATTTAAAACAACAGTACCAGTGACGAATCTAGACCGTAATCAAGGGGGGTCAAAATTGCATAAATATAAACATTATTATAAACATTATAAACGTTATTGTAAATATTATTGTACATATTATAGTAAATATTATTTTTAATATTATTATTAATATTATAGCGATTTTGTATTTAAATATAATACATCAATTCATTAAATAGTGACCAAATTTATTAATTGTTTAAAATGGCAATTACACATTAAAGGATAAAGATACAATAGTATCTGTTGAAAGTTCAGGTCCAATAGTTCCAATGACAATAACCAAGTGTATGCTATAAAGGGATGTAGAAGTCACTTTTCGAACGACTCTCCTCCGAGGACATAGCGTCTTTTCAACCCCACCAACACCACCCCTCTTGGCACATCCCCAGCGTTAACTGCCATCACCAAGACACTACCACCTCCTCCTCCTCCACACGTCTCAAGAGCACAGCTCAGTAGCGAAGCACCTCATCGGAAGGTTAACTCACTTCCGACGGATCTTCTGTGTTGCATGGAAATGAGGGGGCGTCCCTCCGGAGAGAGAAGGAAAGCTCGTCTTTTTCCTCAAAGCCTTTGCGCGATAAAGAAATTCCTCAGCGCCGGGTAATGTGGGTCTTGAAGCGGCAGGTGCGAAAGAGCCCAGCCGCGTCGGGGCCCACAGACGCGAATTTCACCCGCTCTCCGGAGAGAATGGTCCTCGAAACGAAAGGCAAGGTCAGGATGAAACACCCACCGCCTTCACACCGGAAGGAAGAAAGGAAGAAAGGAGAGGGATAATATGGATCATTGGACACAGGAAAAGCAATTAGTTCGAGACCGAAGGATGTTGAAACAAAGGAGAGAAGGAAAAAAAAGGAATACATAGGGAGACGAGGTGGTGAAGAACAGGGCGAGGTGGTGAAGAGTCCTTTGGGAGAGATCGAGCAAAGGATGAAAGGTCTCACATGCTTTGAACGCCTCAATAGAGAGCTTCCTCATGCCGTACGACGTTTTTTTTTGCAAGAAAAGCTGAGCGAATCCGGAATATGTGTACTTTTCATAACGAAAACTACAGTCAAAAGAGGAACGAAAGCCAAACTCCAGTGTGATTTGTGTTCATCATTTACGTATAAATTTGAACTTTGACAACGACGTTAGAAAAAGATGAAAGTCTCGAGATATAGAAGAATGTGTAAAAATAGGAACGTAAAGAATAATTCATGACTCAGACCCACATTCACAGAATCCTCATGAGTAGAATAAAATTGAATAAAAGTAGTGTAATTATTCTGAAATAATACTATAAAGCACTGTAAATTCATTGCAAGTAATGATATTTATAACATAAAAGTAAAGCAGTAATGTTACATTTACTCATTATAGGAAGTATATTCCCTAGCCTTACTGCTTTTATGTTCAAATCGATCACTTTAGACCATTATTGGCATACATAACTATACTCTACGTGGAAAAATAAAAAAAAATACCCTGTAAGTAATGAAAAATGATAAATGAAAAATATTTAAGAATCTCCAATTTATACCAGACAGAAATATCAAACTTGAAATTCATATTGCTATGTATTATTTACTTGTTGTCTTATGACAAGGTTAAGACCGTGCGGGCTGCTCTTTCACCGAAAATTTGGGTAAGGGAATTGGGGAGGAGAGTTGATGGCAGCCGGGGAACTAATGGTATTAAATCAACATTTGACAGGAGTTAGCGAGGTGAACTCTAGTTAAAAACCTCACCTAGTTTGACAGAGCAGGGTTCGTACCACTCAGTGCTGTACTACTCAGAGACATCATAAGAACGTAGTCGCTACCACTGTCGGTAATGAACCTACTAACATTTTTACCGCCATTTACTACCATTTAATAAACTACAGGTGTATAACACAAAAACGTCATATTTATGTCTGGTCTGCATGAGGTACCCTCCTTCTAGTTTCGAACTTTCGGAAAACTTTTGATTTTTGAGTTTTTGGGGAAATATACGACTTAATACTGTAATATAATTAAATGATTGAAAAATATATAAGTAAGAGAGGGTCCACGTTGGAGCGCCAATTATAATACAATTAAACGATTGAGATGTGAGGCCCCACGATGGGAGACAATTGTAATACATTTATAATGATTGAGATGGAGTCATTTTGCAATAAACTTGAATTTTAAAAGGAAATAAACAAATGAAGGAGACATCTAACGCTCAATTACCTGGCCCACTCGGCGCAGTAATGACTGATGCCTAACTGTCATAGAGCTTAAAGTTAAAAATAGGGAAATGGGTTCAGCCGATTCATTGGCGTGAAACACACATTAATCCTTCTCGAAGGAAACACATTGTTCATAAAAAATTAATATAATTACAACAAAACAAATGCATAATTGTTATGACTACAAACACTCTCCTTACAACATTTTCCCAAAAATAAGAATAAAACATGCAATTTTTCACTAACACACATTACAAATCTTAACTAACACTGAGTTTATACAACAGGTTATTCTTTGACAAACAACAACGGAACATGTCCGTTCAAGCATTTTGTACGAGTTGAAGGCTCATTGGACATCACAACCGTTTATGAGTAATAAAATTTGTCCAATCGGATAGCAGCACAGTCGCGACCAGTGAGGTTACTTGTATCATTTACCTATTGACTTTCGCAATACAATTAGACACAAGTCAATAATCAAATCACACCCTGTTTTTTAAATGCAGAGCAGTCATTAGCTCATCAAAAATTATTACCTCGGTATTGGCGAATCGATACCAGACGTCATCGGAAGTAAAAGTTGTAGAGGCGGGGCTGCGAAGGTGAAACGTGTTATGGAGTCGTCTCATTGGCGTGTTTAATTACGCCCAGATGCCCAATCGGGTGCCCTTCAGTCAGTATCTCCGATGAGGCCTCGTGAGCTCTAGCTATGATATATTCTACGTTCACCGGTATCGATAGTGTCTCGGTTCTTTCGATAACGTAATCGACCTTGGACACGAGTGTCCCGAGGTTACACTTCGTGGTGAATTTAAACATCACTGATAATTATCAGATGTAGAAATTATAATAGTTGAGTACCCACTTTGGAAAAAAAAGCTCTATGAATGTCGATAGGATTTCTCTCCTCGCGATCTTAGAGGACGTTCGCCTTCATCGAGAAATATCGATAATTATCGTCGTAGTAAATGTACTCCGAGCGTCTCTCTAACTTTGATATATCTCATGTACATGATCCCCCATTAGAACGCGAGTGTGTGTTTAAAAATCTTCATCCCCCATTCTCCTACTTTGTAAAATCAGTTTGACTCCGCCTATCGCATACGTCACGAACGTTTTTATCCAATAATATGTAAAAGTTTATTTCACATGATCTCTCACGATTGGTTATGGTCCTTTGACGTTGTCGCCTCAATCAGTCTATCTCTGATTGTACCCTAATCACATGATGTCTCGTCTCGTGATGTAGCATTTTCGCGTGAAGTTAGTTTGCTGACCCTCAAAAATTGAGGTCACCAATTCTACACAAAAGATCCTTCAGTGGGCCAGAAGGCCTTCCCCCTCGTCGTCATCGCTACTAACTTTCTAGAATTGTACGTGTACCAAAAGCCGTAGACAGCTCTTAAGCAGTTTCTAGACGCACGCTTGGCGAAGGGTAATCCCTTCCCCTTTTTTTGTCACACTTGAAAGGACCAAGGCCTCGATTTCTCTTTTAAACTTGTTGAAACATGGACCGCCGTACAATGGCTATACTTTGACGCGGAATATTTTTGCGGCTCCATGGTCCCGCGAATATTTATTCCTTTCAATTTATTATAAAAATTCGAAAAAAAGTTACTAAAACAAATTATTTATTACAATACTGACTTATTTAAAAACAGAGAGATGCACCTATTTACACAAAAAGTATACCCCTTCCAATATCACACCCCTTCCCAAAAAGACTTCCCGATCAGAAGTGCTGATCGGCCAATTATACACGTAAAGCATGAGTGTAAATTTCATAAGTTCTTGCATGTTTGTCTTTCCATAAGAAGGAATCATTATAAGCAGAACAAGCAAAGACAAATTGGTCTTGATTTTAAATGTCAAGAATCAATAAATAAGAAAATAGTTTTTCAGTTTACGTTCGCTACAACGAAAATCAGTATACACCGAGTAAAGAAATGTCCACCATTACAAAATTACTTTGTTGAAAAGTTTAAATCCACCTTGATTTGACACAAGATGAATAACAGTAAAGTGATCAAATTTTCAAATCATCAAGAAAAGAAAGAAACAATTGTTTCTGGATCACTTCAAACGAATTGAAAGGAAAGAAACTTGAATATCAGGACATGGTAAATTTGAACGAAATACAAGAATTGTCCCCTGACTGAAAAGTAATGGAGAGTGATGGATCTGAGCATTAGTGTTTCTTTTCTTATTCTTACAAATAAAGGTAAAAGTAACATCCGTAAATGTAAAAAAATAAATAAAAAAATTTACGTTAAATTTCGAAGCCTTCCTTGCAGCAGGTTTCAAATTACAAATTCCTTTCAGACGTCACTCACGATAACTTCCTAAGTGCAATTAGATACAAGTCAGTGTCCACTTTCACGGGGATTCATCAACCTTGAAATATTAAGCAACAACATTCGAATCTAGCGCTTCAAACACGTAACATAATACCATCACATTTCTCAACTATACACAACTATCTTCTAACAACTGCTTTCATGAAAGTCTAGATGAGTATATACTCAGGATGTTAAATTTCCGCATAGAAAGTACACCGCTCAGAAACACTACGCCGCATGAAAACAAAGCGGAACAAAGTTTATATTGAATGAACTAAGCGTTATAATTGCTTGAGCACTCTCATGTAATGACCGAATCTGTTGGCGTATCCTTCCCAACCCACTCATTGTCAGCGTAATCCATTTTCATCACTGAACCGACGTCGACTTCTGAGTATTTCAGTCGTCATAATTGTATACTTCGAACAGAGATGCAACGTTTCGCTTCTACTCGGACCATTTACGCCACCAGCGCTCTCGCTTCTATGGCGGCGTTTCGAGGAACTTATAAACCGCTATGACGAAACTAATTACTCGAAATCTGACGCGTGTTGTCGTTGTGGGGCATTTATATCCTCGGGGATATGTTTCGACTTACCCTCCTCGCAACGCGGATCCGGGTCCTGGAAAGAGGGACAAAGAAGGGGAAAATGGAGAAAGGAGTCTCTGGGGAGTTCTAATTGCGGTCTGGGGAGAGACTGCGGAGACCTCGGTTATCGTAATTCAGAACTATCGGAAAGTCATTGAGGATTCCATGGAGTGTTGTTGGGTGTGTTTGCGAAAGTGAGGAAGAAGACGGGTTATGAATTAGGTAGATATTCCTGAGATTACAGAAGGACTGAAACTTCTTAAAAGAGAGAAGATAGAACTATCTAATAATCGAAGTATAATAATAATTTATTACTCTGCAACTTGCAATGCTCAGTGGCAGATAAAGAAGAAGATATAATATTAAAAAATATATGATATTAAAATAAGAAGTCACAAATCCTATGCCCAAATATCTATAAAATACACATATACGTGGTATAAAATGGTTAGAAAAGTAAGAAAGCACCAAGGAAGAAATTACATTTAATGAATTAACTATCTACGTGAGGTTCATATGTGCATTTATTCACTTTCATACCTAAACATATTTCCGCTTACAAACTGATACAGGCTCACAAGCATATGTGCAAATATGCATAAATATGCATACGCATATCATCCTCCTATACATTTAACATAAATGTAGTTGCTATAATATAAGATATAATAATAATAATTAAATTAAATAAAAAAGAACAGGATTGCTCTGAACAATCATTGATTTGTTAATTTGACAAATAAACATTTAAAACAAATCGTAAGTTTATATCTTACAACTACTTTATCAGTATTCTTCATTTGTATCAATAGGCGTTAATATGATGCGACATAATTATATATGAAAGTTTCACCTGTACGAATAATTCGGGAACATAATTAAATTTGAATATGAGTCATAGGAATTCATAGATTGCATAAGTTTACAAATGATGAAAAAAAAGATCAAAAACATTTATCTCACGTATGACAAAGGTTAGAAACTTAAAACAGGATAAAGTTCGATCCATCTATGGCGACAATGCAATGTAATTACGTTTCCTTTAACATTCTCGTAACCTTGATTTTTATCCTCTCGCTTTACGTCCGTTCTTCTTTCTATACTTTGTTCTAGCTTCCTATTTTTATATAGTACTCCTTTTGAGCATTTCCAGCTCTTTTTGACGTTGTATAATAAATAAATAAACATAAATGAAAAATATATGACAACAGTTTAAGTTTTAACTCACAACTTCCAAGTACCTACTCGTGGAGGCGTGTTTGCAACGTTAACAGCCAAGTGAAAATTGCGAAAACCGGGACTCGAAACCAGGACCTCCTGCTCTGGCCGCAGTTGAGCAGTAAGTGAGTGCAGAACAGGATGTCCCGGGTTCGAGACCCGGTTCGTCGCAATTTTCATCTAGCTGTTAAGGTTGCAGTTTAAGTTTTGTTGTCCAATACCAATACTTTATAATGGGGAGACCCATGGCATAATGTCTAACGCACTCGCCTTCTACCTCCGGTTCAAACCCGGTCCGATCCAAGTAGAATACGAGGTGGTGGACGGAGCGGTGTTCGCGGCAGGTTTTTGTCGGGGTTCGCTCACCACCATCCCACCACAACATTCACTCATGATCATTCACCCCCATGTCATTCATAATCACCGCTTCAGGGGAGGTGCGGCAGGAAGGGCATCCGGCACCCTAGTATTCCCCAGCCAAAACCAAATGAAGCATCATATATACCCCTCTCCATTTGCCGAACCCACATGAAGTGGGAAAAGGCTGGGTTAAAGAAAAGAAAGAAAACCAAAACTTTATAATAGCAGGATAGGCGGGCACGGGTAGTGCAATCTAGTAAGTATGTTTTGAACTAACTGGTCTACATGTAACAACGAAAAACATGGTTGCTGCAATAATTAAGTGCAATTGTTTTGCAGTATGATATTTTAACTTTTTAATATTTAAACTTTTAATATTTTAACTTGATGTATTTTGTTAAAGCCTTCAGGCACTAAATATCCTTGAAAACAGGAACATTTTTTTCTCAAGCAGGCAATCATGGTTTAATTTTATTTTACTGTTCACTCATGATCATTCACCCCCAAGCACAAATCGTAAGTAAGGTGATTATGAATGATTCCTGTCTGACGGAAAAATGAAATTTTTGGTGAAAAGGCGAAATGATTTGTCAATTTAAATAATGAAAACCCAATTCTTTACAAAGGCCTGTTCCAAGAATAGAAATTATGCTCTTCAAACACGACCATTGGAACGCATTAATAAACATAACGTTTATTTCTTGAGAACGATTCCTAATTTAAAATTTATTTTCGGTAAACATAATTTGTATAAAAATGATGAACAATTATTTGAATGTGAGGATTAAAAAATGTTCTAAAAACATTGATTTCTTGATTACAAAGTCGATACAAAACTATCTTTATATTTACCTCTCAAACAAAATTACTATTATTGTGCCGAGAACACGTTTTTACACACTATAATATTTTGTTTTCCTTTCAGTAATGAATAAAATTGCGTCATATAAAATTATTGTGTTCATATCCTTATCAGACTTAATTTAATTTCAATGAATTCGAATCCCAAATTAAAATAGTGAAACATTCATTATCTTATTGTTCTTTTACGGTGCATTCTTATCATTTTATGACAATAGCTTATCAAATTACATTCCTTTTTATTATTCACACAAATTTAGCAACATCAATATGTCCAACAGTAAATCGAACATGGACACCTTTAGAGATGTTACCGAGAATATAAGAAGCAATTGATATAAAATTTACAACAACAACACATAAAATTTAAAAAAAAATAACAAAATGTGAACTAGTGAAAAATTTAGTAAGAATTAAATGGAGAGTCGCAGAGAATCGCGATAACGAGGGGAATCGAGAAATGAAATGTACGCTTCCCTAGTTACCGGATTTTATTACCTAATTTGTTCAGCATTGTAGCTGATATTCTAACTTGAATTTGCTGTCAAGATTCTCATCCTACACCTTCCAAGTTCCAGTCCGATTATGTTCGTGATTTAAGGATTAATTTTGTTAAAGTTGGTAATAGAAATTTCCCCTCGTTGGGTAGCCATTATGATATTTGTAATGGAAGTGTCCGCAAGTTTATGTTGATGAAAGAAGCAGAATTTATTTTCGAGACAATGAGATTCATGGGAGGAAAACCTCTGCTTGCCGCTTTGGGAGCGAAGACTTATCGAGGCAAGTATTCAAGTTTGTATTTATGCTCTCGGCGTTTCCTTTATCGTTTGCTCTATTGGCTTTCAACGAAGAGCAACTACAGGTATGGGGGGTGCGTGGGAGAAAGAGAGGGAGAGGGGGAGGGGGAGAACGAACACAAGAGGAAATGGTTGGCGTAATCACCAACAGGAGAGCAACGCCCCTCGTAGTATTGAGCGTCCTCCTGCCTCTCAAGGAGACAAAATAACGTGGCGACAACGTTTGACAATGGGAGAAAGGTGGGTCTGAGGAACACAACAACAGTGAAGAGAAATGGATAAACGAAGAAATAGATATATCGATATTCGTAGAGCAAAGGATAACGATTCTAACAAAGCATACTTTTCGTTCATTAGTTCCAACCACTTCAGTTATTTTTATTATGTTACTAAAACAACATTAACTCCACGTATTTGAACCACCTCCCATGTCATCGATGACTGGGAAGTATTTTCGCGTAGACTTCGTCCAGTTCATCCAACTCCCACTTTTTCGGAATGTATTGCTCTCAACCCCAATGACATGCCACTCATGGGCCCGTATTAATAAGCGGTACTCGACAACAAGTAAATTCTACCGTAAATACGAAATATGAATTAAATATATTGATCCATTTACTCCGAATCGCTGCACACAGACCGATAGACGGACGGACATTATGTAAAAAATTTTTTACGTGAATCAGGGATGACCACAAAGGATATATCCGTCGAAATTTCGCTCTCGAATTTGTTCACGATTACAAAACTTTCTATATACTACGTATATGAGAAAGTAAAAGTGATCTAAGAGTATTGAAATATGGGTTTTATATTAAAAATTTTTATATTTATTTTATTAATTTATATTTCACTTATTTTTTTAAATTCATATAACAACAAACATCATTTATATTAAATAAAGCTCAAATAAGAATCAAAACGAACAGTCTGATCTCATTCTAATTTTATATATCTATATTTATTTCTCATTTTATGATCTCATGAAGATTTTTACATATCTCTAGTTATCATGGCAGCTGACAGCTGCTCAGAACCCTAGTTCAATAACAAATACTTCAGCATCGCTAAGCGTCGTCGAGCAGGGATCCGCAAAACATAACAGCCTTCATAACTGATGGTCCTCGGAAGACGACTTTCAACGAGGGTATATAAAATGATACTTTACACGTTTTGATTGCGTATATCTATCATCAGGTGAAAGTAGTTCATGAAAAAATTAATTAATGAATTGCATAAGCAAACTACATAAATAAACAATACTATAGAAAAATAATTTACAATGAATATATTTCCACTAATCAGTAATAAAAATATGTGATATGTCAATAAATTATATATTTTATTACTGCCGGGAGCTGTGTTTAAAAATATGTTTTAAGCGCAATAGTGAGCTCTTATTATTCCAGTTGGTTTCATAATAATAAAATATATAAATATGTATCATCATTGTGTCACATACATAACGTTTCTAGAATATTTAATTTCATTCTGATAACAACAACACAAAAATAAAGGAATGATTATGCGTGTTTTTTCGATCAGAAAGAAATGAAATGAGAGTGTTTTCTAATTCCCTCGGGTCTATTAATATTGGTATCACTGGGACAGTGCTGTAAATACTCCAAAATAATTATGAAAGAAATTCACTAGCATTTTTTTTTCGAAACTTGACTATTTATTAGTATTAAATTTCGTTTCCCCTAGCATAATATAAATACACAAGGCCTAAAACACACACACAAAATATAAATACATATACAATAGTTGTTTTCTATAAACGTTCTCTTCAAGTCAAAAATTGAAAATGACGCATTTGTTTTATGAACTTACCTCACGATAAAACAATCTTTCAATTGGTATAAAATGCTGTAAGTTAGCAATAAATATGTACCCCATCTTAAAATAGTAGCAAGTAATTAATTGTTATATAAGATAACATGTGATGAATTATTCACATCTGGAACATAACTAAAGCTGATTAATTAATGGACAGCAATTGAGCTCAAAATGGAGTTATCACTCGACAAACGTTTTACAAAAGAAATATTAACATGTCTTTTATCGATAGAAAAATTTAAAAAGTGAAAAACCCCATGGGGAGCCACTCACATGACACAAACTTGAAATAAACTACGCTTTTCTTCTGCACAAAATTACCCCACAATAATGGTCTTGAATGAGTAAGAGAAAGATGATATTTCTAAACATTCGTAATGTATACTGTTTAATAAATACGGACATGTATTGGTTTATTTTCCAAATAAATGAAATATTGTTTTAAAAACCTATCACACATAATGAAGACCTTGAAATCCTTTATATCACATTCTATCTCCACATACTACAACTGACATCCTGAAAGTAAGGTTAACGTTTCACAGTTCAGCACATAAATAACTTCATAATAATACACCAATGATCTTCTTTATTTATCAGACATTAACTTCTGATATAATCTGAAATGTTTATACTTGAATTAACATAAGTGTCAATACTCATTCCTATGGCTTCACTCTATTGATGAACCCTTCGTAACCTTCTTATCAGGAAATTCAATCGGAACAAATCCACCCTGCATATAGCAATTACAAAGAATGACCCTTCTCAAGTTTCACATCGAAATTGAGTTTCTTGCCGTCCAGAATATTGAAGTCTTGAAAGCGAATTTAAATATGCACATAATTCGACATAAGTATTTACCTGATATTCCCATATGAACTATTTTAAAATTAAGTAACTTACAAGAAGATGGTAAAGTAGTAAAATTAGATGATCTCAATATCAATATACGAACACTCATAAAGCACATGACAACTTACGAAGCAAATTTCCACAATACGATTAAAACACAATCAGTAGAACTTTCAAACACAAACAAAAATATATATTTAGGCTCATCTTAACATTCTTTTTATCATTTAGCGTTTTAATGAATCCATTTTTACTTATTAACTTCGCAACCAAAACGATTTTTACCTTATAATTTTCTAACTGCAAAGGTTTGTAGGTTAGGACGTGCCCTGAGTAGGTAACAAACTTCAAGAGACAGAAATGTACGTCGCGTCCTTCGTCTGTGGTCGCGTCGCCAGGATTGAGTGACCTGCGTGGGCGCTCGCAATCGGCCGACTTTTTAAGCAATATGGCGCCACACCGCAAACAATACGTGAAATTGTGACAAAACGGATTTATTGCGAAATACGTGGTTCTGAGGAAAAGATGCTATGATAACACAGTATGTTTATCAGAAAATACCATCTTATTTACATTGAATTTTAACATTTGTACTCGCAATTGTTTTTGAGTCCCAAAACGTTTATGAATAGACCAGAATGTAAATTTGTACTTTTTTATTCCTTATATACGAGATTAACAAAAGATGTACTACTTTGCAAAACCTAAAGAATTTAACTTGCCGTAATCACATCGATACTACAGGAGCTAATCTATAAAACGTAGTAGCGTCAGACGAGTCAAGACCTACTCGATGATACAACATTTTATTGTCTACAAACGATAATCTCTAGTATGATCAAGTAGATCGTGTGAAATGTAGCGTCTGACGCGCGACAAAGTCTCAAGCAAGTATGAAGTTCAAGCGTCGTCGAATGTCGCGCTTGTAGCGAGCGCTACAGTGGCGCTGTCGCTTACTCAGGACTGTAGTGTAACTTCAAATTTGTTTGCATCTTGTCGCTTGAAGTTGTCACTCGCGATTGTCGCCCACGCGGGACACGGTCTTAGGAATCGTATCCAAAGTGCTCTTTCGTCATGCCACGGACGTAGCAAGACCTCCTTATTCGTCTATTGAACAGCGCAAAATTGAACGCTTTCTTGTGATACGTTTTCTAAACAAGGAAACTGGCTC
>NNCF01134177.1:3564-25692 GCA_002313205.1 Laupala kohalensis | reverse complement strand
ATATCCACTGAATTACAACTCAAAACTCAAATATCAACATAAAACTCTAATATCAATATCGAACCCTAAAAACTTGCCAAACACTTATTTACTAGATGTAAGTCCCCTGGGGGAAACATGGTTTCCATTGAGTATAAACAATTCATATAAGCGAATGTAAAACTTGATACGATTACGAATATAATTTATTTCGTTTTTTGTTCATAGACTGTGCCGCTGCGACGCAGTCGCAAACGCCCATGCGTTTCCACAAACGTATGTAATTTTTTCGTTAATTTAGGTTTTCTCTTAACTAAATCTAAACGTTCTTGAAGATAATATTCATAAAACTATAACATGCACTCGAAATTATTTACAATGAAATTAAGTAGTTCCCTGTACCTCAAAAGCAAGTTTATTCTCGAAACTAATCCGTATACAAATAGCAATAAAAAGTATTTTACCGTTGCTCTAAAGTTCAAGATCGTTCATAAATGAATGTAAGATTTCCACAATCCTATCCTTTACATTTCGTATCATGACGTTACTTCTATGTTGTATTTGTTTTGTTTCAGGAGGTCGGGACGCAAACACCACTTCTTTCTTCCAAGGTTAGTATTATTGAAACACTGTGTCTTGCATCTATTAATTTAGAAGTACCACAGTGCGCTTTCTTCTATTAAATTCAAATAAACAATCGCATTTTTTTGTTCAAATTGTTTTCTAAAGCACTTGAAACAATTTTCTGTTTCGTCGCGCAATTGATAAGATTGTGTTATTTTAAACTCATTAGACTATTTTTTTTATTACAGCGTCGCCGCCAATAGTCCGTTTTTCAGGAAAATAATCTAAATTCTAGTACATCCCTTTTCCCTGTAGTGTCAAAATTCTCGGTGAAAAATCCCTGTAGTTGAACCAAATTCTTGTGATTGTTGACCGGGGAAATAGGCCTCTAGGGTAACCCGCCCCTGAAACACATAGGGGTAACGCGCCATTGGGATTACAGCCAGCGTATCATTACGCTACTGTGGTGTGGAAAGATCCCATCATGTGTAAAGAGCAGTACGAGGAATTATTTAATTTTTAATTGAAAAATTTCCCTTGCTGCATAGGTTAAGTGATAATTTATCTGGTTGATTAATACACTTGTCCCTGTCCGTAGTTTACGTACATTGTTGTGCCAGGTGATCGTTTAATAGTTGGGAAAAGGGAACAACGAATCTTGGATTAAATTTTCCTTTGAAACGTGACAGAGGGAGCACAGTCTTGCATATTCAAATATGCCTTACGACGAGTCCACTATGTAAGCGCTTACACGTTGAAGAAAACGAGATCAACAGCAGCTTACGACTATATCGAAACAGAAATGAAGAGGATTATGGAAACTCCATAAACCAACAGCACAGAGATTGAAGATATACCATGTAGAACATGTTCTTGGCGTGCTTTGAGGACTAGGGGAAATGAATTACAAAACTTTTGAATTTTGTCCAAATGAGGTTGCGAATCTGGATCAAGTCAATGAAGATAGAAAACTTTAAACAACTCTTATACGGGTGAGGAAAAACGGGTGTGTGAAAATTTCGCCGATATTATGTCCTAATAGGTTCAATTCAAGCTTTCTATATGGAGTAAATACTGAAAAAGGTAGGTCTAGTTCAATAGAATCAGGTACAGGATATAGTTTTCTACAACTTGAATGGCATATTGTAACACTGGTTTTGGTTGTTGCCATCAGCTCGCTCGGCCAGCAGAATGCTCTATCTGGAGATTCTACGCTATTGGCATGGAACGAAGCGAAGAAAACGCCCTGCTGGGTGTCAGAGCCACCTCACAAAGATATACTTCAAATAAGTTATGTTGATTTTGGTAGAAAGAGTTTGCAAACCTGCAAGAATCTATAGCGGTGTACTTGGTAGGGCTACCAAAATCGGACTCACTCTTGATGTCCTTCAACCTTTGCCGGTCCCGCATCACACACTGCCTTGTATAAGGGAAAGATGCATATAGGGAGGGAAAAACTGAAATGTGACACCATTCAGTTGGAACCAATTATTAAATTTGAGTTATCAATCCTGACATCAATAATTATGGAGGAGGTAATTTTCTTAAATTCGTTTAGACAAGTCTTATTGGTGATTGTATCAGCCCCAAACCTATGCAAGGCTCTCGTCGAAGGAAATGTTAAATATTGGAAAAATTATGGGGCGATACATAATGGACAGTTTACGATTATATGTCAAAGCAATGATGTTGCTTTTCCACAAGAAAGGAAATATTTAGGAATTTTCACTTCTCATGTGAGAAATATGAAACTCCAGGAAAGAAATACGTAGGTACTTACGACAAAGCAAAGTGTCGAATTCTATCCTAAAACAAGATCAATATTTAAGCAATGAAGAAGATGAAAGGTAAGAAATAATTTTTATTGTCTGACTCAGATGCCATTATCTATGCTCTATGCTAATATATAGAATCTTTGAGGCCTACCGTTCCGCCAGTATTGCCACAATGTAATGCTGGGAAGCAAAACCAAAGATTCTGCTACATACGAATGATTAACGAGGTGCAGCAGTTGACATCTGAAGAACATCGAAAGTTGTGATGAAGAGAATTTTATAAATTATATGAAAATAAAGTCAAACAGGATTACGATTTAAAATGAGTTCTGAAGAAAGTCAATGGTTTCAAGATAGAAATCAAAGGAAGGTCACTTCCACGACGGAGAGTAAGTAAATTGAGAGCATTCAATAGAATCATGATAGTTACGTGCTTAGAAGTGTAACAGTACTAATTCTGTCGAAGCAATCTGCTCCGAAGAAGGTTCTGTTCCATCAATTACGATCAAAGCGCTCACAGGAACACCGGAAGAAAATCCGGAGCGGGACGAGGTTACAGATACAAAGTACTCAACGGAGCCAAGATTATCTACAAATAAATATATTATATAAAAGGTATTTCAAAATTTAAGACCCCTAAATTAATTGGTTTTCAATTCATTTCTAGGATATGCCAATGAAAACGATCGATATAGATTATGCATATTTTTACTTCCATTATGAAGCACGAAGATTGTGCCTTCAGTGAGTTTTCTGATTCACGGTCTGATTCAATTACACAATCCAATTAAATAAATAATGAAAACCTTGCGAATGAATTATTAATAGTTATTATTAATATAATCAATTAATAATATTTATTACTTGAATCATCGAAAACACCAGATGATCTGCAAAACAACTTGGATCAGGTGAATCAAGCGTTAGCAAAAATGAATCTCCATCTTAAGTCGCAGAAATGCTTTTCCCTGCACGTTTCCCGCAGTCCACCAATCGCCACGATATTGACGGAATTTCATATAAGTGGAACAGATTCACACTATGGAAGAAGGTGTACCTAGTAAGTTCCTTGTGAAATCTGTCGGTTCTCATTTAGCCAGCAACCAGTAACAGCTTGCGCACCTGTTCAAGATGCCTGAATCTATCTTAACGTCCGCACTGGCACCATGGCAGCGCCTTGGTGCTCTTAAAAGTTTCTTCTTTTCTTTTCTCTCATTCCTGATGAGGACAACCCAATACTCCAAAGGTGACTGGACGACTCCCGGAATCAAGCAAACTCTGAGCGTCCCACAGGAAGCGGCTAATGATTACATCTATGGACCACCCAAGCGTAGGTGCTTAAGTGTGCCGCATGCAGCGTCCGAGTGACGACTACAAGGTAGACCTAGCCTTCAAGCTTCTGTCCTCCAAGGGCATGCGACTGGCAGATGTTGCCCTTGGAGATCTTAAAGTCACTGTCGAAGAACGGCTAAATCGCAATGATGATCTTACTGATGTCGCTGCGTTCTTGAAGGGTGAGTTTAGGTGTAACTCGAATCGTTCGAGAAACGCGTGGACTGAAACAAGGAAAGCCTGCACTAGAAAAGACATCCGCTGGATCTTCCTTAACTCTTGTCCAACGTTGACTGTTACCCTGAAGATGAGGCAACGGTGTCAGGTATTGAGGACTCTCAAAAATCAATCCCGCGCTCAGCACCTTGATCGCCAGCTGTCATTACCTAGTCAGAGTGCTCTGTTGACTGTGCCAGCAGCCACTTTATTAAGGACGGACGATGCACAAGCTTTGCAGATTGGCGTTTCATTCACAAGGCGCGGCTCGAACTTCTGCCGCTTAATGGTTGCCGTCGTAGAGGCGAGGCTGCTGACAAATCCTGCAGGAGATGTGGCCACCCCAATGACACCCTCCCGCGTGTGATTCATCATTGCATACGGACATCATCACTCATCGGCATGACGCAGTCGTCGCGAGGGTGAAGAAGGTTGCTCAGCATAAATTTCAGACCTTGGCTGATAACATTTCTANAAGAAGGTTGCTCAGCAAAAATTTCAGACCTTGGCTGATAACATTTCTTTATCTGGAAACTTGCGCCCCGATTTGTTGATCGTCCGTCATAATCAGACAATGATCATTGAAATGACGGTCCCATTTGATAACAGGCGGAAAGCTCTTGAAGAAGCTAGGAAGCTGAAGATTGATAAATATAAAGATCTTAGTGAAGTGCTACGGAGAGAAAACTATTACACTAAAGTGACTTTTGATGCCCTTGTGGTAGGATCAGTTGGGTCTTGGGATCCTGCTAATGACAAGGTTTTAAAGTCCATGTGTTCCAAAAAATATCTAAAACCATTTTAAAAACTGTGTGTCAGTAATAAGGTACTGTAGAGACGCCTATGTGGAACGTATTACAGGAAACCCTCAACAATGATTGATATGTACCCGGACTGATGTTTTTCTTTAATTTCCCTCAGTTTTTCAAGATGTGTATCGTTCTTCTTTTTCTTCTCCTTTCTTGCAACAAAGTTTTATCTTAGTACAGAATTATTGTATCTTACAATTAATTCATTTGTCATGTAATTACTATTTGTTAATAAAAAATCTCTTATTGGCTTAATATCTGATACGGTCCCCATTGGGGCCACAGTATATTAATCTAATTTTATCACAAAATATATATTGTTCGTCCAAAAAAAAATCTTTCATTATTTATTAAATTAGAAAACCTTATGTATAGAGACCTCGCTCCAATTCACGCTTCACTACAGATCCCTAGCAGACTCATCAGAAAGCTGAAAAGTCATCTATCTTGCAAGTAGTTGCACATTTACTAGAGAACAACCAACATTTTTTCTTTTTCCTCTCGTGTAATTCAAAAATATTAACAGAATGTATCACAACACTTGCAAAAATCCCAAAGAAGAACCTTTCAAAATTTTAGACTAATGCATAAAGTATTTCTCTCTATTTTAAAGTTACACACTCCGATTAATTTACTTTTATTAGTATAAATTCGCTTCGCTCTCATCGCCGCTCCTATGGTCATCGATATATCAACTTATTCCTTCACATCATAGTTTCTATATTATCGAACTTACAAACACCTAGCGGGTACCATATTTGGAGAGAAATTTCTTCCGATATTGGAAGTGAAAGAGAAACTTGGTGTTTGAACATATTTATTGTGTGCCTTTCGTAGATCTATACACATCGTTGTCTTGGTCAACAAAATTTCAAATCTATCTAAATAGTAGTAGTTCTTTCTAACTGCTCTAATGACCTCGATGTTGACGAGCCCTAAAGCCCCACATAAAAGTAGTTCTTTCTCAAATGACTCTTTTGACGATAGGTAGGGTACAAATAAAAAAGTTAAAATAGTTTTACGTAATTTTATTACATTTACGAAAAGAGGGACATTTTGCGAAAATTGTCAAAGCTTTTGTCGCTGTTTCGAATGATGCGGTAACGGGCGCAAGAACGGTAACGTAACAAGTTTCTTCATCTTTCTTATACCATTAAATGAAACTACACCTTTAGTTCCTCAGAATTAAGCACAGGCCGCCACCAAACGATTTCAAAAGAGCCGATCCCCGGCGAGAGGCTCAAAGACAAGTTTGCACTTGTTCAAGGAAACCGCGTGGTCGAGACATAAAACAATAAAATTAGGGTCTGAGATACACACAGCTGTGGTGCGTAAATTATGAATTTGTACAATTGAGGTCAGTTTTTAAAAAGCATTTATTTCTTATATCGGCGAACAATGGTAGTTGCCTTTACAAGTTATAGAATGTTTATCGTTACAAACTCTGATGAACAACTGTTACTACTGCATACTGCTGCTAAGGTAGTTAAGCTGATGATGATGCTTATACAGAACACTAGCACAATGCTAGTAACAGAATATAGAATACTACATACTGGTAAAAGAATGCTTGTGAACAAACCGCATGCAGCAGGGCTGCAGCATAAATGCCTGCGGAAATGCTGACGAGAGACGCTTTGCTCTCTTATTTATCAGAACCTTGGGTAGACGTGGACAACGTCATAGATGTCATGACGGCCACGTAAGTTTGAACTTCGGATATGCATAATGTGGAAAACAACTTATTTACAAGGGTGACTGGCCCGGGGTGTGGGCACTGACTCAACCATGGGAGAGCTATTAAGCAAGCGGATATGACTCGTATGCGAAAAAGCTATTGTTTGAGAAAAAAAAAATGGAAGACGAAAAGCACTTTAACGTGTGACCAGAGCCTTGGAAGCACAAAAAAGTAAATCAACAAATCAGAACGCACCAGGGGAGGGGCATAAGTGCCAATTGGCGACACGAGAAGTTTCTAGAAACTTCCACGAAGATGTACCAATCACACTAGTGGGGGAGATAAATATAAACAAAGTAGATAGAAGAAATACCATCTTAGGAAAGGGAATATCACTTGACGCAGTTAGTTGATAAAAGAGTGAGTTTTGGAGAGTCAACAAGATCAGTCATTCAAAAACATTTTCGACATTCAAACTTGCGAAATTCGAGCATTGTTGCAGTCAAAATTCGGAGATTGAGATTCAACATTCGAAGATCAGTCAGCAATCAATCAGTCGGGAATCGATCAATCAGCATCCAGCCATACGGCGATGCATGATTAAGCCACGCAAAGTGCGAGCGGCCAGCCATCCACAATTGAGTTAGCGATGTGCAATCAGATGACTTGTAAGGGTGATTTCGCGACGGGAAGGATCCATGTTTAAATTTGTGTCGAAGTGCGGTCGATGACGGAGGACTATGAATGAATCCAGCGAGTGTCTTAGATTTGAATCAAACTGTTGACGATAGACTTCGGAGTGAGAATTTTTAAAAACACTTCATAAGAGGGTAGATGTGTCTTTGAGTGGACATGAACCGGGTGCTGTTATTTTTGACAAGTCCGTTATGAGCAACAGACATAAAAATTGCATCCTCAAAAATTATGAGTAATTAACAATTACGGTTAGTGAGTTCCCGGAAGCGGTTCGCTATAGGAGGACAAGGAGACCTCAACACGGTTATTTAGCAACGAAAACAAGTAGTCTGGTGAACGGGGTTCGAACTATAGTGTTCAGGGTACATCACCGAAACATTTGATCATATCCAAGGAAGCCATCAATCAGAAACATGAATAGTGTAAAAGAAAATTGTGTTGTAAAAGGCCATGAAAATGTAACTCCTGTAATTAGGCCAAGTGAGTAAATATAATAAGTGCGATCAAAAGTAAAGAACCTACACGAACGCAGAACTTGGTGAGTAAACAGAAAAATATTATGACGGGAAATAACACCCGTGGCGCAGTAGGCTAAGTTTTGTAATAGTTTCCAAAAATGTCTCATGTCAAAATCTTCAGTAAGCAGTGATTTTATTTTTGTGAGTGTTAACCTAAAGAGCTTATTAATTTTCGTTAAGTGAAATAAATGCCCTTGATTTCGTTTGAACATCATATTGTTGTGTTTTGATTGTACGGAGTTCCCGGAGGAGCGAGGATTCAGGCCTCTACCTCTAGGATCTTGAGGTCATTCTTTTGATTATCAAATGTTTTTAATTAATTGTAGTAATTAGAGTTAATTGTTCATTAATCAAAAGAGGCTACATCTAAATTTATTTGAGGTTGCGAATAGGGACATAACTTCAGTATGATTGTTATTTAGACCATCCAAATTATTACTAACAAATTTCATAACATTTTAAAAATTGTTAATAACAATTTAAAATAATCCTTACCGTCTCAATGTATTCAGAAATATAAAACTTAATATTTATGAATCTTTTCAAAAGTTTTAGTGTTGCAACATTTTGAAAAGTCGATTTCAAGTTTTACATTTTTCGCGTTTGGGATCCACCAAGTATTGCAACTTCATTTAACAATTGAAGGCGTGGTCGGGTGGACGAACTTCAGGATTACGCCAAGACGAAACTCTGCTCACTGGCGACTATCTTCTTTGAAGAAGGCATCCAGTAGCTTGTATCACGATGTGGCAAATGCCTCAACCGTGATGGCAGGTTGAGAAATAAAAGGCCCAGCTGTACTTTTGGTAATACAATCATGTTACGTAAATTTGTCTCTTTTTTTATAGTCCATCGGAGGTTGATAAAAAACAGCCCTCGAAGATAGATTTTTTTGAGAGTCAAAGAAGATTGATATAAAAAAGAACCCAACAACGCTGGATAATTTCTCTGTATTTTTAAAAATCTGTTCGTGTTTTCAAAAACAATATTTTTTAAATAATATCAGTGAAAACATGAGATTGAGGATACACACCAATACTAGCAAATCAACATTAATGGATGACACTCTCATTGGATATTAATGAGTATGTGAGAAACAATACAGATGTTGACACGTCATAAAATCCACTTGAGCAAAGCCGCGAGTAGTCAGTATGTTAATAAATTATATTAATAAATAACACAATTTCCCACTGAGCAACCCCGAAGCGACGCGATGAATACTGGAGAATCGTCCATTTGAGTTGTTCATGGATACGCTACCTCTGGGAAACTCAACCTCACACAGAGAATTCTGGAAAGCGATTAGAGTATCTTGAATCTGCCTCCAGACTTCAGAGAACATAAATGACATTGATGTGTTTGTGTACATAATTGCGATACAACATAACAAAACGAAAATTCCATCTGGACATTTATAACTGCATTGTTGTGTAATCTTCAACAATCATTATCGAGAATTAGTTAGAATATTACTTTGTAACCCCTCATTCATCTCTTTCTTGGCTGAGGAAGTAATGTGTTAAGNGGAAGTAAAGTAAAACATTCACATTAAGAAATCCAATATGATCGAAATAAGTAGATGCAACACAATAAATAAAAATGTAGTTTATTACAACAGGTAACCTACTACTTTATTCAATAATATCGATAAATAATTTAATATTGATCTGAATTGTGTGTTTATTTGATTTATTCAACATGTATTTTAGATGTTATCATCATCTGATATTTATACAAGAATAAATCTCGGTCAAATTTCAAAACAAACAAGAAATTATATTCTTGTCATACGCAGTTTGCAACTACTTTTTTGACAATAAAGGTTATTTATTTTGTTCTTAAAAGGCTGTTTTCTCGTCATTTTGTAAGAATTGTGAGGAACGCATCGGACTCGCGGTCTTCGCGTGTGACTGGTAGGATACGCATCCCTTGGAAGTCGCATTACTTAACATTGGGAAAGAACTCCCAAGAAACTGTTTAGACCGAGAAAGTTTCGTTTCAATTCGTTCCGTGTTTTTGCGTAATACGAGATCAAACAGTTTTTGTTGCGATAATTCGTCGAGACAATTTTACATCTTTATTGAATAAGTGAAAATCTAAGGGATTAAGGATATCATTGCACAGGAGGCGAGACTTGTCAAAAACACACCTCGCAAACTATCACAGTTCATACAGTAAAAGGCTGGAGACGGGGACGGAACTGCCTCCCCCCCCCACTCAACAACTATCTGCACGAAGAGATTCCTCCCTCAACTGTTTTCCTATGCATAAATTACACAAGACTATCAAACCACAAAATTAATTATTTTTGAGGCGGTGGGAGGGGGGCGTACACAAAGCTAAAAAGGGGAAGGGGGTTGTGAAGATTTGTGCAAGTTAACATTCCCTTAAATTTGTTACGAACCAAACGTTCGTAAAGTGTTTATTTGTAGATTCTCATTTATCACGTACTTTATTTTTATTTGTGCTCCATGAGAATCGTAATATTTATTTATTCTATGTGTATAATTATTCTATGTTCTTATAAACATTCATTGACTATAGACGCTCTTTGGGAGCTATAAGCTCCATGTAAATTGCATGTTCCTTGCAAACTATGATCTCGATGTCAACTGCAAATTCCATGACATTAAATTATTGAACGCACTCTCTGTGTACGTTCTTTGCGACGACTATTTAAAGAGCCGCGCTCAAGCCACATTATCCAGTACTAATTAAGCCAGTACACGGCTCACACACGCCGCGTCATAAGGCTCTGCAGACGAACACTCTGCAGTTCTGCGGACAAACACTCCGCAGTCAATCATCAGAGGGTCACGATGAAACGCAGCCTTCAACATAGTGACATGCTATCACTATATGCAGCATAGTCGTGCTTACCAGAGCACTAAGCATCAGTGTCACCACACCGTACGATCCCCACCAAGGGGGATTGATGTTTCGCACGTGTAGGTGCAGTGCATACTCAACTTTAGCGTCTTCAGACCACCATTCGCCTTCGGGCAAAATAATTCTCATCTAGTGTGAAATCCAGTATAAATCCAGTGCGCATTATCCAGTCGCCGCGTCGTGCGGTATCCAGTACTCATGCGCCGCGTTGTACGGCGCCATCCAGACCCACACATCGGCATGCGACACGGCTAGTATGTGCTGCGTTGTATCGTTCCACGACTCAGTACTCTGCAAGTTCTACTTCGGGGATCACCACGTGATGATACTTTGGGGACACGTCGCCATGTTGTGCGACGTCTAGACATTTCGCTGCGTATAATGTTTTATACTCATCAGTCAACTTATTAATGTGTTCATGATGAACTTTTTGAAAATTGATTTCCTATGAGAAATCACTCAACTGCTGTACCATCCAAAATATGGTGCAGCGCTCGCAGCAAAGCAACATTGAACATATTCGTTCATAATATTCTCTAGTTTCAGCCACTTGCTTATCAGCCACAAGGCCGAACTGGAGAAAACTCAACCACTCCGACGGAAGACCTCAGCCAAGACTTCTGAAGGCAGCCGGAGCAAGATTACTACAAGGAAGCTATTCCAACAAATAAGTATTATTCCTCGTAAGGGAGGACCACATCGAGAACTTGTTCCGATGTATTTAAAATCCTGCATTTTTTCCATGGTTTTTAATAACCTATTTCAATTAAACAGCAGGTAATTTTATAAACGTATCTTTCGTAGACGACGGGGGGATGTTCTCAAAAACTTGAGTTCAATGGGCTTTTTGTTTTTGTGCAGATCAGCTACGATCGCACTTCACTCTTGTCTACTATCATATCGTAATTGTGTTTAAATTGGGAAAAGGGGTATTGAAGGGGATATTACGTAAACAATTGTTTATGTTCAAATATATTCAAACTCTGTAGAAAAAGTTGTTCTCAGAATGTTAGTTGCTCAAACCAACTAACTTCAATTTTGTCACTCCAGGATCAATCTTGTAATTCTGCTTTTTTAAATTTAGGAAGGTATATGTATATATGTTGTTCAATTGTAATAAATGTGCATTTGTGAATCTGAAGCGTGTTTTACAAAGAATCATACTTCATCCTTAATCTTCATGCTCGTTGAAACACACGAGTCCCCCCTATTTCCCTTCTGTGTTTACGACGAATGGTCATTCGTTAGTAACAAAATTCAAAACTTCTAATACATATAAATAGCTTCTCATATTCATTTATAAAATTACAACAATTTTAAATTATTTTTAACTTGTGAAAGGTCATTTTAGCTAAAAAAGTTTAAGAAGCTCTTTAATGATTCCTTGTAATTATTTTAAATAAACACTGTGATGAAACAGTTTCAACCAATACTAAAAATAACTATGTATGAATATTAATTTTTTGAGGAGTTATTTCGACAATTACTGGCAACCAGTGGCGAATCTATGGGGGAGGGGGAAAGCTAACGACCTTAATTTCAACAGAAAATATCGAAATTGATAAAACGTATCGTTATCTTTAATATGTGTCTGTCACTTTAAACAATTAATAAATTTGGTCACTTTCATGAAATTATTATTATCTATTTGATGAATTGATTTGTTTTATTAAAACACAATATCGCTATAATATTTATAATCCTATTTCAATAATATTTATATAATATATGTGTTGCAACACTAATTTTCAAACAGAAATGCTCCCCAGATCCTTCACAGGTTGAATTGCCCTTTTCAAATTCAAATTTAGCTCCCCCCCCCCGATCAAACTCTAGATTCGCCACTGCTGGCGAGAAGTGTGTAAGTTTTCTTTTATTGTAGTTGTAAATGGGAAATGTAGCGTGCTGTTGAAGCTCATCCACATGGAGTGACATGAGGTAGGAATTGGTGGTAGGCTAGTGTCAGTATGTGGGTCACAATTACTTGGTCCACATCGAGGGGTTAGTAGGGGTAGTTAGCAATAGTTAGAGTTATTGACAGTAGGAGGTGGATGGAAGGAGGCGGGGTTCGCTTTTCAGCAGTCACAGCTACATAAAATGGAACATTAATGTGAAAAGCTACAAATTTTTTCTGGCTCGGAGTGACTAGACTGATGAACAGTTGGTTAAGTCAAATAAGAAGCTTATATTCTGGTGACAAGGGTATCAATTTCAGACCCAATGTGGACAGATATTATTGGTTGAAAGCAATTCCATTCATCTCTCATCTAGACAAAAAAGGTCAAAGAATGACTCATTAAAAAACCTAGTCAATGTCTATTCCTAACCTATATCGACTCTCAGTTGTCACATTTGTATAATATATCATATATGCTAGTATCCCTTTCAGTGAATATTGAAACCATAGTGATGTAAATGGATATCTAATAATAATAATAATAAATTTATTGTCAAAAACAGTACAAACTGCGTATGACCACGAGGAGGAAAATAAACTAATTTACTCTCCGGAAGCAAGCAAGGGACCATCCCATCAATTCCGATCAAGGGCCCTAAGGCAGAGGCGGATTCAAAAATTTCAGCAAAAGTTCCTAGATAAGATAAAAAGTTAGCTGCGAGTTATAATACTAATAGAATGTCAATATGTTTGTAATTTAACGCAAAAAATCTACATGTAAAAGTTATTATCGAACTATAGATTATTCTGAGTATAGCGTTTAAAAATCATAAGAGTTGAAAAAAACGACACTAAATTCACGATTTATTGCTACAATAAACACGCCCCTAGACAAAGCCTAGAGAACCTGTATAATAAATCCGCCTCTACCCGAAGGAAAAACGGAGAAAAACCCGGGCCAGGATGGGGCTACAGAATTAATGTACACAACCGTGCCAAAGTTGAGTACACATAAAACTAAATTAATATGAGACATAAGACAACACAATCGTGCAAGAAAATAGTTTTTGAAATTGTTATAAGTTATTTAAAAAGTACTATAGCAATGGCGTGATAAAGTACAAGACGGATTTAACTTTGATTAAAATCAATAAATTCTTTTACAGTGTAAAAGCACTGGTGCAGGAGGTAGTTTTTAACCGCGGATTTGAAGATATTCAAATAGTTGACCTAGAGGTTGTCCGCTCGCTAGTGTTTATCCTCAACACCCATTCACCTCATCGGCGCGTAACACACCTTGATGTTGAGGGTTTTTTTTATAGAGGTTTAATTCTTCCTCGCGACCCAGTCGAAGAAGGCAAAGGTCACCGCCCTTTGCAACACGCAACTTTCCACCATCGCGGAAATGGTTTTCTCTGAAGCATGCCCAAAGTATGGTGTCTGAGGACTGGTGGCGCTGTATACAGTCTCCAGCTCGGGACCGTGGGTTCGCCAAGCCCATACTCAGTTGAAACTGAGTCCCTTACGGGGTAAATATAAATATTTATAATTGTAGGCATTTTGTAATATTTACTATGCGGTTCAGTAATCCATCAGTAATGAATTGCTAGACTGTGTGAACATACGCTTATCCAAGTCAGACTGACGCGGAACATACAAATTTATAACGGATTCACTATACAGTAACAAGGACAGGAAATGTTTTCAGCCATCACTACAACTGCTAGAAATACTAACTGGACATGCAAATTTTAATGTGTACTGGCAGAAAAGGAATTTAAGAGATGATGGTCTTTGTCCTTGTGGTAAAAACGATGAGACGGTAATCCACATATTATTTGTAGTCACCGGAGAAGAAAGGAGTTGGTTTGGAAAAGTAAAGAGAGGAATACATGGACATAATTCATAGCAAACAAAGAGGATATGTTGAATTTGAAGAATATGGTCTGCAAGCTCTTTGTGTGAGACAGGTGATTAAGCAACCTAGTTAGGTAAAAGAAAATTCCATGACTCTTGCGGAATAAAAGAATAAAAAGACGAAGGTAAAAGAATGTGAGAAAAACCCAGGTAATGGCTATTCGGTCGAGAAAGTGGATGTCAATTAAAAAGAAATTAAACAAAAACTTCCAAAATAATTTATCTTATCTGAAGTACATTATCAATATTAACGATTTTCACTTTTTAATTATTTTGAAACCATTGAAATTGAACAACCGTTTCTTATCTCTTGCTACCGTCCAATCAACAAACAATATTTGATTCGATTATTTTCTGATTCTCTCTTGAGTCAATATCCATGTAATACATTCTCCAGAGAGGAATAAGATCCCGGGGAATGAACGATCTCTGTTGAATTCATCCCTCACGCCGCCATTCATTCCAGATGAGGGCAGCGAAAGATATTGGAGAGTAAAAAACATCTGACGCTCGTCGACAGAAGACGGTGCTCGCCTTTTCGGAGTCAGATCTCCTCTTCCTCATACTCCGAAGAAACTCTCTGATGAAACGAACAGGTTGTTACACACTTCACATCCTCGCTCTATCGAGTTTGTAAATCTCCAAAGACCAATATTCAATTTCATAATGGGACGGGAAAAGTATACTCCCTAAGAGAGAAGTAATGGTCGTTTTTCGAAGAAGCTAATCTCAGTGAGTGAAAATCAAAACGTCAGGTCTTTCGGTCGTACTTCAATAAAATTAACGGGAAAAATATTTTTTAAATTAGGAGCTTTAGGGCTCGCCTACGTCTAGGTCATTAGAGCTCTCGCGGGTGGGGAAAGCGCAGTTTGGCACCTCAGGGAAGACTCTTCCCCGTGTGTGGGACTTGCCGAATGCCTCGGCCATTCCCATTAGAATACCCTCCAGAATTCACCAAATATCTAAACACAAAGATGATAGGACAGTACAGACAACAGTTGCCTAGTTAATTATATTAAAAAATAAATAAATTCAAAAAACTATATTTTTCCAAAAAAGGAAAAGAAAGAGGAAAAGGAAAGAAGGGAAAAATATCAGAAATGACAAAACGAATATCTGATATAATCTATCTGATAAGACGTAGTAGCATATTTATCAGTTATTTGATGGAGACTGTTTACAGGCTGAAGAATTCCAGATCAGGGATCTCCAAACTTTTCAACTTGAGGAATAAACTGAAAACAAAATTAGTAGACCGGCGGGACGACTACATTTATTACCAAGTTACTACCACCTCTACCTTATTACAACATTTATTAAATTAAATTAATGCGTTTAAAATATCAAAAGAGGTAGGAATATCTGTCTACCACGACTTTAATGTAAAATAAATGTTAAATAACTAAATACTTAAAATATCTTAAAAACATATTAACATTTGAAAATAAAATACATTTATTAATTAAAGAATTAGAGAGTGAGTAGAGGTTTGGAAGAAACGTCATTCGTCGAGATATTTTAACGCGTATGTGTTTACTTTTCTGTGAAGTTGTGAGATTTTTTATGGGGTTTTACGGCTCATGTCGACAACAAAGTCATTGGAGCCCGAAAAACTTGTACAGGTAGGGAAAATGCAGTTACGCACTAGGGGGAACCAACATGACTCTCTGGGTTCTAATGACGATGTTGACGAGCCCTAAAGCCCCCCCCCCAAAAAAAAAGACTCTCCGCGTGTGGGAATCGCCGAATGACTCAACCATACCCACTAAAACCCTCCTGATTTACAACATACCAAAACATACATCAAATGGGGGGGGGGGCAAAAAATGAGGGAGAACATAACATGAGGGGGGACAAAGAATATACAAAAATGAGGGGTAGGACAAAAAATGAGAGGGATGAGGAAAATGAAAGATACCCTAGCCTTAATAACGTCGGGATCGAAAAGAACAAGAGGTGACCAAGGGCGGTCAGAAAAGAGAAAAGGAAGGAGCCACGCACAAGTAAGTGGAAGTAATGCCAGACACAGCTCGGGTCCCTGTGTTTGCCTGCGGTTGTGAGATGTGTGAAGTGACTTCTTAACAGCGCACTTTGATACCCTTTCACAAATTTAACTTTACATGCTTATTAGATAGTCCGTCTAGCCGCATGCTGGAGTACATTGTTGTCCCCGTAGTTTGGAGACCCCTGATCTAGGCAATTACAAACAAGCTTTGTGTGAAAGCATTGATTGCCCTATTGTAACATAACTGAATGTTTTAATAATAATATTCTATTTCGTGATTTAAGATACGTTTAAAAACAAGGAGAAAGGTCCTCCAGAAGCATTTACCAAGTAAATCTAGTTGACTTTTGAAGTTCTGGAATGTGGGGGTAATCCCTTTTCAAAGTGACTAAGCTGATTTACATAACGCTTTTTGTAAGCGTTTAATTTCCTTTAAGATAGGCATCTTCTTGAAAGCTGTGACTGCGTAAGAAATAGATCAGGAAGGAACAGAGAAACTGGTTCAGAAGGACTTTGAAGCTTTGCATATCAACTCTGTTCTCTCCACTTCAGCTCTGTCTTTTTGTGGAACACATGACATGCAGCTTACAGAGAAAAAGCAACATAACATGATGCTCTGATTTTTTTATAAACTAATACTGATAACTGAATCGTTTGATAGAGAGTAAACTTTACAGAATTAATTTTTTTCCAAATTAAAAATGTGATAATGGTAAAAATATATTTAACACAAAACAACGAATATTACAATATTGTTTATAAATATGTTTATTTTGCTTTAAGGTATTATTATGTTTTTAGCCATTTTCCTTGAAAAGAACATATAATACTCATTCTATCTTGAGTTGCTTGCATCTTTAATCCTTCTTTTCATCGTCTAGGTTAATAATTACGTAAGGATATTAATTTTACCAATCTTTCAATAAAATTATCAACACCTATATAAGAAATTATTCATGATTTTTATTCTTCGTTTTAAATTCACTCTTCAATCTATCACTCACTTGACTTGGTCGTAATACGTGATCGCATGGTCATTTTGGTTTATGAAAAACTGCCGTCGTAACGTGTATAATACGTATTCATGCGATGATTCACAGTAGGCAGACCTTTGCTTCGTGATTATCTCATAAACTTTTTACATTCATTGGATTGCAGGCCAAAGCCATGTCGTCGAGTTCGTGTTTGACATACAGTAGCAACGTCAGTATCTTGAACCGCCGCTACAAGTCCTTCATAGTGGTCAATGATCTGTCGTTTTTAACTGTATTTTTTCTTCAAATTTTCTTTCGGTCCTTTGTTTGTTTTCCGAATTTCTTTACTGCCTTACTTCTCGCACTTATCCTCCAGTAATGTTTCTGCATGTTTGGTAAAAAAGTTATTTATATGTGCAATTCATAGAAGGCATCACAAAATTGTAAAGGAATGAAATAAAAGGAAATATATATTTCATTAAAGAAAAGAAAGTTGATGAATGATAACGAAAGGTAACAAGAAATAACTAGAAAGAAATCGCCTTTTGAACGGTGAATGGCGATAAGAGAAAATGGTAATTAAGAGGGATTGAGAAACGTGGGAAAAAAGGGGGGCAAGAAAATAGGAAGTTCAAATAGAGAAAAAACATGAAAAGGGGAAGCAGTGGAAATATTTGTAAATGAATTGAACGGTTTAGTAAAAAGGCGGAAGATGTGAAGTACACAACGTTTGATGCGAACATGAAAATATGCGGAGAGATGACTGATTACGGAAATGAGAAAATGGGAGAGTTTAATTTCTCAGCTTTCTGAGACCTGAGTATAACACAATGTACAGTTTCAAGGAACTCACGGGACCATGAAATAGGAAAAAACCATCGCGGACAGAAAAACACAAACAACCTGCTTTGTGAGTTATGTGTTCCATTACGAGGGAAGTCGTGATTCTCCATTTACTGAAACTGTAACAATGTTATTGCTTGTTCTTTATTGTCTTTTCAATGCCACGCCGATAAAAAACTCAACATTCTCCTTTTAGAGATCACTAAATTATGCATGGTATTTTTACTGCACGTTGTAAAAGATCCTGAGAACACATGTTAAAGGGGCGTGAGAACTGTTGCCATCTTACTTAATTAATGATAATCTTAATGAAGCCCTATTAAATATTATATTAAGCCATCTCTTTATCTTTACGTACAAAGATGACATCAGTGCATTCGAAGACTAGTAATAACACCTCGTTTCGAAACAATTCTTAACTATGTGACTTTTACATTAAATTCTTTCTTCCTTTGGGTGCGATTCCATAAAGCTGTACAGCTTTTACAGCTATTAGAACTCAATATTAAAATCCTGCCACTATTTAGAAGTTAAATTGTTGAACAAAGAGAATATTTTCCAGTCGATTTATTGCTCTCGTTGTCATCGAATTTTCTATTAAGGTGAATACGTTTTTTATATCGCGTTGTCAGTTTGAAAATTAATTTTCCGCCAAAACGCATATGTGTGTAGATTTCCATAAATGTTCGGGTTATGCAACTTCGCGATGGTGTCGTTTACTCGTAATAATGAATCATTTTGTTCAAGTTAACAACTGTTCATAGTGGCGAAGGCCATGGTCGATTGGACTCCGTACAACAATTGCACAGGCTGCGCCGCCTCTGTCATGAGTCATTTTTTTGTGGGGGTTTTAGAGCTCATCAACGTCAAGGTCATTAGAGCCCTTTCAGCCATGAGTCAACGAACCGAATGCATATAAGGCAGCGGCGTAGTCGAGTGTCATTTATCGGCACTACCATGACGGAATACAGGCTTAATGAATACGGAATATGGAATGAAGGTGGCGTAAGATCATAGAATAGAACGGAAATTACGTTAAAAAAAGGAGTTTTATAGCCAGAGAATGGGGAAACTATACGATCTATAAATAAATATAAAAATAATATTGAATAAAACCATTCTGCTTCGAGAAAAAAAGTGTCGAATTTCTTACTGAACGACCTTCGTGTTTAAGATTACGACGAATATTGTTATTGCTTAAATATTAGGAATTACAAAATACCTCAGAAAATTTTCATATTCAAGATATTCCGAAGAAACTAGATAGAACTTATATTCAATAGAATATAAGTAATTCAATAGTATCTAAAGTGATTTCAAAAAGATTACCATGAAGTGTTAAATTATATTCAATTCAATTCAAAAGGGTTTTATTAAACAAAATTTGTTGAATCTAAATACAACAAAAAATATACAATGCAAAGTTATTGGCGGGGTTGAGGGCCCGTACGCCTTTGTTTAAGCCCGAGGTTGCCGCGAGCTGTGCATACTGTACCCCGGCATTCACTCTCAACGAGCGTTCTAGTGCTTGTTGCTTGGTATTTAAGTTTTACGATAAAAATAGAAGACAGATGTACATCTAAAGAAGTAAAGTTAGATTGCATGATGCATCTAGAATATTCGTTGAGCACCGTTGGGAACCACGGAAAACCAACGGTCAAGATAAGCAAGTTCAATATATAAATTACAAGTTATGTAAAAGAATTGATAAGATTAACTATACTAATTTTTTATGTGATAATGAGTAATACTAGTATTAATATTAATAATAATAACAAAAGTAACAATTCGGTATCTTCTTTTCGTCCTTCCTCCTTTTTGGGGTTGCAAGTCACCTGGAACAAATTTAAGATGGGGCGGCAGGATCACATTCTTGTAAGATTTCAAGAATCTTTTTTTCCCTTTTCCCCTGACAATACTGAAGAATCTGCTCAGGAGTTGCACTACGTCGATCTATTATCCCTCATAACTTCTATTGCCAGACCAATGTTTCTTGCTCTTTCGCTAAAGCCCTCTTCGGAAAGCCATTTGTTTCGATTGTGTTGGGTATTGGCGCAAAACAATAAAATGTGAGTCCATTCCTCCTCTTCTGCGCAAAACGGACAGGTGTTATTTAGATCGCCTCGTAATTTTCGAGTTTTCCAACCACCCAATCTAAACCATGCGTAGCCTGCTCTATCTGATTTATTTAGCCATTCAATATATGGTTTACGTCCCTATGCCCCGGCGACCTCTGTTTGTACAATAAGAGAACGCTTCTCTAATCTATCTAAAACCGATTCCGCCTTATCGAGTTTCCTGAGCTCTATTTTGATATTTTCTAAGCAATTTGCATAACTGTATTCATTTATGTCATTTTTCCAGAAGTCCCCAAGTTCTAACCTACTTAAAATAGGTTTAATTTTAGTGCACCATCCGATTTCTCTATTGTTTTTGTAACATTTTAATGCAATTTCATTCTTCTTACCACTTTTGATGAGAAGCCAATATTTCAGTGATTTTAGTGTCAGTATACTTTCCAGTGAATATTCTGCGAATTCCCACAGAATCCCACTATTAGCAGTGCTTGAAGAGACTCCTAAAATGTGCTTTAGGTAACCGGTCTGGAGGGAAGAAAAAAGAGAATTATCCCCCGTTCCCCATGACTCTATGATATACATTTTAACCGATAGCTTTGGGGCAATTTTAGGGACTCTAATTGAACATTTTTTTATTTCATTGAGCGCAAACATACCTTTCCTTTTAGCATTTTGCTTATGTCTACTCCAACCTAGATTCTTTGCCAGCTGTACCCATAAATATGCAAACTCTTTGACAATATATATGGAGATACCATTGAATACCCATTTCTCATCTTTTCTTAATACCCACCCGTTTTTAAATATCTTTATTTTAGTATTTTTAACATTTACTTTAATTTTTCTATCATTGCAAAACTTGTTTAGAGCATCTAATCCTCTTTGGAGCCCCACTATGGATTTAGAGAAGATGACCAAGTCATCCGCAAATAATAATGCCGGTATAAGTCTTCCTGAGGATGTCACAATAGGTGCCTCAGTTTGCGCGATATTCAAGTTGTCTCAGCATTTCATAATAAATGGAATCAGTGTCAGGCGCAGTGTCGCAGACTTTCGCTATAGCTGACTCAATTTCCCACATAGAGAAGAAAGAGTTCTAGAGTTCCCAGTTGGTGGAACGAAAGTCAAATACGTGGTCTCTTATATTTCCCTTTTTCTCACGAAATCAGGATCGCAGTTTGCTGTAGATGTTAGGTCAGCAAAATATTCAGCCATTGCTGTTGCCATTTCTCTGTTGTTGGTGAGAATCCGACCCTGATAATTGAGTCCAGATATTGGGACTCGAGAATACCTTCCAGATATCTTTCGGATGGACTCCCATACTTTAGTGGACGATGTTGTTCTCTTAATGGTGCTTAGAAACGCTTTCCAGGAGGTGGATCTGGATTCTTTGATAGTTCTGCGCGCTTTTGCTCCAGCAATCCGCTATGCGGCGAGGTTTTCCGGAGATGATCTAGCTTTTAATCTCCGCAATGCTCTTCGCCTCGCCCGAATGGCAGATCGACATGCGTCGTTCCACCAGGGGACATGAGGTCTTCGCGGAAACATAGATGTTTTCGGAATGGATTCATCAGCGGCGTGATGAATCACCTGGGTCAGATGGCCGACCCTCTCTTGGACACTACCCGTTTCTCTGAAGACAGCCAGAGAACGGTACTGTGTCCAATTAGCCTTACTGAGAATCCATTTCTGTGGCTTGCATTCGGAAATAGTCGCACGTTCCTGCAACGACAACCAGATAGGATGATGGTCGCTACCATGCAGATCATCTTCTACCTTCCATTGAAAGATATCAGCAACTTCAGGGGAGCAAATTGATAGATCTATAGCAGTCCATGACCCAGTGGCAAATGCAAAGTGGATCATGTACCCGGTATTCATTAAGCATAAATCTTCTCCCTCAAAGAGACAATTCAGTAGTCGGTCCCTGGGGCAATCGCTCGACGAGCCCCACA
>NNCF01134172.1:35872-56691 GCA_002313205.1 Laupala kohalensis | reverse complement strand
TTTGAGTATTGATAATTAAGCAAATTTGCGATGTCCTTTGGATTTGATACAATTTTGCGAATATGCGAATATACTTCTGCGAAGATGGACTTTATCCAGTCTTCATTGACATTTATCATCAAAAACCATTTTGTATCTTCCTTTTTACATAGTTTTTAAATAAAAGTTAGAAAGAACTATCTCCTTGACAAATTCATTACGATCAACTTAGTTGATTAGCTGTGAAAAGGTTGCAAACGGACAGACACACTTTCGCATTTATATATTAGTATACATTAAGATTAAGGTGGAAAAATCTAAAAATAGTGAATATACTAAGAAAATAAGTTATTTGATTTTCGTTATAATATTTGGGAAAATGAAATATTTTATTCCCCTTCTCTGATTATTTTTGGCATGGCAGTTTGCGATCTTATAAAATTCTCCAATATTGTGAGAAAACCAGTTAAGCTTATTATTTGTTAAGCATATTAAATTTATATTCTCTTTTTTTAATCAAATAAAGTGTTCATTTTGTTGGCACAAATGCTCTCGATGTCTTCTACGAAAAATAAATCCTTTTATTGTATACAAAATTCAAACAATGACTTCGTTGTTCATTTTTACTTACTAATACACCGGTATTACACTGTGATATTTCTATCTCATATATGTATGATCAAGGATATATGATCAAAAATATGATCTTGTAATGCACGAGCTTTCAGCACATATCTATGACATAGGTTCTCGTTGAGAGAAACTTTGATCACATCTTTGATCATAGATATGACATAGAAATATGACGGTGTAATACCGGCCGTAGCAGAGTAGTCTTGCTAGTTCATGCTTAGAAACAACGTGTATTCCTTGTATTCATATTTTTCTGCGAATAATTTATTTAAAAATTGACTGGGATTGTGAACAGTACGCAAATTTAAAAGTCACTCATCAGGAATTCTGTATAGCAGGAATTCGACATTTTCTTCTTTGTCTGTAATTTCTGTCTCATTTACCGGTCTGTAGAGCTGAAATGCTGTAACGTGTGGTATCATGTTCTTTATTATTCCTTATTTAGTCACTTAAGTTTTTGGGATCCCTTTAAATATTCTGCTTGCTGTAGAATGTACATTATATATTTTCTAATTGCATGGATTCTTGAAATTTTTGGGAGTGCATTATATATACGCGAATTCAAAAATATTAAACAGTAACTTTCATGCAAGAAGACGATTCCGTTACCTCTCGACAAAACGCGATACTCTCTCTTCCAATTGCTATTTGTATGTCACTACTGCTGAAGCTAACAGCGAAACTCACCTTTGAACTACGTTTTTTATAGCGATTAGACACCATGATGTGAGAAATGTGGAAAAATGAAAGGTCACAAAAATTACTGCGTCAGTGAAGCACATTTCGACTTATTTTTACGACATCTTGTATTCATATTCAATAATTATAAGAATACATCATTGTAAGAAAGGTATTCTTATTGTGTAATCTTCAATGATTCATAGTGAATTTGAATAAATATGGTAGTAAATGTCAATTGAGGAAACAAGGAAATAGTATGAAGATAGCATAGGTTACAAAACAACTCAAGGTAAAAGAAAACAGTTTACACGGAAATAGATGATCGAAATTCCAACGTAAAGCTCTCTAGTAAATTACACAAATATTTTGACACCATTTCCATCGGTTAAACAAGAACAAAACGTGATAAAGGTTAATTTTCTCTCTGAGTGAATACAAAAATATCAAGACAAAATTTTGGAAGGAGTTGTTTACCGACGATAAAATATTGTAACTTATCGCGAAAAAGGAAAAAAAATTGAATAGTCCAGAAAAGTGAAAAAATAAGTCGAAACCTTTCACAATTAATATTCATTTTAATCCCAACGTCTTTTATTAGTACAATTCTTCTTCCTGCAGCTAACTAAACCATCATTGGTTTTCTATCTTTTTTATGGTGCTGATTTCTATCTTCATTTTGTTTGGGAATTGTGTAAACATTAATTTTTGCAGTGACTTTTCTTGGATGAACTATCCATTTAGTCTCCGCTGTTTATGAAGCAGTAAAATGTTGGTTCAGAAGGTTTTGGCATACATCTGAGCGACAGTAATACAACGTAGTTATCTGAGTAACAGTAGCCCCTATTGATTTTTCAAATGCTGAAGATTTGTTTCAAAAATTATTGTTGAAACTATTTTTCGTATTTCCAATGACTAAGTTATAAATACATCCATACTAATATATAAATGCGTAACGCGAGAGCGTGTCTGTCTGTTTGTTACTTAATCACGACTAAAACACATAACCGATAGTGATGAAATTTGGCAAGGAGATAGTTTTGATATCCAGGGTGAACATAGACTAAACTTTGTTTTAAAAATGTGCGATAAGAAAGAAAGAAATGGTTTTTGGTGATAAATGTCGATAAAATCTAGCGTTATATTTGCTTACGCTGCCTTAAAGGTTAGAGGTAGGCGACAACTATGAATGGCATTACTGTTTGCCTCAAAGAGTTCTACAAAAATGTCAGCGACAGCATACGTCTATCTGCAAAATTTAAACTAAATTTTCGATAAAACGTTATTAAAAATAGGAGTGTTAAAATACTTCAATTTAAGAGAGTAATTTAAGAAGAAGAAAAGTCAATAATCATCAAATTTACTGGATTTTTTGTTCTGTGCATTTAACTAAGATAAAAAATCTTTAAAACGTAAAATTTCAACTAATAGTTTAGATTTTACAAGAATTTTAATGAAATGGTGTAGCCACATCATGCCTAGGAAGCGAAAATTCGACCGGTGCACCTCCCGCGAGCTGGTGTCGTGTATACTGTATTAAATTTCTATTGTTATGAATTTGAAAAATTAGGATGAGTACATTATTTTAGAAAACCTGTAAGTAAGAGTTATTTTGACCTTACAATATAGACTGGTTTTTAGTTTTTCCTGAGTAAAAGAAGATTAGTCTAAGAAAAGTCCGGGAAAACGCCGGGTAATTAGTTAGTAATAAATACATAGTAAACATAAAATTAGTTCTAATGAAATGTAAGATGATGTAATGTTATGACACAAAGATGTTTTAATCTAGTAATAATGTATGATGATATGTAAGAAACGCTCATGTATGCTGAATTTAACGGAATTATTAGGATTAAACATAAAATTTTGTCACCGCGTGGAGTTCCAAATACTCATGTCGACTGCCGACTCATTCAATTTTCGACATCATTGAACATTACTGCAATAAGTGAGTTTGAGAAAATATTTATAACTTTTTGTAGCATTTTGCTAGTTTTTAACAAAAAAAATTGCCAAGGAATGAGAAGAAACCAGCGATTACAAACAAACTGTAGGCTAAGACCTAACCATTTAAGATAAATAAAGAGTTAATTAGTAATATTTTCAGCTTAGGATGACGAGCACTGGAGAACTTACCCCATTATTTGTTCAATGAGATTTCGAAATAAATAAAATTTTAATTTATTTTCAAATAACAAATAATTGATGGCCAAAGTGACATTCTCAACATTGTATTTGTGTATAATTTTCGTTCTTTAGGGTACATTTCGTTATTTCATAGAACATGGTAAACCTCTCGACGTATACATTATCTCACGTAACTTCTTGCAATACACATGAGCCATTTCTACGTCCAGATATAAATTGCAAAAGAATCATGCAAGCTCTAAATAATTTCCTGTTTTAATTGCCGAACCATGTAACTTGTAATATGGTGATGCCAATTGTCACATAAGCAAATAACTCCTTTGATTAGGTCTTAGGATCCCGCATATAATTTCTAGAAATATTAATTTAATGTGGCAAGACCGTTTATCATTATGTTATGAAATATTACGGCCTTTATTAGACAATATTTTGCAACTCAAATAGTAAATACTTATTCTATTTTGTCATTATGATGAAAACTTAAACAGGTTTTCTACTTCTCTTTCCATGGAGACAAGTTAGCTTTCTCATTGAATTTATTGCAAAGTATTATGTTCCCAAGAAAATAATCACTTCGGTGTTCAAACGGGATTTGATTTCTTTCTTTCAATTTTAAATTCAAATTCGATTTCAAATTGAGAGAAAATTCGCACATGTAATATTTATTCTAGTAATGGAAATGGAATAGTATAACTATTCTAGTAATGGAAAATGTGTTTCATTTTAGAGGAATTTTATGTTGAAAATATTTGTTTAATATCATGCATTTAATCAATTTTCATTTTTTATTTTACTCGTACGCCAAAGTTTACGTTAATTTGCGTATGAATTCAGATACTTTTGAGGATATAATGGAGTGAAGCAAATGAGAAATGTCAGCATTTCTATGTGCTTAAAATTAGGAAAGAATTCAGAACCACCGAAGTTCAAGTCACCAAAGTTCAATCACTCTTTACTTTAAAACTCATCGAAAAAGCACATTTCAGTGACCAACTAAGTTTCACAACCATACAGCAGGATAGATTTGACACAAACGTGAAATATTTTGATCTTCGTACTTAAGCTGTTGTTGGACAGCCAAGTTTTCCTTTGTCTTGCAAATGTGCTCCTTGCTTTCTGAATCCTTGTGTAAACATCTAGGGTGGCTCCTCCATCCTCTGACACCAAAAGGTGGACACAATCTATACAATGTTTCCTTCCATGGTAATAGCCCTCTACAAATTATAGTTCAGTCGCATTTCTTCTCTTTTGGAACAGTTTATCTGAAGTCCCAATTTTGTGGACTCTCTACTCAGGTCATTCAATTTTGCCTGCATATGATAGTACTTATGGGATAGTAAGCATATGTCATCTGCGTACACTAGTTCTTCGAGTTGTTGGTTCAGTTTCACTGAATCCCTCAGTTTTCCCCCTCATCGTTCTTTTCAATAATCTATCTAATACTAGAGAAAAAAGAAGGGGTGACAGATTGCATCCTTGCCTTACCCCTGTTGAAATAGCGAAGGGTTCAGACAGTTGACCAATGTGTAGATCTCTACTGCTAAAATTGCTGTATTCCTCTTTTATCAGATTTATACACTTGCTGGGTAGACCTCTTAACGTTAATTCTTTCCATATCTTATCACGTGCGACATAACCAAATGCTCTTTGATGATCCACAAATAGGATATAGAGAGGAGACTGATAGTCAACAGATTGTTCTATTATTATTCGCAGTGTGTTATTTGACCTGTGCATGATTTGTTGGGTCTAAAACCAGCTTGTACATTTCTTATGTTTTTTCTAATGTTATCATTATTATATTTAAGATAATTTTGTTGAAGATTTTACTCATGACCACAAGTAAACTTATACTCTCCAATTACTACACTTTCCAAGATCTCCTTTTGGGGGTATTTTAACAATAAAACGTTCTTTCCACTCCTTAGAGAACTGCTCCTTTTGCCAGATTTCTTGGAACATGGTCAAAAGTAAGTCAGCTGTTGCATGTGGATTTATTTTTAATACTTCTGCACTTATGTTATCAGAACCGGTTACCTTACCGTTCTTCAAATGCTTTATGGCATTCACTATTTCTCTTTTCGTAGGAGGTCTGACACATGTCTGTATTTCAGGGATAACCTGTTCTTGTTCTTCAACTTGAGAGCATGTAGGTGTCTCAGAGTTGAAATTTTCACTGAAGTACTCTGTCCATCTTTTTAGTTGACCCCCTACACAAATAATCGGTTTAGCTTCCTTATTTTTTTACAGAAGAGTGAATTGGCGTATTACATAACCGTTTCACTGAATCAAACACACGTTTCACGTTGCCATGGTCTGCAGAATTCTGTGCTTCTTCAGCTATACCTTCGGTGAGAAGGCGGTGACCTTTGCGAAGTTCTTTCTTATTCTTCTTACAACCTTATCCGTCTTCTTGTCAGTGGTGTGGATGTAGTGCATAGTTTGATGTGTAGTTTTTTCCTCTCTTCAATCATGTTCCAGGTGTTTTCAGATATCCAACATTTTTTCTTCCTTTGTTCTACGTATCCCAGAGTCTGCTCACACATCTTGTTCAACATCTCTCGCATATCCTCCCATTTTCTATCTATACCTTCCAAATCTGGAGATAGCCTAACTAATTCCACTTTTTCCACCAATTTTGCAGAAATAATATTTCTGATCTCCGGCTCCTTTGTTTTCACAATATCATATTTATTTCTTCTCTGGTATTTAGGCTTACTCCTCTCCATTCTGAATCTCAGAATTCCTATCAGTAGATGGTGATCTGATCTCATATCCGCGCCTCGTTTATTTCGGACATCTAACTGTGCGCTTTCCCAGTTTTGACTAACGCAAATTTGATCAATTTGGTTTTGAATTTTATTTTCTTTATCTGGAGACACCCAAGTGACCTTATAGCAATCTTCGTGTGAAAAGATTGTATCTCCAATCTTCAACAGATTTCAATACATAGTTCACCATTTTAATTACGATTTGGCATGCTTTGCTTGCCCATTATGTTCTCGAGATCTTGATTATCATTCCCTACTTGAGCATAAAAGTCACCCATTAATACTATAATATTACTTTTGTTAAGACTGGGTAGAGTTCTATGAAACAGACTGTAAAATTCTTCTTAGTGTTCCAGTTCAGCTCCTTCAGTTGGAGCATAGCATCGCACTATTGTCATTTTCCTCAGTTTTGTCTTGAAACGGACCATAATGATTCTCTCTGACATTAGTTTCCATTCCAGTAGACAATTTTTCATGTTTTTAGTGCCCTTATTTATGACAACATGTATTGAGGACGCACAAACTCTTTAATCGTTCGTACTTTTACATTACGTTTCGTATGTTCCCCCTCTTCAGATGTAATCTTCCTTTTTTTCTCAAAATTGTACAAAATCCTTATTGTAAATTACATGGTGCACTTTATATTTTCTACAAAAAATTAGAAATTAGAAATTATCTAGTACATCTCATCACTAATCTCCAGTACAATTGTTACAAATATTTAACTTAAATATGTGAGAAAGTACAAACCTGAACGCTCTTATGATGCATGCGTATGCTGATTAAAAGTTGTGTTGAACTTATTAAAATTATCTCTTGCTATTTTTGTTGGATGTTCGTCTAGTTGTGGGTCATGCGGTTGTAGCCTGTTGTGCGGCATTCGGTGCTATCCTCCAGCTCTGATCCACCGAACTGAGGCCCATCAGCACTGTGCGGTACAGGCTGTCTTCATGCTTTGACGTAACCACGTGGTGCATGTGGGAATAATGTGGGAATGAATTATCTATAGTTTTTATTTATATTTTTTTATTATATTTAATATTGTGTCATATTTTGAAGTGAATATGTTTGACTCAACTTGTGTATTCATAACTTTGTTAATTTTAATATTAATTGATTCTGCTATGATTCTTTTTTGTTTATTATGTTCATAATCCACAATTGTATTTTCAAAGTCCATCTTATGGCCTGTTTTTCCTATATGTATATTTATACCACCCTCTTTATTTTTATGTATATTACTTTTGTGTTCACATATTCGAGTCATTAGTTTACGTTTGACTGTCCAATATAATTGAGGTCTCAGTTTGTACCTGGAATTTTATATACTATGTTGGTCATTTCATTTTTATCTGTCTTGTTTATGTATGCTTTAGCAAAGGGGTGTTTATTATACACGAGCCAACTAATTTAACAAGTGAAAGACAACATTACTCTTATCTAATTTTAATGTTTTTGTGTATGAGGAGTCACACATCTCTAACATAGGGATCATCTTCCTCGGCCATACCAGAGTATATAAATACATTTCCATTTGTAGTTTCGGTCATTCCATTTCCATTCCATCTCACCTCACTAACTCCCAAAAAAGCGAGTTTATTTGTTTCCATTTCCTTGTTTAGCATAGCCAGTCTTCCTTTTTGGTATAGTTTCCTAATATTCCTCTGTCAAAATTGCATCCGTAATCGTGAGCATTGTTTCGTCCACAGGTTAAAAGGCCGATTTGGATATCTTGTGGACTTATTGAAAACTGTTAAGATTAGGAGTAGGCAGGGACTTAACCTACCGTACCCTATCCTGATGTTGTGGCTGCCACCTATGGACCTCAGGCTACTACTTACATTACTACTACATATGACATTTCCTCCACAGCAGGGGTTAAGGTTATCCCGCCTATACTCGGTCATCAGGTTAACAGGGTCCACCACGAGCAACACTGGCATGCTTGTATTAAATTGTTTATAAATTATTAGAAAAATGTTCTCAGTTGAATATGAAGGTAATAATTTTATCAACATTTAATAATGTTTTTTGAGTTAGAAAATAGTATAAATATTTAGAACTGTAGTGATATTACGATGTATAAAGAATATTGTAAGTGATGATCATCTATGAACGAATGAATCCTGCAAAGTATTACGCCAACACAATAACTTTGGAATATAATACTTTTACGTTGATGATTCGTAGATAGATGACACGAACTTTTATAATGAAATCTGCTGACACATATGCTGCACATATTTGAAAATGAATAGTTTTTCTCTGCATTACACCTTGTATCATAATTGGAATTGTTTAAAATGTTTTTAAAATATTAGTAAGGTGTTCTCAATTATTAACGGAGGTATTAATAACTTAAACAACATTTAATCATGTTTTTGAGTTAAAAATACTTTAAACAATAAGAATTGCAAAAAATGTAAATATTTGGTGTTATGATTTGAGATGAAAAATTTCATTTTACAATTTATTACACGAACACAGTGACTTAAAAATGTAATAAATTTGAGTTTAATGATTTGGTACATTNATATGGCAGCAGATATCGTTATGAAAATTATTTTCATAACGATATCTGCTGCCATATTAGTGCTGTAATTGGTTGAAAATGCATAGTTTTTCTCTTCATCTTAGCAACAGTGAAATGATTGTAATAGTATGGTTTGTTTTTATATTATTAGAAAAATGTTTTGACAATTGAGGTAATAATAACTTCATAATCATTTAATAATGTTTTCTTGAGTTACCAATTAATTTAAATATTTAGAATTGTCTGTTCCGGTAGTTACATATAGCACTCAAGAAGCGTTTTTTTTAATATGTGAGAAACTGTGTAAATTGCTATTCGCGAACAAAACTAGTGGGTTCAGAGGAATTAGTTGCTTGTAAATTTTCAAAGAACGGTCTATGAAAATTTATGCTGTATGTAACTGCCGAAACATTTCCGAGAGAGAGCAATATAACATATATTTCATACACCGAAGGTACTCTTAGGTCAAAATTCAGAACTAATTTTCAGTGTATATTCAGGGTTAATTGTGGGTTTTGCAACACAGGTGTTGGGAAGAATATTGACTGAGGTTAAGGGCCCATGCGACGTGTAAAACACGAGTCCCTATAAACGACTGTCCAAATGTACTATTTGTTTCTCTTGCCAACTGAAATTGCCTTTAATAGGATCAGTCATTAACAAGGTCCTTTACATTAGCCATACCTTATTACGGAACTTTGTCTATTTTCTTCGTAAAAGCTTATGTTGAACATTACATGACAAGATTAGGATCACTTGTTGGGGAGTAGCAAATAATAAGTAAATTATGTAATTATTCACTTGTCTATTCCAATAATGCACGTAAATTTTGTCATTAGCTATTTCAGATTTCAGGGATTTTCAATCTTGAACCATTTTGACTGAAGGATATAGATGGTCACGCCCACGAAATTAGCGTGTGACTTGCCTTAGTCAAAATTAAGGTTTTGAGAATGAGATAAGTAAAACTAAAGAATCAGTCGACATTTTCACGGGTGAGTGAAACCGTGGTTTATTTATTTGTTGTTTGGAGTGAAATAATATAAATTTATTAAACGATCTGCTGACATTCCAGAGATAGATAATCCTGAATTTTAAGAAGCTATTAACTACCTGACGATTCTTCAAGAATAGGTACGGAGAAAAATAATTAAAAATAGGAATTCATGAAAAATCCACTCAACTTTCCAACAATATGCTATCTCAATATTAGTTCAAAATATAATATTTATATTGTTAACATTGTAACAAGTTGGAAACAGAGTTGCCAGATGTACGATAATTATCGTTTTGTACGATAATTTAGCCATGTGAACGATATACGATTTGACTTTGTACATTAAGACCAATTGTACGAAAATTTCTCAGAACGACATGTCCATGTCTAAAAAGACAAAAACATATTTTTTAAATTTAATATTACATTAAACACCAACTCCGCTTCATTTACGCAGAGTATATTGTTAGATGAGTATTGCATCTTAAAAACTATGTTTTGCAGTATGACTTTATCAGAGCATCGACAGTCATCTCATCTAACATTTTACGGTGCGTAAATGAGGCTGAGTTGGTTGGTGTTCATTTCATTTACATTAAATCGTCGAAATGTTTCTATCTCTGATAGCTTAATCGTTTAAAACAGTGGGTCCGGGTTCGTGTCCTGCTTAGAAATTAGCTCAAATTTTAGTGAACAGTTACGTATTTTTAGAAAGTTATTTTGTTGGTAAGTGTTGGAAGCATGAAATTATCTTATGGAAACAACCGAAGCGTGGAATGGTTTTACGGATCGATGAGCAACCATCACTATTTTATTCTTTAACATGACTTTTTTTAATTTTATACTATTAGCGAGGTTCAAATTTAGTTACAAGTAATCAATGATACGTGAAAGAGTAATAATTTTATTTTATGTACGCCTCTCATCTATTTTAAGAAGTGTATGTTCTTATCTGCCTCACAGGGACACCACCTTATCGAAGCATTGTCCGTGCGGGTGGCGAGGATTTCGCGTACTTTGATGAAGCTGAGGGCTATGTCGGCAGTAGCGTAGCTGCTGGTAGGGTCTCCCAAACCGGACAGGTCTCAGCGTAGGAGTCAGACGAAGCGTGTCCCACAACGACCTTTCAATGCCAACCAGGCCTTCACCCTTCCTTCACTTATCCAATCTTCCTAGCACCTATCCATAAATCCTTCCACCTACTGCCTTGTAGGAGGGGGAGGGATCCCCAAAGGTTAAGAGAGGCAACCCTGACAGAAAACAGCAAGCAAGCTTGGAGGCTTATGTGCCAGCCTCACCACCAAGGTCGGGCTGCTGTGGACTAATAACTCGCACAGCGTTCAATTAAACCACTATTGAGGAAACTGAAGTGAAGCGCAATCAGACGGATAATAAGTTGACAACTTTTGGCACGAAACGGAAAACGAGAATTGGCTTTTGGAACGTCAGAACTTTAAAAGAGAGCAGTAGATAGAGGCAATTGAATAAGCGGATGGAAGAATACAGACTGAAATTTCTTGGGTTAAGTACGGGGGACAGATTTTGGAGAAGCACAAACTCTTAACAGGAACACATTCCTTTATTATGAACAAATGGGGGAAGATGAAGAACAGAGGGAGTAGGAATGCTATTGAGCGAAACCGGATGGAAGAGCCTTTTAAGCTGGAAACCCATCTCGGAAAGATTGATGATAACTCAATTTAGAACCCGTGTTCGAAATGTGACTGTTCTCCAGTGTTATTCTCCCACAAATACGTCTGAGATAGAGAAAAAGGAAGAATTCTACTTCCAGTTGAATGAGACTATCAAGAAAGTGGGAAAAAGTGATATTATTATGGTGATGGGAGATTTTAATGCCAAGATTGGTTATAACAACGATAGTCTAGAACACATTATGGGAGCGCATGGAGTAGGCGAAATGAATGAAAATGGGGAGCTTTCTCTGACTTCTGTCCCAACCATCATCTGGTTGTAGGTAGCACACTGTTTCCACATAAAAAGTGTCACAATGTCACGTGGGTATCGCCAGATCATGATACAGAGAACAAGAGATATCACATTGCCATAGGTAGAAAGTTTAGAAAATCATTGACTAATGTAAGAAATAAAAGAGGGGCAAATATTGGAAGTGACCGCAAATTGGTAATTGCAGAATTTAAAATGAAAATTGTGGCTAGTGGAAATAAATTTGAAAGACGAAACAAGAAATTTGATATGGGGAAATTGCAAAATGGAGATAAAAGGAAATAATTTCAGATAGAACTAAGGAATCGTTTTGAGTCCCTTGCTGTAGAATCAGAATGTGATGTTGAATCTGTACCAAATCGAAGATGAATGTTGAAACTTCATGGAAAAGCACTAAAGATGTGTACTTGGAAGTTAGTAGAAAGGTAATCGGATTCCATAATTATTCTAGGAAGGAATGGATGTCTGTTGCTACTTGGGAGAAGATAGAGGTCAGAAAACAAGTTAAGGCAAAGGTGAACACAAATAGAACAAGAGATCAAAAGGCGGCAGCACAGAAGGAACATCCAGATGCTGATAAAAGCGTGAAGAGTAGTGTGAGTAAAGATCACGTGCAGTGGGTGGATGAAAAAGCACGAAAAGCAGAAGAGGCATCGGTGAGGGGAGATGCTAAAGAACTGTACAGTATCACGAATAAACTCTCAAAGAGAGGTTTTGTCAGGAATTAACCTGTTGGAAATAAGAGAGGTGAACTACTGACCACCCAAGAACAACAGCTTGAAAGATGGAAGGAATATTTCTCCGAGGTGCTCAATAATGGTTCAGAACAGATAGTGAACCAATAAGTGAAGACTGTAGATGGCGGTCTTGGAATAAAGTTACACCCCCAACCTGTACAGAAATAAAGAAAGTCTTGAAACATATAAAAACTGGAAGAGCTCCAGGTGTGGATGATATAGCACCAGCAATACTTAAAGTAGACATTGAGACCTCAGCAAAATTGCTGCACCCGCTATTTGAAAAGATCTGGAATGAGAAGAAGCTACTGTCTGAATGAAAAATGACTTGATCGTTAAAATTCCAAAGAAAGGGGATATTACAAAATGTGATAATTGGAGAGGACATAATTCCTGACATTACTGTCTGTGTCTAATAAAGTACTTTCAAGGATAGTTTTAGATCGGGTGAAGGATTCGGTTGAATTACGTCTTAGGAAGGTTTACACGAGAGTCTCAGTAGTGTTGACCTCATTAATACCCTAAGAATCATATCGGAACAGAGTAAATTGTATCTTATCACCCCTGTTTCTATTAATATTTTTACGAGGTGGGGGTCAAAAGTAACGGGAATCGTAATGCTGCTCACCGGGTACTTGTTGCACCAGGTTGAGCTACTAGGGAGATGTTGTAGGATTGCTTTGTACGTCTCTGTAGAGCACTCCTGACATGGAAAAATTGCTGGTTCTCACGAACAACATGCTGATGTGAAGTTTTATTTTACTAGACAAGAACGCAGTAGAAACTATTGTGATGATGCAATCAGCGTACGAAGGACATGATCTAAGTAAAACAAGTATACGAATGGTTTTCTTGGTTTTAAAAAGGGAGATATGGCCATTGAGGATCAACCCCGTTCTGGTCGTTCTTCAACTGCTCGAACCGAGGACGTGAGTGAAAATCGATGCAAAGACAAAAGACGAACTCGAAGACTTATCCGGGTTGACCTGGAGGTCAATTCAGTGCATTTTGATTGATGATTTGGAAATGCGAAGATTGACAGCAAAGTTTCCTGCATCGTGACAACGCGCCCGCGAACACGGCTCTCAGTTTTCGCCATTTTATGACCTCGATGAAAGCGGTTACCCTGACGCACGCGTCATATTCGCTAGATTTAGGTCCCTGGGACTTCTTCCTATTCCCTAGGATGAAAAGGGACTTGAAAGGAAAGCGTTTTGCCGATGTCAACGACGTAAAACGCCATGTTGACGGCGCAAGCTGGTATCGATGAGAACGAATTTCAAAGGTGCTTCCAACTCTGAAATAAGCGTTTGGAAAAGTGAAGTAGTGCCTACGGAGAGTACATTGATGACCAATAAAGTTGTATTTGAAAAAATTTAGTACATGCATTTTATAAAGAAATCCCCGTTACTTTTGCAGTTTTCCTGTAAAAATGAAAACATAATTAAAATTGGTTTCATAATATTTTTGGAACAATATAAGTGTTAAGTAGAAAGATAATGACGTCATCGTCGAGGGTGTACGTAGGCGGGATGTACCTACGCGGGATGTACCTATTTTGTATGTAAATGGGCCTTATCCTATAAGAAACCTCCAAATAGGTTACCAAAAATTGTATAAACAATTCAATTTGCATTTACATTTAGCATCAATATACATTTAGTAAGATAGACTTTTTATCAACTACAATTAACTCAAACTTTATAAGGTATTGTACTTAGCAGCGCATTTAAAAGCAGTAGTGTCAGTACTAAAAGCATACGTACATTTGTGTTTTAGGATCTATGTTGATCAAAGAAAAGTTTTCGTTTGTACGAAAAACAGGTCAATGCTGATCTGTTATTCAGTTGTGTTCATTCGCAGTTATTGAAAACACAGTGCATGAACGGAAAACTAATAATTTATCGAGGCCTGCGCAGTAAACAAAGGGAGGGATTGGGAAATACCGCAAGCATCCAGAGGACTTTCTACCTGACCCAGGGAATTCTGCGTAATCGATGCCCACCCCTTCCAATAACTCAAGGCTTACTGTAACTATCACTACAAGATATTATCTCGAATTTTGTATGTAAATGTTGCTTAATCGTTTTCGGAATGCTCGATATCTTAATGAGTACCATAGGGTCAAAATGTCTGGTGTGTTGCCCTGACTGACTGTCCCATTAACCCACGCCCACAGAATATTATAACTGATAGAATTTGAAATTTTTGACAGGATTATGTTTTTTAGGGGCGGTTCCAGAATTTAATTTTGGGAGGGGTCCATGAAGAGAAATTCCAGAGAATGCAGGTCCCTTCACCGGAAATTTTTTTCAAATTAACTTCTTAAATCTGCAATTTTGTATTCGTAACAGTTTTTAATTGTGTTCCGTTTAGAGAAAGAGAAACATGGGGTAAAGATTTTGTATTACTATTGTGAAATGACATAGACACTGTTTTGTCACTGTTTACAATGAGACGATTTGCATGGAACCAAGTCGAAAGGTTAGACAAAACTTTTTGAGCATTGGCGTGTTTACATAGTAAATTAGTGTCATCAGCAAAAAGAACCATTTTGCAATCTGATGTGGATGATGACATGTCGTTCACATACAATAAAAAGAGTACAGGGCCGAGAATTGATCCTTGGGGTACTTCACAAGTAAGTGGCTTTGTTTCTGAAAGACAACGCTCAAGTATTTTATTTTTAGTATAGGATATTTCTACCTATTGATATCTATCTTTTAAATAAGAAGTTAGCCATTGATGTGGAAGTCCACGAATGCCTCAAGAATGTAATTTGGAAAGGAGAATTCATTCATTCGACGTAATATGATTAATCTGTTACCTGGCGGTGAGGTTCACCGCAATCTAAGAGATTTCTATGTTTGTGAACCAGAAATGGAAAAATACTACCCAAATAAAATACTTCCTAAGGGAGTCGCCTCAGATGAGGAGTTTAGTCTCTACGAGACCACCTCAGAGGTCTTTGGGTTTCACAAGTTGAATGAGAAGGGTAGCGAACGTGATGGCGCAGTCGGTAGGCGCATGAGCGCGCTGAGCTCAAAGTCCCGGGTTCGAACCCTAGTCTCGTCTCCCATTTTCATTCGACGGAACATGATTAATCTGTTACTTGGTGGTGAGGTTCACCGCAATCTAAGAGATTTCTATGTTTGTGAAGACAAAAGGTCGTTAATTATTTTCTTAAATTTTATTTGTTCATTTTTTCTTTCAATAGGCATACTAATGTTTTTTTTGAAGTAACAAAACTTCCTTTTATTGTTATCTTTTATTGTTGTTGTTTTTTCTATCTCCTTTTGAGGAGCAAGCACGTACCCCTTTAGATCCGCCATTGATGTTTTTATATTGTTCAGGCGTACTAAGAAAGGATTTTATGAATTTCCGATTATATGAGTGTCATTTAGGGCAAAATTTGGTTTTCCGAAGCTTCGCTATTTTTATTATGTCTCAGGTATCATCTTGGTCTTTGTATGCAAACATTGTTAAATTAAGCATCCAGAGACCAGTTTTTGGATTTTTCGATATTTCATGATGGTGTTAAGGGATGGGAATACATTCAGGTTGTTGTCGTCCGCTATATAGTTTATTATTTTCGCTGTACTTCACGAACTAACTGAGATATCTCTGTTTTTGTATGTAAGGATTGTTAAATTAAATCTGAAAACTATCCCCGAAAAAGTTCTATAGATCAATTTAAATGGGTGAAAAGTACTGAAAGTATTTGGGTCATTGTCCTGAATATCTAACTCATTCATCACAATAGAGTGAAAAATGTTAAAGATAGGATCTTGAAAATTGGACGAAATGTTGCTTATGTGAAGGCACACTAAGATTTTTTCGAAATTCCAATTTCAAAAGGATGAAGAGGAGTGAAGTGTTTTTCTTGAATTTTCTCTAAATGTCTGGACTTAGTTAAAATATCATTATGGTTTTTGTATATAATCGTGTTACTTTTGTTTACACCAAATTATATAAAAGGTTTAACTGTATCATAACAATAACTCCTTTGCGAAGACGTCGTATCCCGGGTTGGGTAGGTTAGTGTGTGTGTATATCTGTGTGTGTGTATTATCGTATTTTTCATGAAGGCAAGTTTTGGAAAATTATCAAGGATTTTTTAAATCAATTATTAATAGTTACACGGATGTTAATTTTCGATATGCCTCGCGACCAATCAGATAATTTCTGTCAATTTCTTAACTTGTGCATATTCAGAGCTTTTGTCTTGCTGGGTGTCTCCACCCCCATTTCATATCAATGGACGCCCCTGGATCTTTTAAGCGGAAGCTGCAATCAGACGAGAGTTCTTTCATTTGCCCGCCACCAGGCTCAGCGCTGCGCTCCGCCGATCGCCGAGTGTTTGGCGCTGCCGTCCCGGAGCTGCGGCAGTAGCGTTGAGTCGCTAACTGTTTGGTGGCAATGGTGGCGGAGACAGCTGGTGGTGTGACTCGTGTCAGAGGACATGCGGACGGAGGTGGGAGGATGCCATAGCGGTCAACAATAGAGGCGATGGATGACATCGGACTTGTGAACAGGATTGAATGGTATGTAGTAGTGTTGACGGAACATTGATCTTACCGACTAGCTTGATATGGTTAAGTGACAGGAGTAGATATAGCTACGACATCACTGATTCCAAAGGGGGTGGTATAGAGATAGTTTTGGAAGGACTGGGAAGAGTTGAAAGAGTGGGAGGCAACAATAGAATCACTATGGTAATCACTACAGTTAAGACCGGGCAGGAATGCAGCCGAATACAGTTGACCGGGATATGCGCGACGAGAAGGGCGTCGAACGCACGTGTATCTGGCACGATTGATGACGTAGTTTACCAAATAACGGGACGCGTTGAAGCGTAAATGTCTCCCTTCGTGACGAATAAAGATGGTATGACGAATAAAGCTTTCAAGACATGAGAGGAATGCTGAAAGGGTGTATTTACATCTTATTTCTTATTTTGATTTATTTCCCCCTTTATTATTCTTTTCGTATTATTTGAAATTATATCCTCCGAAGAACTCCATGTGTTCTATTCACCCTTGTAATTTTATTGTTTGAGCAAGTACACGTTAAAGGCGGAAAAATTCAAGTTACCCTTTTAAATATGCCGTAAGTTCTATAATGCCATTTTTTCTTTACCTTTTAACTGGGTTATTATAAAGTGATAATAAAGTACATGGATGTTCGTTTACTTCCCTCAATCAGAATGTGAACTGAACAATTGCAACAGAATATTCTTCTCTAATTCGATCATGTCTGATAGATACTCTCGGTAGGTCAGATAGTCAAGTATGTGTTAATAATAGATTAATTCGCTCAAAGAATCATTCATTTCTTATCGTTAATGAGAAAGTAGTTCTTATATTTTCTATTTCCTGTTTTTCTTCGCAATGTGATGTCATTCGGATGGAATGATCTGCAGAACGAAGTTTTGACGATTCTGAAATTTGTATCGAGCGCTTTTTTAGACCTCTATGCTACCTAGATAGCAGCAGTCATCACAGGTTTTTCCGCTAGTGAGCATCTGTCAGTGACCAAGTGTCAGTAGTAGACAGGCAACCAGCCAACGTGGAGTGGCGGGGACACTGTTGTTGGAGGTTGCATTTTAGGCACGTTGGGTTTCAGTCGGTGGGCAGTACTCGGAAGTTCCGTGAGTGCTAATCCAAACCAATGTAAACAGTGGTTGCTGAAAGAAGATTTATGGGTGAAGATGTGTCGAATTGTTGGAGTTCAAATACCGGGGTGATTGATGTTGTGTTATATCACGATTTAGAGCGTGACACAAAATATTATTCACGACTGCCAACGCGGCTCTGTGCTATGAACTGTATTATCCTGTAGTACCTTAGATCTGGCGCGGACACTTGTACCGAAGCCTGTGCGGAACTTCCAAAGGAGGTTAGGTAAGAAGTAATATAACACAATCTGACTTCTTTTAAAATTAATTTTATATGGTATCATTCTTTCGGAATTAGATTTTTTAAAAAATTTATTAATCTGATTAATAAATTTTGAGTAAGTAAATTTAAAGTTCATTACTGTTTTGTAAGAACCGCTTGTTACCATAGGAGTAAATACCAACGGAATACCTGTTGCGCTTCATTTTCTTGTATCTCTTTCGCCACTTACGTATATTGTTGTCTGTATTCTAAACAATTTACTGTTTTGTCGGAAATTGTGACTGCCTGGAACACAATGCAGTGAAAAAGTGTAGTAACTACCATTTACAGATATTTTCTTGTATTAGTTTGCCATACATTTTTCATTTGTTTGAATTACGTCATTCTTTAAAACTTGTTTGTAAATTGGACATATTATGTTATCGATGTTTTAGTCGTCCGAGTATTCTTTATTGTTAAGCAATAAAACAATATTTGTGATAATATTGTTAATGAGAAATTCATTGTTAATTTAACTTATTTAATGTTTTCATTTGTTCATAATTGACTTATTAAATGAGGAAGATTAACATTTTGTGCTTACAGTTTTGAATTTTTTTTCAATTTTTTGTAATTGGAGAGAAGAGACGATGTAACTTCATAAATACCATTTGTTGCATTCTTGGTTAACAACATTTTAAGGAAATGAGTGTGTTATATTGTTCCTGAGGTTTCACGGTTGTAAAATTATATAGATGAAAATATTTATTAAAAGTTGCTCTGACAATTGTGTTCTTAAGTGAAATGCTTAATTTGGTAAAATATTTTTGTTGGTTATTTTATTACAATTCAAAGTAGAAATAAAGTTGTTTGTCAATAACCTTTGATTTTTTTAAAGAGAGAAAAGTCTCTTTTTGTATCATTTTTAAATATATTGTGATATATCATTATATTCATGGTAGTAGGTGTATAATTATGTGCTTTCTTCTCATTTTTAAATTCATGTAATAATGCAACACACTAAAAGTGAGCTGACTAAAAAGAATGTATTTTAACAATCATTAAGTAATATTACATCCATACTTGAATTAACGCACAATAACCATACATTATTCTTATTTTATTTTTACTCTGTAGAAACACTATGGTGTGAGTTACGTGTATAGCCCAGTTTTCATTTGGTTTTCCTGGGTAGGCACTTTGATTTATTTAATGTTATTATGTTACTTGCTTCAGGGCACTCAATTAGATTAGTCTTAATTCAGCATTTAACTGGTTTTTGTCTTTCATTTGGTACAAAATAATTATAGTTGAGGAGAGAGCTGGTTGCCAATTTACTCCTGACATTGTTTCTGTCTGAACTCGTACCTTTTTACTAGTGATGTTATAAACTTTCATGTTATTACATTATTGTAATGCCAAATTTTATGTGATGTCATTAAAGGTTAAAATTTGTGTAGTGGTTATGAATTTCAAGCAGTATTTTGTTATGAATTATACTTACTTTATTAATTTTGTTCCTGTTTCTAAAATAAATAAAATGAATGATATATTGCCAAAAAGTAATTTTAAAATATAGTTTTGTTTTAATGAGTTTTTTAAAATAAGTTTTGTATGCTAAAAATGCATTTTGACTTTTTTATTCATTAAATCCCTTAATCATATAATTTTGTGTAAGCTATTATATTAGAAGAGTATCATTACTAGTTTATTAATTGTATCTGTTGCTAATGATTTAATTTGCTTTTCTATGTTCTATAGAGCATAATGTTGGACGTGTTGACCACACAAGTCCAGGGCCATCCTGGTCCTATTTCAAAACCTCAAGCAGACCCTGTTGATAGTTCCATTGCAGGCAATGTTGCGAGCAGGTATTCATTGGCTAGCTTGCGGAGAGTTGGATATCAAGAACGCTCAAGGACTCGCAATACCTTGAGAGAGAATATGAAAAAGGTATTTCAAATAACTTCTTGTATGTTATTACTTATATGAAAGTAAGGTACTTGATTGATTACAGTTCAAGAATAATTTTATTACTATAATAATAATAATAATAATAATAATAATAAATTTATTGTCAAAAAACAGTACAGGCTGCGTATGACCACGTGGAGGACAATAAACTAATTTACTCTCCGGAAGCAAGCAAGGGACCATCCCATCAATTCTGATCAAGGGCCCTAAGGCAGAGGCGGATTCAAAAATTTCAGCAAAAGTTCCTAGATAGGATAAAAAGTTAGCTGCGAGTTATAATACATATATTATGTCAATATGTTTGTAATTTTAACGAAAATATGTTTGAAAATTTACATGTACAAGTTATTATCGATCTATAGATTATTCTGAGTATAGTGTTTAAAAATCATAAGAGTTGAAAAAACACTAAATTCACGATTTATTGTTACAATAAACACGCCCCTTGACAAAGCCTAGAGAACCTGTATAAGAAATCCGCCTCTACCCGAAGGAAAAACGGAGAAAAACCCGGGCCAGGATGGG
>NNCF01134172.1:13669-35800 GCA_002313205.1 Laupala kohalensis | reverse complement strand
TGTTATAAGTTGTTTAAAAAGTGCTACAGCAATGGCGTGATAAAGTACAGGACGAATTTAACTTTTATTAAAATCAATAAATTCTTTTACAGTGTAGAAGCACTAGTGCAGGAGGTGGTTTTTAACCGCGGATTTGAAGATATTCAATTTCATAATATCTTTTATATTCTTGGGCAGGGAATTATATAGAACGATTCCCGAATGGTATGGTCCCTTTTGGCAAAGAGTGGTTGACACTCTAGGGCGATGAATATTATTCCTATTGCGAGTATTGTGTTCGTGAACAAGACTGTTTCGTATAAAGCAAGGTTCGTATAATTCGGTCTTAACAAACACGACCATTTCATAAATATAAATGCAGGGAAGTGTTAAGATATTTAATTCCTTGAATAAAGGTTTACAAGAGTTTCGGGGGTGAGATTTACAAATTATCCGAACTATCCTCTTCTGAATTCTGAAAGTTTGAATGCTCTGACCGGAATTACCCCAGAAGGTAATGCCGTTACGTAAATGGGAGTACACGTTTGCAACATATACGCAACGGGAAATCCGTTGACTAATTGCGTTAACTAAGATTCGGAATGCGTAACACAATTTGCTTAATTGGGAATTAAGATTGTCAATGTGACAATTCCATTTGAGGTTGTCTTGAATATGGAGACCTAAGAATTTTGTATTCGTAACAGTTTTTAATTGTGTTCCGTTTAGAGAAAGAGAAACCTGGGGTAAAGATTTTGTGATACTATTGTGAAATGACATAGACACTGTTTTGTCAGTGTTTACAATGAGACGATTTGCATGGAACCAAGTCGAAAGGTTAGACAAAACTTTTTGAGCATTGGCGTGTTTACATAGTAAATTAGTGTCATCAGCAAAAAGAACCATTTTGCAATCTGATGTGGATGATGACATGTCGTTCACATACAATAAAAAGAGTATAGGGCCGAGAATGGATCCTTGGGGTACTCCGCAAGTAAGTGGCTTTGTTTCTGAAAGACAACCCTCAAGTATTTTATTTTTAGTATAGGATATTTCTATATAAATAAGAGTTAGCCATTGATGTGGAAGTCCATGAATGCCTAATGAATGCAATTTGGAAAGGAGAATTTTGTGATCGATGACTTCGAATGCTTTGGATAAGTCAANCCCTGAGGATTTTCTCCACTGTCTAGAGATGTGGTAACATCGTTTAAGAAGGAAAATATGGCGCTTGTAGTGGAAAAGGATTTCCTAAAACCGTGTTGATCGTCAGAGAGAATGTTATATTTTGATAAAAAATCTAGAAGGCGCTTATAGAACAATTTTTTCTAGGATTTTTGAGAAAGTGGGTAGTAGGGATATTGGTTGGTAATTTCCAATATTAAGTTTGTTTCCTTTCTTGTGTAAAGGTTTCACTTTAGCTCTCTTAAATACTAGTATATTGTTAACACACTTATGGGCGCAGTCTGATAAATAAGTAAAAACATGTTAATACTGCTTACATCTTGAGGAAGAATTAATAAAGAAGAAACTTAAAATTATTTAAAAAGCAATTGAGTGGCTATCCTAGTGTTTGAATGAAGTAGCAGAGGAAAAGTTGTTGTAGAGTTAGGAGCATATGCTCCCAATATATTGGTTCAAAATTTTCATCTAAGGAAAGGGTAATAGTTTCATGACCAAATAGGAGTATAAAAATAGAAGTCTGCATTGAAGCTCAAAAATGTATATTGAAGTGATACAAATGACTTTTAAGCCAATCGTCTAAATGTCTTTCAGTTTTTGGTATAAATTGAACTGTATCTTAAATAGCTTTCCTGATATTTTTTTTGTGTGTGTGTGTGTGTGTGATTAATTAAGGTGTTATATACCAAGCAATAATTTTTTTCTTATTCAACTTCCTTTATGATTTTTCCTTTTTGCCTGATTTCTTTGAATGATCCCTCTATCTTGAAGATTTTACCGTGTAGTTTTCCCATGAATTTTCTATGTATCATATTTGCAACATTGTCTTCGTGACTTTTTACCTGGTCATAGGTGTAAAATGTGATTCTCTCCACAGTCTTCCCAGTTTTGTCCTTCTGTATGTGCAAATACCTTGTTTATCATCATTTTTTCTTCACGGCCTAAAAATATGAAAATATATCTAGTCTAGAAACTTTACTTTTATAGATTTCATGAATGAGACATGACTGCTTTCTTTATATTGATATTTATTTATTGAATTGTTTTCTATTTATTGCAGACCCTGAGTAGCAAAAGTTTTCCTGTTAAACAGATGGAATGGAATGTTTTTTGGGGTAAAACTGGTCGGCCATTTCATGGAATGTGCTGCCCGGCATGTACACCTAATAGTCAAGTAAGCATGTATTGTTTAAGGCATTTATTACTTTATGGAATAAAAATGGCTAAACTCCCCTTTCTTCTGGGAATTTGGTTGGTTTAGAGATATAATTCATGTATCGTACCTTCTGAGAAACACTGATGCGATTTCAGATTCATTATTTATCAAGAACACACACTTAAAAGTTTCGGTTGCTGATACATTTTATCTCGTTGTCGTTGCATTGATAAATTAAATAATTAAATATATATATATATATATATATATATATATATATATATATATATATTGATATATATATATATAACAATGCTCACAGAATGTTGTTTGCAACTGATGTTGTGGCACAGGGAATTGGATCACAGGTGCCAATGCTACGAAGAAATAATTCCACCAAACTCAAAAGGGTGAAGATACAATTTTGTTTCACCAGATAGGGTTGAGGTTTAGGCACATTGTGGCAATTATAATTCATTTTGAGATAAATTCACACTAATGTCATTTCTCCAAAGGTGGATTATACAGAGTGAGAGAAGATAATACAAAATAATTCCTTCCAATCAACATTTTGTCAAATTTTCACAATTTAGGAGTGTCTGGGGAGGGGGGCTGATATCCAAAACCATCTCTTTGTATATAGTACATCAACATAAACCAATTCATTTAGGTACATGGAAAATTCCTGGAAGTCAATCAGATTGACCATGTACTGGTAAATAAGGATAAAATCAGACTCATCCAAAATGTTAGAACATTACGGGACCCAAATGTGACTCTGACCACTATCTTCTAAAGTGTATTGTACAACAAAAACTGCTAAAATGAAAGGAAAACAAGTCGCCTAGACCAAGATGGAACCAGGAAAACCTAAGAGTGATTCTAATACCAAGGAATACAGTCATAAATTAGAAACAATGCTGGAGAATGGAGAATGCATGATGAGATTGAAGAAGAGTGGAATTACATTAAATTTAGCATCTTAACTTCGGCCACGGATGCCTTTGGTATACTAAGCTCAAAAGAAAGATCGGGATCGTGGGATGAAGAGTGCTGAAATGCTATACAAGAAAGAATGAAACAAGGAAAAGGTGTCTCACATCATATACAAGAGGAAATAGAGAAAAATACAGACAAAAAAGGAAAGTGTCAGACCCTACTTATAAAGAAAACAAAGTAGTGGTTAGAAACAAAACTATATAAAGTCGAACAATCAAGACGTAATAATGACACAAGGAAATTTTATAAAAATTACAAGAAAACTGGATTTAATAAAATTCTTGTCACTAAAGATAAAGAAGGTTGGAAAATAAAGAAGATTATTGGAGAAGGAAAACATATTAAGATGGGAATCCTACTTCAAAGATCTCCTTAATCAGCAAGTAGTAAACAACACAGTAGAACTATTAAAAGATGATGCTAACAACGACTCTTGTTAAGTATTACCCCCGACATATCAAGAAATTAGGCAGATAGTGAAGAAATTGAAAAACAAATCTTCAGGATCAGACAACATTGTACCTGAATTTATTTAACTAGGAAGTCAAATCCTTATAAACTGAATACTTCGGTTGATCAAGAAGATATGGATGAGGGAAGAAATGTCTAAAGATTGGCATGATGGGATAATATGTCCAGTTTATAAGAAAGGAGACCGCAAATTCTGTGAAAATTACAGAGGAATTACATTACTAAATGTAATTTATAAAATATTCTCTACTTTATTGTATAACAGATTAATAGATATAGTAGAACCAAAACTGGGGGAAATGCAAATGGGATTTAGACACGATAGGTCAACCATTGATAACATCTTTATGGTAAAACAAGTTTATGAGAAGTTCCATAAATTTAATATTCAAATTCACAACTTCTTTGTAAACAAATCTTTGACAGTGTTGAGAGAGATCCGCAATATGTAAGAGCTTAAGTAACTTTGATGTGCCACATAAACTCTGGAAACTGATTATAATGACCCTCCAAAACTCCCAGTATAAAATGAGAATAGATAATGAATTCACAGAAACCTTTGAAATGAAACAAGGTGTTAAACAAGGAGACCCACTTTTAGCCATTCTGTTCAGCCTGTAGTGAATGATATCGTATAAAGCTTAGTAGTAGGAAACATAGCTTAAAGCTCAAGCAGATATGCGCATAGGCAGGCGATATTTTGATTCTAGCTAGAACTCAACAGACTCTAAAAGATACATTATTAGAATCTCAAAAGATAGGTTTGATAATAAATGAAGGGAAAACAAAATACATGAAATGTGATGGAAGGCAAGGTACAGAGTCTGAATTTGAATGTGAAAACCAACAATTTGAAAAAGTATCTTCCTTGAAGTTTTTAGGCACAATTGTTAACACCAAGAACCACCAACCAACCACCAACACTCAAAGACCTCTTGAGGTGATTTCTATGTTTAAGAGATTTCTGTGTGTTTGTGAACCAGAATTGGAAAATACAACCCAAAACAACGTACTTCCTAAGGGAGTCGCCTCATATGAGTAGCATAGTCTCTACGAGACCACCTCAGAGGTCTTTGGGTCTCGCAAGTTGAATGTTAATGGAAGACAGACCCGGGAGGTGAACGGGATGGCAAAGTTGGTAAGCGCGTGAGCACATTAAGCTCAAGGTCCCAAGTTCGAATCTCTGTCCCGTCTTCCATTTTCTTTCAACATAACATAATTAATGTGTTACCTGGTGGTGAGGTTCACCACAATTTAAGAGATTTCTGTGTGTTGAGAGAAGGATACTGAGAAAGATCTTTGGCCCAACAAAAATTGGAAAAAATACCTGGAGACAAAAAACAAATGAAGAACTAAATAAATTAATAAACCAACATAACATTGTCAGAGAAATCAAGGCTAGAAGATTGGCATGACTTGGTCATGTGGAACGCATGAACCACACTCGTGTGGTAAAAAACATTACAGAATGGGCTCCTATTGCACCAAAACCAAGAGGAAGACCAAAGAAAAGATGGCTTGATGATGTGCACCAAGATCTGAAGAATATGAAAGTAGAGAATTGAAAGAGACTGTTGCAGAATAGGAAGGAATGGTAGAAAGTGATCGAGTCGGCCAAGACCCACCGAGGGTTCTAGAGCCTTATCAGAAGAAAGAATGTCTGGGTCAGTCTTGTGGTGACAACCAGAAAAATTTCATCCACGTTATGTATGATGCTGTTTTACTTACTCTTTGAAACATAATGAAATTGAAGGTGCTTAATTTAGAGTATGTTCAGGAAATTTCTGAAAATGAATTGAAGCATTTTTTCTTGGACATTTCTTTCGTGTAGATAGGTACCTATACCTCACACAGCAATATGATTGCTTTTCTCATTAGCAATTGATGTATCAATTTTGGTATAATGCATCGAAAGAAAGAAGGTATAGGTGTTGAGTTTAGTGATAAAATTCTATGCTTAGATTGTCGGTAGTGGAGGGGGCAATCCTTTCTCCCTTTCCTCCCAGTTACTGAAATATGACAGTTGCAGGGTGGGGGGGAGGTCATTGTTTGCACTTGAGGACAGTCTAACAATGTTATTGCACACCTACTCTAGGTTTCTTTTCATATCTCCTCTCTTGTAAATGGTCTAAGGAAAAATAAATAAAATTTCCAACTGGAAGTATGAATGCCCATGAGTGGTAGGATATCAAATATTTTCCATTCAAGCAAGTGTACATGCTGTGATAAGAGGGATAATGGAAGAGTAAGTATGGAGGAAATTAGTACTGGTGATGGAAACAGAGACGGCATATTCATAAGGGACGGTTATGAAATGAGAATGAGACATGGTGAAAGAACAAAATTTGTTTTCATTAATATTGAAAGCAGTGATTAGAAATGGTTATCCAAGACAAGAAAAGATACTCCAAGGAGTCAAATTTGTCATGTGATAAAGATTTTAAAAAATATGAACCAGGGAAGAAAGTAAATAAACAAATGACTTTATTGTCAAATGTGTCATGTGGCAAACATGTCAAATGACCATGTGGGGGAAGTATTTACCAAGTTGCCGGTTCCCTAGTTTTACTGCTAAAAAATTTATGGAGTTGTCATACTATGATCTAGAGACGGTCAAGAGTGGCTAACAATAGAATGTATGGTCCTAATTTCTTAAAATTTTGTCTCTGTGGTTACAAATATTTGAAAAATATTTAAGTCTATTTGAGAAATCAACAAAACTCAAGATGACTGTACAAAAATGTCATTTCTTTATCATATACCCAAAACTTATGTTAATATTATTTTAATGTAATGAATAATTTTTATTTCACTGAAACTGATGTTCATTTTATTTATTTTCAGAAGAATATATTTTTATTTTATAGTGTTAGCAATTAATTGAAAACAAATTATTACAACAATACATTTTTTAGTGACAAAATGTAATACTGTTAAATGGAAAAAATTATAGAAATGTAAAAGTTATGTAGCAATGAACTTAGTAGACTAATTTGAAAAGTAACCTTGCTAATATACAAATAGATACTGATTATCTGCTTGCTCTTTAAATATTATCTCAGTTCTAAAATCCATGTCTAAAATCCATTTCCTGGAATGTTGGGCATTTCACACATTGGTCTCTGTGTCCTGCTTGGTCAACAACTATTGCACACTTTTAGTGAAATCATTTTATTGGATAAACATAAATGAAGTATATAAATGCACAGAATCAATTTTTGCTCCTAGAATGTTGTTAAAGCTTATTAAAACAAACATCTAGATATAACGTAACTTGTTCTATGAAATAACAGTGGAGTCAGTACAATAAGTAATTGTAATAATTTGTCGGTCACACACTTCATTATCTAAATATAAATTTAGGGCCTTGATTTCAGAAATAAATTATACATTTATTCAAGTCCCAGGTTGTAAAGTCTGAATGTTGTCGTAAATGTACATACGCAATCTGTCTTTTGCATTTATGTCAATAATATATTTGTACTTAGTGAGGTATGTGAATCTTGAAATCGACATTTTGGTTTTGTTAAATGTACTTTTTTGTAACAAATGAATGTGTGCTTTTCCTTTGTAGTATGCTATTACCTGAAGTGTTGTTTGCTGAGACAAATCTTACTGTCAATTCAGATGCGAGTCAACATTTGATATTTCAGCTCCATCACTTCTCACAAAATATTGAGCATGGCTCTCTAAACTATGTAATTTGTAGAGACAGGAAAACATGCAATAAAATCTCTGCAAGTTTGTGCAACTAAAATAATACCATTTTAATATTAATCATTCCAAAATACTGTGCTGTAAATAGTGAAGAGAAAGTAATGAAAACATTCTATTTAACACCATCCCATTTTTTTCTGCTGATAATACACATTCCATCATTCAATTGATCAAACTGAAAAGCTGTAAATTTTGAACCTTATTTTTCACTGAAATTTTTTAGGTTTATCGAATAATAAAAGTTTTAGGGTTGAGAATTCAACATCACAAGATACAATGGGGTGATATTTAAAAGCTGAAATATAATGAGAAGAGTTGTCGAAAGGCAACATTGAAGTTTCCCCTTTATGCATCTTGGAAATTTCTATTACAGTCCTTTTGTTGTTCCACTTGCATCTTCTTTTTTGGGGCTACTCCAATATCTCCTGACCAGTGTTTTTTCTTTTCCTCTCCATGTTTAGAACAAAATCTACTAATGAACTATTGAGCCGCTGCACTTCAGGTGTTGATCCTGGGGAATGACTCAAAATGAACATTAATGAATTAATCGGAGGTTTCAAAGTTGCTAACAACCTGCAAAAATGTTGTCACGAACGTTTCCAATTTTACTCATGAAAGAGTAAAATCATGTTTTTACTAAATCTCATAATTTTTACCTCAGTGCTACACTCCATGTACATGTTGGTAAAAATTCAATGACACTAGTTGAAAGGCTCACTCCACATTTATATGAGAAATTGCCCCCCCCCCCCTCAAATTTTATTTTTTTAATGACTACTAACAAGATATGTCTTTTGGTAAAATCTGTTGTACTCACCACTTGTATAATATTTGTGGAGTACAGTACACTGTATACTTCTTAGAGATTTGCATCATAAAGAAGAGAGATAAAGAGGTAAAATGTCTTATTCCATTTAGTGGTATTGAAGGTGACCATTTAGTGGTATTGAGTGTCACAAGTAGACTTTCAAGACAAGTATTTTATGAAGCATTGCCTCGAGTAAAGTCTCTAAATGGTTTTATGACTATGTTGCCACAAAGTGAAACATCGAATGCCATTTGTAAAAAAAATTTAAAGCTACTTCTGAAGGTTTAAAAAAACTCTACTCCAATACACATTGTAAATGCCTTCATGAAGCAATATTATTCAATAAAGCAAGACGAGACCGATTTAAGAAACATTCCTTGTTATGGCGGAAAATAGACGTTTGCTCTCCCAATATGAAAACTATCTAATGTTTATATTCAGAGGATAGGCTATCTGTCTCTGTCGTTTAGTTATCGATTATGAATTTAATATACATTTATTACTTATATCATCTATTCATCAGTCATGTGGTAAGGAAATTTTTGTACCAATAAACCTAATTAAATACCCAGTGACATCAACGAAAACGTTTATTGGTGGCATGTACTGTTCATATGCTTCCTTCATTCTATATTTTTACTTAGATTAGCAAGGAGTCAGTGTTTATTATTTTAGATGAAACTTGATCATTCAAAGAAGTTAAATTGACGTTGTCTAATTGTAAGTTTTCCGAGTTCATAGGGCATAGAAAAAGAGAAAATTACTTTACCAATTTAATGTATTTTGTGTAGTAGAATTTGCTTTGCAGTGTTAGTGACAACACGTGCTTAGATATTCGATGTCTTAATTTCCTGGAGTCTTAATTCTTTAATGGGATTTGGATTTGCAATTGTCTCACCCTCCAGAAGTTTGTCACTGTTGGAGGACTGTTGTCTTCAGTGTTTCGCAATTCGCGTCTCTGTCGCGATGCTGTGGCCTTGTGGTGGGCGAGGTGATCAAGTGCGAGACCCTCCACAAACACTTGGATTCATGTGCACGTCTCATGTGTATAACTGTGCGTATTATCAGTGTTTGGCGGTGTTATTTTCTGTTCCATAATCCATACTTGATCAGCATTTTATGTCTTGTTCATCGAATGGTCGGAGGTAAGGTCGACTTACCCTTTAGATATATGCGGCATATAATAAAGTCTCGCTCGTATAGTAGAATACTCCAAATGGCGTTTTTCTTTCAGTTTTAAACGTAATTATTTATTTATGCTTGTGAAATAATTAGACACAATTGTTGCTTATGCCTTCTCTTGATATTGGAGAATTAAAATGAAAAGTAGTCGCATCTTTTTGGAATGATATTGTGCTCTTAAACGTGATTGACATTTATTTTGACTCGTGTTTCATTATTCCTGAATCTTAGTGAATATATAAAATAGTTTAATTACGTAGAGATAAGTCTTTCATAGGTTATTTTTACAATTTCAGTTAAATTTTGTTACATTTTTATGGTGAAAGGATAAGTTGGTTTTGACTGAATAGATAATTTCGTTTATCACGTATTTCACATCTTATCTGCCGTGTCAGCGGGCGACTGTTTAATCGCGTCATTCATGTAAGATGCAATGATTCTGTCCTTTGCATTCCGATCATTTTCTTATTTTATACTCACGATTAGTTTTCTTTTATTTTCATTGATGTGTGACGTAAAAAAATCCTTGAACTATGTGTTTATTTGAATTTGAAATCTTGTATATTGTCAATGATCAAAACTTCGCATTGAACACCTCAGAAAACAGGACTACCTTTGCAAGGTTCACACGTACTATAATGAACTGTATAAAAATGATAGTGATCATTCAAGTCATATCTTGAACGGCAGCGATCTATGTTGGGGTACCCTAAAATATTTTTTCGAACGTGTCGAGTGAATCTTTGAACTGATATTTAATGGGCAAGTTTAGAAACATTGAACGCTATTCGAACCTTGAACCTGCGAGCTTTGAATTCTTTGCGGACTCTGCCCCTACTAGCCTCGTCAGTTTATCACGGTTTTTTTTTCTCAATACGTGAGATACAAGCACGCGATTATTGATCTCATCTTTATTTTCTAAGATCGTTTCCCTTCTTTCTCTAACACACCTATTATTTTACTCCCAAGTGCCATTCACTTTTCAGTTTTACGCAGAAATAAGAACGTGGTTATAGTGCTGTGGATATGCGTCGTCGGTGGATTCGGTTATTTTCTCCCAAGGTAAGTTAAGTTCGTATAAGCAAATTTTTGCTTAGTTGCATTATGGCACTTGGTTAAGTGTGCGACGTCGGAAAAGACCTCTTAATGGTGGTATTACTTTAAATAAGTTGAATGTACGAAGCTGGTTGTCTCTAACAATCATGCTCAGCGTAGTTTTCAGTGGTTTATTTATCCTCCAGGAGGTCTGTCAGGAAAAAAGGCTTGTTACACCAGTAACCAGAAAAATTTGGAAGATTCCACCATCCTTTCAACAAATTGCACAAATGATAAACATTTTTTTATTCTACATGATCCAAGTTCTCCCCAGCTCCAGCACTGGCACACATGTCTTGCGAATTCAATTTAGATTAACTTTTTAAGCTGTCAAATTACTCACCTATACAAATACAAAATTTACTTTTTCCCCACGAACTCTTCCAATTAAACAAGAAGTACCAGTTGGGTTTCAGCATTGTAACTCTCATTACGCTACTCATACAGTCACTAATTTATTGTAAACATGTACAGATAAATAAGTTATTAAATAACCTGTCAACAAATAACATCCGTTCATCTAGAAATACTGAAGAAACTTTGTCTTCGTAGTATTAGTTCTATATTCCATAAATAAGTGAAAAACTGGATACTTTTTATCACTTATCAGCGGAGTTGGTTACTGAAAAAAGTGATACAAATTTGGTCTTGGACCAAATATGTGATAGTGCGCTATTTTGAATTCTTGAAATTGTGACACTCAAAATTTTTGATTTGTTCACACCCCAGGGATGTTTTTCCAAAAATTATGGAACTACAAAAGAGATCTTGGAGTTGTTTCCGCATGATTTCAGTACACCAACAATAATTGCCAGTATCCCCTTTAACCGTGCCAACTTAACAGTTCAAAAGATTTCTTTTATGTTCCGTAGTTATAGGGCATTGCTTGATCATTGGTCATTACACTACCGTGCGAAGCCGAGCAGGGTATCCAGAGTAAGTATACTTGGATGATAGGCTTTTCTTTTGATAATGAACTCATTTTATCTCTTAAAACGAGCCCATGGCACTATTGTCTTCAACAATCGTAATCATTGTATTTTAGTTGTTGTACATTTGTAATTAAATTTCTACATACTTATTTGTGATGAAAATTAATACTAACATGTTCTTAGTTATTTTAATAAGGTTGAAATAACTATGCTTTCTTATGAAGATTCATAAATATTTCTTTGTTTACTTGAACTTGTTTTAAACGTTATCCCTAAGCGGGGCGGATTTACACTTTTGGCGCCCGTAGACCACAAAAATTTGGCGCTCCCCGAAACCAGTTTTAAATTACATTTGATTATAATTTTCAATAATTATTATTTTATTTATGTTTTATATTATATTTTGATTATTTATATTATTATTATTAATGTTTTGTTATTAATATATTGTGTATTTTCTGCCAATGCTTCAAACTTTTTAACTTTTCGACCTGAAGTCGAATTACTGCAATTTCAGGAATACTCAGAAATCCAATGATAAAGTAGTAAGTAAAGATAAAGAAAGCTAAATTCTTGTACTTTCGAAGTGAAAATATATATTGTCCTGTGTTAGACAATAGAGCTGAAAGTCTCAATAGAGGAACGTGTACCTTTTTCCGCATTAAGATAATCTCCTAAATTACCTTGACGCTTTTATAATATGTCTGGTCGAGTGTTTACAAATACATAAATAGTTCCAAATGTACAAGACATTTCGTCAATCACTTTTTAAAATTGAATTTTCGTTGAATTTTTAAAAAAATGCTAGTTCCAAAATTTGACGCCCTAGGCCGCGGCCTATTCGGCCTATTGGGAAATCTACCCCTGTCCCTAAGTGTACAAAACCAGGTTCTTACTGCGTATTCTCCTCATTGAGAATTTTAATGATGCCAAATTAAATTTCTCTATTAGTTGGCATACTTAAGTGACAATATTAAATTTTTAATATTGCGAAAGTATACATTTTTGAACAATTTCACTAAGGTAACTTAAGTTTCAAAGCTTGAAGTTCGCCGTCTAAATGTTTCCGTGTTATTTCGAAAAAATATCACTAACCGTCCGCTACTTTCCTTTCTGTATGAAAACTCTGTAAACGGTCTTCATAACTGGTTTAACTACTTCCACGGTAAAATTACAGCAATTGGAGTGGGTTGTAAGAAAAGAATGCTCTGGTCACTTGTTTTAGAGAATGGTTTTTGATTCAGTGTTCTGGGGCAAAACACGTGAAGATGTGCTTCTTTTGTGGAGTTCTTAAATCACCGGAAATAAGTCATCCGCTGACAAAAATAGTGCCATCGGCAATTTAAAAAAAATAGAAATACTTTTTGCGAGAATTAGAGTTGTACGGTAGTGCATGTAGTTATGATGTTTAAAAAATTGGACCATTGGACCATTTGACATTAATTGACTTGTGTTCTGGTAACACTCGGCAATTGATTTAACTCATCGCGTGAAAACAAGTTATGAGCTATATCTCATGTTGTCAATAGATCGCAATACTGAAAAGAAAATATATAAAGGCAAACAAATTACAGTCGATAGTAAGACAAATTAACAGGGAAAGTGTATGAATTTTTTCTTTCTTTTTAACGGGAGGAAAGTAAAGATAAACGTGCGACTGTTTGATCTCCTTCATTCATTTTACTGATCTACCTTCTTTCCCGAACAATGTCTTTTCGGAAACCTCAATTTTCATAAGTTTTATACCTCCTGGGTTATTTTTCAGTGTATTTCTGTACCTTTAAACCTACATATTTTGGGTTTTTTGTTTCCGGGTTCTATGGGTTTTCTTCCAGTTTGGTGTTTCGTGTTCTCACTTTATGACAGTTGGTGTAATATACTATATAGCAAATTCTTTGATAATGCTTCGTATATATTATTTTTCTTATTAGAAGCATTAGGGATAAAATACCTACACAATATTATGAACGAAGTTTATGTTTTATTTCGATCATTGCACTCTTCCTTCATAGCTCCTCCTTGGCCATCAATATACTCGTTCCTTACGTTTGTTGATATCAGAGTCGCAGCTCGTCTTTGATGAGACTTCTTTCGTTTAAGACATCGTCTTTTTCAATTTGTGAGGAATAGTTGCCTTCGGACTGGAAGAAAACTAGAAACAAACTTGAAGGGTATACCACAGACGAAGGACATGGGCAAAATGGAGGAGAGAGATTACATACTGGATGGAGAAATCGAAGGATTAATTACAGAAGATGTAACGGGGATTATATGTAACCTCAAAAGGAATAAGAGTCCTGGATTCCATAACTTAACTAATGGAATGGTCAAGGTCTTCGGTAAATCTGTTCAGAAAGAATTGATTAATGTGTATAATGAGACTTTGAATATTTGTTACTTTCCTTGTGTGTGGAAAGTATAGGTTTAGTAAATTTGTTCCTGAAAGGGAAGGATAGAGAGGCAGTAGTAAATCATATTCGCCTTTGTCCTTATATAGTTTTGGGAGAAATAAGATAAATTACAAGTTTAAGTCCGCAGATATATTGTACAACATGTATGGGACAGCGTAGAGGTGAATAAGTAAGAATTTAAAGAAATATGTAGGGAGGAATTGCATACGCGGTAAAGAGGATCAGAAATGAAACTAATACAGGGTATGATGGGCTAACTAAAGATATATTATTGTAATAAATAATGAGTCGCCCTGTAATACGGGAATAGGTGTTGACGTTATTGAATGTATGTTCATATAGTTACATATCCGCGGCATTGGAAAATAGCTAAATCGTGTGTGTTTCATGTATGTAAAATAGGCCATGGGATGACCAAAATACATTTCGACCAGTAAGCAAACCGCAGTGTTTCGGAAAATTACATAAAACAAATTGGTAGAAGTGGCGACATGGATAGAAGAGAATGGGAGATGGCAGATATTCGTCATTCGTCGTGACTTCAAGAAAGGATGTCATCTCAGGATGCGTAACGAATTAGATATGGTAATTTATATGGACATCAAGGGACTATACCAATGTGCAACGAGATGATAATGTCTCTCAGCTATTTCTGCTGCGAGACAGCAGGATATATAATTATCTGTACAATAATTTGTGGAGTACTTCGAAATGAGAGAATCTTAAACTGGGATCGAAGAATTTATAAAGGGACAATGACAAAGGCCTCGGGTCCCACGTGGGAACAATTTTTTAAAAACTTGACAATCAATGAGTTACTTTAAAGGCTTCAAGAAGAGGAATAGAAGATCATCGCTTACGCGTACGAACAAACATGGAACATTGTTTTTCGACGACTGGACTAAAGACTGGAAATATCCTTCGATAAGATATGAAGATGGAAGTAAATGTGAAATAATCAGAGCATGAGGATATGGTAAAAGAAAATCTATTATCCATTAGAGTGGGTATGTCGAAATATAACGTAGGTAAATAACTTCTCCATCTGTATAAAGGAATTATCGTACTGAATTATCGTACGTATGGGTTTGAAATGTGGTCAATGGGTTTTGCGAAATGTGTTACGATTAAGACGATTAGAAATGTCTCTAAGGCTATGCCTCCTGGGAATGCGGGGCGGGAAACGAAATGAACTGAAAATAAATTAGAGATTTTATAAATAAACAGGATCAAAGAAACTAAATCGAAATGAAAAGTTTGCAATTTGGATCTTGGAAGCGTGCCCACCTTTCCGTGGTGAGGAACTGTCACCTAAAAACTGGGAAGTTATGTATGTAAAGAAACTGTTAGATAAATGTAACTAAAAAAATGTCTTGGAATGTCGAACTAAGGAGGCGTCAAGAAACAAAATAAATGAAAAAATAATTATTTCTGTGTCACAAACCCGTACCCTTCGGGCGCCATCTCCCAATTTGTTATTCGGTGTATCGCGCAAGTTATTAACTTATTCAGTACATGGACTCGAGATAGAAGAAACCTTCATTTGGTTTATTAGTAATGTTATAACGCTTCTGCAATAAGCCGTCATGAGTGAAGCTAATATGGCGACCACATTGACATCGTGTTGTATGTACTTGTGATACGTTAGTATGCAGTAGCGTACCGAGGGGGGGGGGGAGGAGTCAGTTGCCTTGGGCCTCCACCTGTGAGGAATCTCCCGATGGATCAGCAAAAATGACAGAAAGACGCAAATTTGGACCCCAGTGTACTCTAAACTTTTTACAAGTATAATTCAGATTAATTTATAGTTAAGTAAAGAAAAATTGAAATTGTGCAATGTTTTAGATATACAATAATTCTTGTAAAAATTGACTATTGCGAAATAAATTCTTTAACACTTCGGTGCGATCGATATGTACTTGTTGCCAGTGCGTGACTTAAAGTTGGCGCATCCTAAAAGACCTCCGCCCTGGAACTCGTATGAGGTAGATACGCTACTGTTGGTATGAGCAATATTTGGAATGATTAATAATGTACCGTAAAGAAAAGGAGGAAACTTTTTGGGGGACATCAGTAACACATTTAAGTCAAAGTACATTGTTAATGTAACATGTAAAAAATGGCTTATAGAAATGGGGGTACAAAGGTGTATATAGTTTAAAGATAGTTTTGGAAATGAAACAGCGAGTAACACTTCTGTCTGTTTACCTGTTGACCGGTTTGGTGTTCACACGGAACTAGAGTGCTAGCGGCTTCGTGAAGCTTTGTTGGTAAACGGGCTTTCACGAGCCCCGTGTCATGTCAGGCCGCTAGCTCCCCACGATGGGAGCGCGCATTGGTCCTGCTGCTGTTGTACGTATTGATGACCGCACGTGGTCTTCTGTGGTCACGTACGCTAAGGTGGTGTTGGATATATTCGCCAAAGAGTGATTGAATGGCAGAATTTTGGAACGCTTCCTGAACGTGTTTTTTCGCGATGTTGATGGGGTATTGATATATTGGTGTTATTTTGTGTTTCTTTCACGGTGTCGGAGAAGGTGGATTGTACAAAATGCGGATAAAGTGCATTTTCGATATTTGTGAGACAGTTAATAGCTGAGTGAATGTTAGATGTCTAACATATACATCCCACACTGCCTGCGCACGCTTTGTAAAGACGAACCTTTTTGTCGCCTGAAATCTTTCTGGACCAGAAGACGTGGTTGAGTCTGGTGTATTGTAATTTTTGAGCCGCGGTGTGTATGTAGTGTATCCAGTATTTTACCAAAAACGATACGAGAACGTGTACTAAAAGTGATATGATACTTTACAGAAGATAATGTAATATGGATTCCTAATGCGAATTGCCAACTAATACGGATTTAAGTAATATTCGAATAAATATTAATAGTAGTCAGTAGTCACATTTGCTGTAAAAAAATACACAACAAAGACACAAGGTAATATTCGTTCCGCACGCTCAATGCAGAAAGAACGAAAGAGCAAACTAATTGAATTGATGGCCGATGTTGGCGATAGATTTAAGTTTAAAGAAATCCGAAAATACTGCTAAGATAACGTAAGGTACACTTATCATCCTTATGGACGACGGTCTAGGAAGTGTCGGCTGCCCTGTACCAACATTAAGCCAGTTACACTGGCAAAAAATATTTTGTCGTCAAGAGTGCAATTACAAATTGTATGTCACCACATTGAGGACAATGAACTAATTTACGACTACTATTTAACAATAAATTAATAAATATTGTTTCCATTTTTTTTTTCTTACGTTACATTTTTTCTGGGTAAAGTTATATGACTTTGATTATAGCTGTGTCGGTCCGCGTGATGCTGCTCGGTCACACTGCACTCGACACAACGAACTTTCGCTCAAGCTAACGGTATATTTCATTTGTGACGCAAGTTAAGAGTGAAGGTGAAACAACTTCATGAAGGAAGTAGGTTAGAATAGTGTGGGTCAAACGTTAAATTCTTATTCATTACTGAGTACGCGCGGTTTTGCTCGCGTGAATTTTGTAATATAATAATAATAATAATAATAATAATAATAATAATAATAATAATAATGATGTGTCTTTATTTTGGCGAGACTCAGACCTTAATGTCTGCTCTTCCGTCTAACCATTTTAAAACTTTTACATTTTAAATACAATATGAAAATTTGGAGGGTCGTATTTACATTTAAAACTGGGAAGCAATACTAGGGACCATCCCGGTAAAACCTTATGCGATTGAGTAAACCCAGCAAAACCTCAATCAGGATGGCTGCTTAGGCCCAATTTCACCAAGTTTGCTTAATGTCTTAAACGAGTTTTTCAGTGCAGTAAATCGTGATTATCAAAATGCGCGTTCCACCAACTTCGATTTATGAGAAAATCGCGATTTACACGTAAACGCTAGGGGACCCTTCAATTACCAGCACATATTGCGATTTTCTTCAGCACTGCAAGACATATAGCGTCCATTTTCTTTGTTTGCTCGTGGCTCGGTTTATAGGTTATGTTCAGTGGCACGAGGGAGGCCCGCTGCTGCCTACGGTGTCCATTGGTGGAGCATTTTGAGTTTTCCTCTCGTCATTTGTCTTCAAATTACCCATAATGCACTGTAAAACTACTACCAACCCAGATAATTATTCAGAAACATTGATCAACTTAATCGACGATTAGATTTGCTTGGTGAAACGCATAAAATGTAATCGCGATTCCATTTACCTAATCACGTTTAAGGAAATCGCGATTATTCTACATTTGGTGAAATTGGGCCTTAGTGCCAAACATGGGATAAAAGCAGCAGTAACAGTACAATACAATTATGAATATACAAATGGAAAAAATATAGTGATTACAACAAGGATATCAAAACAAATTATTACATAATGACAATATTTACAAATTACATATTATAATATGATTAAACCTTACTAGATACATATTACACTGTATTTACAAATTATATATTACATAAGATCATATGAAGCTAGAGCACTGAAAGAATGAAAGAGAGATAATGTAAAAGTAAGGAAGAGAAATTATAAAAGGAGTATAAGGAAGGAAAGAAAGAAAGAAAGCATGCAAATGAAGGAGAAAGAATAGAAAATGTGTGAATACTAAAGGGCATTGTTTTCCATCCACTCTGCAAGACGTCGCCTGAAAGAAGGGACAGTTGATAGAGATTTTAGTTGAACAGGAAATTTGTTCCTAGAACGTATTGTGTGTACTGTGAAGGATTTACTATACAGAGTTGTGCCACGCCGAGGAATAGAGAGGAGATGTGAACCTTGCGCGCGATCAAGTCAAAAATTTAAAACGTTTTGCTAAAACTGTCAAATGTCCATTTTTTATTATTTTATAACGAAGAGATAGGCAATGCAGCGTTCGGCGTTCCTCGAATGTGAGTGCCCTGGATTTTTTGAAAAATTCTGTCACATGGTAATACTTCCTGAGATTAAAAATGAAACGAATACATGAGTTCTGAGCTACTTGTAATTTACGTTTCATTTTTTCCGTCAAGTCGCAGTAATCAAAGTGCGGCATGACAAGAGACCTAACAAACGTTTTCTTTACTCCTGTTGGTAAAAGATCAGGTAGCCGTTTTAAAGAGTGGATGGTGGAGTAAACGTTTTTACATGTTTCGTCTATTTGGGTTTCCCAACTTAGCGAGCTTTCAATATAAATTCCTAGATTTTTCATGTGACTGCACCAAACGAGATAAGTCTTATTAACTGATACATTGGGTAGAGTGCAATTAGAAAGATTACTGAGGGTTTTCTTTGAACCAAGCGATAAGCATTGTGATTTCGACGGATTTAAGAGACCAATAGATTTTGCCCACATACTCAGTGAGGTGAGATCTTCGTTAAGTTTTTGCGCAATTGAAGTTATATTAGATGGTTTGCCACTAATATAAATTTGAAGATCGTCGGCGTACATTTGAAATTTGCTATGCTTAAGAGATTTGTTGACGTCATTGACATAAATTAAGAAAGCAAGGGGACCGAGGACACTTCCTTGCGCAACACCACGCACCGTTTCAAGAGAAGATGTGTTATTTCCAGATGCAACAGTTGGTTTTCGTCCTGTTAAATATTCCGAGAATCATTTTATTGAAGGCCATCCGAAACCTAAAGTCTTCATTTTTGCAAGCAAAATATCGTGATCAACTGAATCAAATGCCTTGCTAAAATCGAGAAGGACAAGAATAGTTACGTTTCCCGCGTCAATTGAGTTTCGAGCATCTTCTATAACATTCAACAACTTCTATAATATGTAACTTTATTCTTTCACTCTTTAATATCCAGTAAAAATGTACTCATTATCGGTGGAGGTTTGATAGTTTGATAGTATTGAAATTCTGGTACCCGAAAATCCATTCTATTTGCTATGCCTCACAGAATATTGGCTTTCAACTAACAACATCAATGATATTTAGCAAGTTCTAATTATTATTTAGCATATTCTTACTGTCGGCAAAATCCCCACGGAGGTACGTGTTATTCGTAATGATATTTTATCTTCTCCACTGCCAGGCTACGAGAACTTCTGTGTAGATAGTGTGTTCGAATTTTCTGCAGTTAATCTGACCGACACCAATATTATTGTTTTGTGTATTTATAGACCTCAATCAGATCTTGACATTTTTTTCGAAACTTCGAAATTGTTTTAAAACATATTACACATATAACTACTAAATCTAACGTTATATGTGGTGATTTCAAAATCGTTTTCCTGTGTGCCTCCGGCTGCACATTCACCAATTAATCGATTCAAAAATCTTATCGACTCCTTCAACCTTAATGCTACGATAAACGACCCCACTCGCCTCTCCAGTTCATCTCAAACATTGCTAGATCAGATTATCGTCAACATTACTTCCACTTAAGCGAGGCTCCTTCCTTTCTCTTTCCTGACCTCCCTTGGTCACCTCTTGTTCTTTTTAATCCCGACGCAATTAGGGCTAGGGTATCTTTCATTTTCCTCATTTTTGTCCCCCCCTCCCATTTTCTGTCCTACCCCTCATTCTTTGTCCCCGCCAAATTTTTTTCCTCAATGTTTTGAGGTATGTTGTGGTATGTTGTAATTCAGGAGGGTTTTTAGTGGGTATGGTTGAGTCATTCGACGAGTTCCACTCGCGGGAAGAGTCATGTTGGCTCTCCCTAGTGCGTAACTGCATTTTCCCCACCTTTACAAGTTTTTAGGGCTCCGATGACCTTTGATGTCGACGAGCCGTAAAACCCCACAAAAAAATTATCGTCAACAATGGAATCTCGTATTTCTCTGAAGTGTTTATCGTTGGATACAGCGATCACCTTGCTCAAGTATTGATTATTAAAGATAAACTATAACCACATAAAATCCTTTACAAGTTTAATGACACAAATCTATCCATATTTATAAATTATTTACATGAAGAAACATGGAAATATGTGTCAGTTACCAAAACACCGACGACAAATAAAATGTATTTATCTCAATATTCCTAAAACTCTAGCTTTCCCATAAAACGCAAGTGAATTAACACAAAGAAATGCAATAGATGGATCACTAAGGGATAATAATTACTTTAAAAAAACCGCCGTATATATTATGTTTCAAAACTCTATAACCAACCACCCGAATTCCATGATTATTTTCGTAAATATAAGACTATTCTCCGAAAAGTAGTCTATGTAGCTAAAGTTATGGAAAACTACAGACAGGTACTAAAATCGAACAACTGGACGAAAACCTTGTGGAATATTGTTAAAACGTCAACTTCTGAAAATCACGAAGAAAATATTTCTCTACTAAACGATGGCAAAATCGTATCAAATCCTCAGGACATCGCTAATTTGTTTAATTCTTACTTCTCAGAAGTTAGTAAAATAACGAACTGAATATCTCCAAATCAATGTCCTATTATATCCACCCACGTACCCAATTCTATGTTCACTTCCGAAACTAACACCAGTGAAGTCATGAGAATCATCAGCTCCTTAAAAAAGCAAATTTTCAACAGACAGATGATATACCCGAGTTTATTAAAATTTCGTCCCACGTTATATTAAATCCACTCATAAATACTTTTAAATGTTCTTTATCGGAAGGGGTGTTTCCTACTATATTTAAGAGAGCTAAAGTGAAACCTTTATTCAAGAAAGGAAACAAACTTAATGTTGGAAATTATCAACCAATATCTCTACTACCCACTTTCTCAAAAATTCTAGAAACAATGTTCTATAAGAGTCTTCTAGATTTTTTATCAAAAACTAACATTCTCTCTGACGATTAACACGGTTTTCGGAAATCCTTTTCTACTGCAAGCGCCACATTTTCTTTCTTAAACGATGTTACCACATCTCTTGACCGTGGAGAAAATCCTCAAGCATTCGGTGTCATCGATCACGAAATTCTCGTTTCCAAATTGCATTCTGCAGGCATTCGTGGACTTCCACATCAATGACTTTCTTATTTAAAAGATAGATATCAACAGGTCGAAATAACCTATACTAAAAATAAAGTAGTTCAGCGTTGTCTTTCAGAAACAAAATCAAATACTTGCAGAGTAGCCCAAGGTTCAATTCCGGGACCTATACTCTTTTTATGACCCCCCAGGGGGCTTACATCTAGTAAGTACGTGTTTGGCGAACACGGGGCCCCGAGCTGAGTCTGGCATTACTTCCACTTACTTGTGCCATGCTCCTTCCTTTCTCTTTTCTGACCT
>NNCF01134171.1:341605-407535 GCA_002313205.1 Laupala kohalensis | reverse complement strand
AATTCTTATTATTACTTATTAACTCTTATTAATTTTTTTTTCGCTACTGATATCAGTTACTACCAAATAATCGAAATAGTTTAATATTTCTATTTTTAGTTACTATTTTTAGCACACGGTACATTTTAGGGCTTCTTTTGAATTATCATACAAAAATTTTATTGGATGAACTTACCATACATTTTGGTATGAGAACAAAATATGGAAAGAATGAAGATATCAATATTTAAAAGATTTAGTTTTAATACCTTTTTACTGTTATTTTAAAACAAAACAAAAATTAATGAATCGATGAATGAAATTTTTGTATAAGGTCAATATTTGTTTTTTAAAATACCATCTTTTGTAGTTAAACCTTAAGAATATATCTGCTCAACGTTCTCTTTTAATGCCAATATACACTACACCCAACGCAGAAGCAGAATTTTTCCGTTTTAATTCCAAACTATTTTAGTTGCCTTTCCACATATATAAATGGGAACATATTAGTCTTTAAGATATGTTTTATACTTCACAATTGTTTTCATATAAATACTGTTGAAATATTATTAAAATGCAATGCTTTATATAAATTGCTGATATAACTTACCAACTGAAGATATTAACCGTCCTGTGGTGAAAATACAGAATCATTAAGCATTATATCCAAGGTCGGGATTGAAAATAAAAATAGAATGCGGCGGAGTGGGTTGGAAAAAGAAGACGTGAGCAAATACGTAATTCGAGGAACTAGGGGAAGGGATGAAAAGGGATCCTCTAATGATAGAGTTCGTTGACAGCTCCTTGAGTGATTATTGTTTGCAAGCTCTTTAACTTGAATTGTTTGCATTTACGGAAATGTGAATGAGGGGTTGCTCTATGAAAGGTCATATACGGCGTCCAAGTACTTTCTCTTTCATTGTTTGACGTTATAACAAGTGGTCCTATATTGATTCTTGAATGATTTCTCTCCAATTTTTTTAATAATAGGGACGTTGAAGCTTAACAGTACAAAACGAGAGTTACTAGTCAGTTTTTCCATTCCTCTTCTTCAACTCATGTCTGTTCTCAAAGAATATATTTTACCATAAATTCTCTTGTTCTTTGTTTTGTAAGATTTCCTTGAAAATTTTACATTTAACACAATTTAAATACAATTTCATACTTAAGTCCTATTTAATAATATTTAATTAGTTAAGTCAATTAATAAATTTGTACTTGTTACACAAATACTATATGGTATGGTGCTCATACAATTGAAGTAGAATTGAGGAATTGTACCCCAAAAATTAACCAGTACAAATGAATTCTCAAAGATACATTGCAAAAAGTGGAAAGCATGCGCTGTCATATGCCAAATAAAATTATGCCTAAATTATTTAGACCGACATCAAGACTATGATGAGTGTCATAAACACACAAGTCATCATGTGCACACATAGTTATGTAGTATGATATTCGTAGAAACATCAAAGTTTATGAACTTATGTTCTACAAGAATGTTTGGAAAATGTTTTACAAGAATATACTTATAACTATTTAATGCTATTTCGTAACTTAAAATATTAGTAATATAAAATTACTGAGGTCTGATGACTTTGAAGTATATTCTAACATTTTTAATCATAATGTACATTAAAGAAGACGCTATATAATATAGTACGAGTACTCGTATCTGCACTCTGTTTTTTTAGTTACAATCCGACCTCGATTTTAAAAAAATGAAAGAAAAATTCCATTTCATTGCTGCCACATCTTTTGTGTAAAATTTCAAGGAATACAAATGTATTTTCATAATCTGAAATGTTTCATTCATTGTTATGAGGTTTAAATGTTTATGTAGCCTCTTTTTTTGTAATCTATTAATGTGTGCAATGATATAAATTTAATGAAAAGGAAGCAATACCAACTTAAACACTCCCTTTTCCCTTGTTCAGGATCCACTTTGTAAGTTTCATGGCAATAACCAATCGCATGAAACTCTGCTCAGAGTAAAGGATTCTACTTTGAGAAGAGACTTACAAAACATTTTTCAACGAAATTTCTTTAGAATTTTAAAGAAGATTTCACTCGCAGAGAATCAAGAACTTCTAAACAGAAACAGTGAATCAAGAATTTCCTAAGCCTCTTATGCAACGGGATATCACTATTTATTTTGTGTTTTTGTTATTATTTTTTTATTCGTTCCATTTTTTAGCAGGCTTGAAGAACCACAGGGAACATGGTAATTGTACTGTCTTTCTGGCCAGTGACGCAAATGACATATTCATTTTTTTCTTTTCTATGAGTGTGTGGGGAGGGGGGGATCAGAATTGCCCAAATATATCGTTGAAAATTTCGTATTATCACGTGGACGACTTGAAGCTATTTCCGTGAGACACAATTTTGTAGACCAGTATAGCTTTAGAAATAATACTTACTTATACGCCCTAAAAAATATTTTCACTTGAGTTAAACTAAAACGTTTTCTATGTTTTAACATACGAATAAAAATATTTTGTCGGCGTTTTGCGATAGTCATTTATATGGGTAGTTATGTAATTTTCTTGTAACCTAGCGGTCTATTTGGTTGGTACGTAGCACAAACCTTCCCTAATTTCTACACCAGGAATATAATATGTAATGAGGATAGTATGATATACCTCAAGAAGAGATCAAACCAACTTTTACATTTTACATTCTCCGACCCAATCGTTTAGAAGAAACTAGTTCCGCGAACCGTCACACTGGTGTCGAACTCACAACCTTCTACGCGGAGATTAGCACGTTGCACTTTCGTCACTCGATCGACCATGCCACGTCTTCGATCATTATTATTAAATCCAGAGTGAGATCGATCAAACCTCAGTGTGTGCAGCCGCCCCAAACCTTTGAGAGCATAAGGCGAAGGGTGATCCGACCCATCGATGCAAAGGTCACATTTGATTAGCGCTTCACTCCGAGTTGTATAGCTGAGAGTGGGAGGCGGTGCTCCGAGGACCGGCTGGTCGCCGATTGCTCTCCCCCTACATCCTATAGCTCTTTCCCCCTTTCTCCATGTAACGCCTAGTAGTCACCAGGTGTTGACGCGAGAAGTCGGCCATGGGCTGTACTCGGGGGTTAGTGAAGAGCTCTTTTATTACAGAATTGTGAGATATTGTTATTCGACATTGTGTCGTCACATTCGAACTTTTTAATTTTTTATATTTTTCTTCTGGACCTTATCTTGAACGTAACCAAATTACTGGTTTCGATTGATAAATTTGATTATAAACATATAACACAATATCAACTTGAGAGGGTGGTGCATAGTTGATGGGCTTATAAAATAAGTTTCAAAACATTTTGAAAGGTAAAGTTATGAATTTATATTAAGATTAGAACGTTTAGTTTTTGAGGTTTTATTTCTGTCTGCGGTCTTTCATTTCTTTCCAGAGTTATTCTCGAGTCATCCATTTTTACCAACTACACAAGGATACATAATATCATGAGACTAACTGCACTGCTTCTATTTAAACACAGTAAAATACTTGTGAAATTTGATAAGGTTTGATGAACTAAAATTTCAGTCTTAAAAATTTTGATTGTGGCAAAATTGATTCAATATGAAAGTTCACCTCAAATATCTACTAAACGAATAGATATATCTTTCTTTCACTCAGATAAGACACGACATAAAGTGAATAATTTGACCATTTAAAATGGTTTATAATGTTTATTATCTGAATAGAAATGGACTTGTTAAAAAATCAATTACTCAATTTTTAAAAACTTTTTATTACGACCCAAGAAAAGACGACTACAGAAATTTAATAACATTTATCGACTTGGCTCGAACAGCAACAGCATAAAAGCACTGACAACATATAAACAATTTGGGATGCTGAAAAAAGAAATAAAATTATTGAAGTTCCGGGATATATCGCNGGGTACATTTCGCTACACCATCGTACTATTAGAGTAGTGGACCGCAACAATTATTGTTGCCGGGGTCACAGCGACTATTCTATATACCAGAACGACGTTCATTCTCCTTACCTTCAGGTAGTACTAACGTAGGTAGAATTAAATCAGAAAAAATATCTCTAACCGGCATAAATCAACAGAGTAACATGTATTTATTGAGACTGTAACTTGAAAAACATACCTCACCAGCGTTTTAAATGAATTAATTGCTATAAAAATTGATGGAGTAATGTTTTGCGTCTTATGGAAAAAACATATTTTCAAAAAAAAAAAAAAAAAAAAAAAAAAAAATTTAAAGGGTTTTAATGATTTTGGCATTGGCGATCCCTAAAGTCCCCCCCACCAAAAAGAAACTTTTAAATCACGAAAGTGATGGAAGTTTACTTTGATTTGTAGCAAATTTTTTGCAGTATTTTTTACATCACTTTTATCTATAGGTCACCAGACATAAAGAAAGATATTTCACTTTTTCTGAGTTGAGATGCATAAATCACGAAAAATTGTGCTCGGTCGCCATGTTTGTACTTACACATTTAAGTGACTTGAAGTGCTGGTTCCACCTTAAGTAATTGAACACTCGTTTTCGTGCGTTAAACATAGCGGAATATTTTGAAGTTATATCAAATTCAAATAAATCGTATGTCAGAGGAAAATAAAATACATGCCAAACCTGTCTGATCACTTTTCATTTAATACTCAATATTTTTATTTTAGTGACAAAAAAGATTTGATCTTTTTTTGAATCGTTTATCTTAAATGCATTTCTACACTTTTTTCATCGTAACATGAGAATCTAAAAAATATTTCAAATATTTACATCAAAAATATTCTGCTACCTTAAATGTTATGAAACAAGTGTTCGATCACTTATAATCATCTAACTTGAAGGTTTAGGACCCATGATACGCGCACCTGGCACTGCGTACGTCTTGAAGAATCATTCAGCATATCCGAAGTCTTCGAATCTTTCCAATTATCACCTGACGTGATCGAAGACAATTTTCTCTTCTATATGGGAATCGTTGTGTGACATGTCCATTGGTGAGGAAATAATTATTATATTATGTATTTAATAATTCTAAATAAATTGCCCCAATTCATTAAACCGTCACTGTGTTTAGAAAAAAGCCCACAGATTACATCACTTCGTTTCGACATCATTTTGAACCTTAATTTTTCGACGATTTTCAACTATTTCTACACCACGCACCGATTCGATTTTCTGTATTGGACTGACACAAAGATATTTAAAACCAGAAGTAAAGAATATATAAACAATATCAAGAGTGTACATCAAAATGCTTTGTTCAAACATGAAGAAATCACAACCTCAAGATTGATTAAGTCCAAGTCAAAACGTAAGATACTGAGAAAAATTATTTCGGAAATATTGTCATTAAGAGCACTGAGTATGTTTTAAATAAGTAAATAAACACTGANGTATGTTTTAAATAAGTAAATAAACCCTGAGAGACAATATAATTTAATTTTTTATTTTTAAAATTGTTAATGTTTCTGGATTTGTACCAATATTGTTTACTCTTTTGACTCTGTTAGAATAATGTGATTTGTTTTTGTAAGTCGGTATGTATTATGAATTTAACTGATATTTGATTAACATTGTCTTTTTGACTGACATAGTACTTCAGACCAGAAAGCAACGGCTCTATATTTATTTCAGTTTTAGTTGTAAGCATCACCTGATGATCCGCAACTGAGATGATGTAATTTTTGGTTTTTCTAAATACATCTGCTGTTGTGTCAATTTATTTACTATTATTAACTAGTTTTAACACGCACCATCACGATAAAAAAAATTATGTACTGGCTGATTACCCGGCATTACCCAGGATTTTTCTTAGACATCTTTTTTTAATCAGGGAAAAATGAAATGATCTATATTGTAAGATCAAAATACTTTTACTTACTGGTTTTTTAAAACATATCCAGCATCCTAATTTTTCAAATTCATTATAATAAAAATTTAATATAAAACTTTACGTGGGAACCGTGTTGGTCGAATTTTAGGTTCCCAGGCATGACGCAGCTGCACCATTTCATTAGAATTATTGTAAAATCTAAACTATTCGTCAAAATTTTACGATTTAAAGACGTTCTTTATCTTTGTTAAATGCATAAAACAAATAATCCCTTAAATTTGATGATGATTGATTGTTTCCTTCATAAATAACTCTCTTAAATTGAAGTATTTTAACACTTCTATTTTAATAATGTTTTATGTATAATTTAAGTTAATTTTTGTAGGTAGAGATATGCTATCGCGGACTTTTTTGTAGAACTCTCTGAGGTTAACAATATTGTCTCGCATGGTTATCACCTATTTCTAATCATTTAGGCAGCTGTTTTTTCCCGATTTTATGGACATTTATCGTCAAAAACCATATCTATCTACTTTTCATCTTGAATATCTTCGAATACTACCTCCTTGCCAAATGTCATCACCATCAGTTCTGTGGTGTATCGTGATCAGGTAGCAAATAGACAAACACACTTTCACGTTACACATTTATATATAACTAGCTGATTACTCGGTGTTGCCCGGATTTTTATTTTGTTTGTTAGTCCAACGAATTCACTCGCCAGGAGTCGCGCAGGTCGAATTTGCGCTTCCGTGTCAAGACACAACGCCGACGTCGCGGCTGCACCATTTCATTAAAACGCTTTTAAAATCTAAACCATTCGTCCAAAATGTACGATTTAAAGATGTTTTTAATCTTTGTTAAATGCGTAAGAAAAAATTCTATTAAATTTGATGATGATTAATTTCTTCTCTCTTAAATTGAAGTATTTTAATATTTATATTTTTAATAACGTTTTTTCAATAATGTAGGTAAACTTTTATACATAGACATACTCTGTTCCGAACTTTTTTGTAGAACTCTTTGAGGCAAACAACATCGTCTTTCATAGTTGTCACCTATCTCTAACCGTTTAGCTGGCGTTGATTTAATCGACATACATGGTCAATATAATTTCCTTTTTTTTTCACGCATTAAAAAAATAAAAGTTAGCCTATGTTCATACTAAACATCGTAACTATATCCTTGCCAAATTTATTCACGATCGGTTGAGTGGTATAATCGTGATTAGTAACAGACAGACACAATTTCGCATTTATTTATTTTTGTGAATTATGGATTTATTAAATCTATAAGTCGAGGAGGAAAACCTTTCATCTGAGTGTAATATTGCAAACCAGATCAATATATTGCAAAAATGGCGTATTTAAAGTTGTGTTGGATTATTGAATGTGAAGAGTGAAGATTTTGTCAATATTTATACAGCAAGAAAGATATATTGATACTCTTAGGATTCAACTTGGCTGAAAAACGTTTGTTTAATCCAATGTTGTACATAGAGTAAATAATGGTAAAGAAATCTACAAATGATCCATTGTTAAACATCGAGAGTAGTCATGTTCAGTGGTTCATATTCTCAACGTACCGATAGCTGTAAGAGAATCCTATTCTTTCTCGGGACATGAACGACTGTCTTGGGTTAATTGAAAGGTTGGACTTACAAGGTACAGCTGATGTTCTGGTCGTGCGAGGCATGGTCACTGGTACAACTTGTCCCAACCGATAGCCATTTAGAACAAGCACCGCAAGTGGATCGTAAATTTTCCGGAACATTCGCAAAGCACGAAAGCTTTTATGGTGGCTTTAACTGCGACTCGTCGTGGTTATCTGGAGGATGTTTCTTAGGAATGTTGCAGATTTCATCGCAAAGAAAGAAAGAGATGATGCAGAAACCGGTGTTACACATTTCTTTTTCTAAATTATTGTGTTATGTAACCTACCGTGCATAGGGTTCTTTTAAACATGACATCGTGTTAGATAGTATCTGTAAATCTAAATAGTCCCGCGGAGACTATAAAAATGTGAAGTGTAAAGTGGTCAACAAATATGAGGGTAACTATTGGTAAGCAATGTAAGTTGACGAATTTGGAGAAAGACGTATTTGCACACTTAAAATCTGCATGGGTAAGGAATTTCAAAATTGAAAATTTATTTTACATGTACATAACTTCATTCTACTCATTAAAACGTGCGAAAACGTGAGATAAAAACTAGAAACAAGTGTTTATAATTGTATAGTTAAAATGATACATATAAACATCAATTAATATGTAACCAATACTTAACATCGGTTACTAAATTAAAGAAAAGGGAAATACCCACTCCAGGCACAAACTCGCCAATGCATACGACTTCTGTGCGAGGCCTACATCGCTGGTAATGAGCAGAACTTTGATCATATGGTCTCAGTTTTTGTTTCAGAACTTTCAACACTCAAATAACATTCTCTGTTCTCCTTAATAATGCTCATTACACACCTCTTTGTTTCGTTTTATATTCTGTCTTCGTATCCTTTTATTTCATTCGGGAGACATTTTCTTACGTGTGTACCTCAATAATGTTATGTTTCTATTAATATGCTCTATCATCCTATCGATTTTTAATGTGAAGCTCTGAGACATTCTGTATATTCAGTACCTACTTACAATGGAAAGCAGTAACCGTAAAGAACTATGAATATTTCCATAAATAAAAATAATCCATCAGTATGTAGTAGTCACAAAGCGATTCTAAATTACGAATGAAAGGTTGTTTCGAGTTAATTTTCTCATTGTATTAGTCCTCCTGTGAATTCGTGCTTTTCATTATGATATCATATAGCTATATATGATATTCATATAGTTCGAACCAGAACGTAATGTTTCTCCGTCCCGGTCTTCAAAGATATACCGATCCCCAATGTTTTTAAATTAAGGAGTGGTTAAGATATGATATTGAAGTGAATAATTGATACTTGACTGGTAATAGAATAATATTAATGCATTAAAATAACATTACTTACAATTTATTTATTGTAACGAATTACGTCTCTAAAATAAAAATTAAAGTTTACGAACTAGGATAAGATAAAATAACTAAAATACAAATTATAGCAGAAATTATTAATAACTTCCTTTGTGTAAATATATCGATTCCGGTACAAGTTTTTAGAAAGCAATCATGGAAATGCAGTTATGATGCAGTTGTTCTGCTCTAATTGATTGATATTACTTAATTTGAAATATCTTGAGGTGTCACTAGATTCAATATTAGTATTAATATTAGTATCAAATGGACACAGTTAACTCACATATTCACAGTTTGTATTTTTATATTTCGCAAAATCACTTGACGCCATGGAAGATGCTATTTTCAGAAAGAATGATCGTATGTAATAAACTGATGTTTGAGCTAAATTTGTGTTTCAGCTAACAGTATGATTATGTGTTTCATAATTTACACTTCTTAAATTATGGTAATCATCCATTTCTGAGCACTCAACACTTCGACAAGATGGATGGCCACGGAATTCCAGCGCTTCTTATTAACGCTTTCACTTAAATTGTCTTCACTTGACCGAGGTCCTCGTCCAAGTAACACTACCATTTTCCTTGAAAACATTTTTACAAAATCCACAACTTACATTTCACTACATTTACATTTTGACCATATTTTCTTTTACTTGTCTTTTTGAAGGTTTTATTCGACGTTGAATGGTATTTATTTTGATTCCGTATAGAGGAGTGATGATGGAAAAACGTATACTTAGTTTGAGCGTAAGACTCGTCAGAATGAAACGAAAAAAAAAAACTAATTAAAGTAATTTGGGTAAAAAATTGGAAATTGATAAAGGATGAAATGATAAAAATTGTGTTTCAAAATTATCAAAATATTTTTTTAAGTTTAAAAAACTACTGTTCCAAAATTCTGGAACAAATTTGTTGGTATGTAATCACAAAATACGAATGTTTAGAAAGTACCACTTTTGGGTTCACATTTATTAAATCAATTCCTTATATTTGACTTATTGATGTAATTAGGTCGATCACTTTCACATCATCTCCGCTTTTGAAGAATACACCTGACTTGAGACTTTACGTCGGGTGAAAATGATGAGTCGGTAATTCAACTCTGGTATCCTTCCATCATTTTCACCATTTTCATCTGACCGAAAGTTACCACGTATCTTATGTACACGAGAGAAATATACGCACTATAACAGACGTACACATTTATCCATAGGAATAAACGTATGTTTAGAATACGTATCTAGAAGGAACACACTTGAAAGATAAAGGAGTTGTATATATATTTTTTGATTCTTGCAATATATTTCTTTCTTCTTTTCATATGTTTATGAAGAATTTGTTTATGAGCATGATGTGGAAATCCACAGGTACAGCTATACAAAATTCACGTCTTCGTAGTAAATACAAAAAATGGACTTTTGTTAGTTTATCGCCGGTGATTAAAAATACATCATCGCTCTAAGGACTCTAATTCACTCTTTGGACATGTTAATGGTTACCCAAGTGGATTTTGATTGCGCTTATTACCCGAGCGGACGTGTAAACTCTTTGGTCTCATTGCAAAAGCTTTAAGAGTCCAATTTAGTGGATTGCAGTTAAGAGCAAAAATGAAACAATGAAACAATAAATTGACATATTGTATGATTCATAAGAGTAGAATTTTACATCTAATGTTTGCTGGTGTTGTTATTTTTTCGTTTGACAGGTGTCGTAAAAAGCGTTCAGAAATTCTAGTTGAGTTGTATTTTTTTCTTTTTAAACTTTTGAGAAATTCTTACATTTGTGATTATAGGTGAAAATGTGACAAAATAGCATCATGTAGATTATCCAAATGTTTATATATTCAGGATGCTTCAGAAATATTTGCAAATTTGGAAGGGGGTTTTCTGGTTTCTCACACCAAGATAATATAAACCATATTAATGTATGACGCTTTATCTTTCGTTTATCTATAATTAATGAATGAAAAGTACATCATTCGACATTTTCAACTTATATGAAACACGATCATCAAGCCACAAACTCATAATAAACGCTGAAAATGTTTTTTTTCTCGTTTCCACTCATGTTTGCGCTCGTATAATGGATTTACGCACACTATTACTCGTAATATTTCCAAAAAGCGTCGAACTGTTTTGCAGTATTACAAGACTCATTAAAGTATCTCAATCTATTTAACCTCTTAAAAATTAAAATTTCACAAAAAAAAAAACAACTTCTTATTGATCCCCTGTAATACAAAAGAAATATTCCATCTAAATTTCAAGTACTAATAGGATTTTAACTGCGTTAATGAATGTGTTAGTCAATCCGGACAAACCTATACAGATATCATATTCAGGAATACAAAAAACATATCAATACGATCTACATTACTATATATATATATAATGTTTCTAGCTCAAATTGTGAGGTCTTGACTTTGCATCCTTTCATACAACCACACATTACACAATTTAATACTATTACATTTCTTGCTAATCCACGACGCAACAACGTATACAGATGAACTATTTCACGCGGACATAAAACGGAGTCCGGGTGTTTTGATGACTACTATTTTTGGAAATGTTGTTCAAGATTCAAGAATCTCTTATCATACTGATGTTCTTCATCACGAGCCCCTACTCTTTTTCTAGAATCCCAAGTTCTCTTATATCATCCATTTCACAATTTTTAAAAAGAAAATATGCTGTCGTTGACCTCTGCTCAAAAGGGATTCGCAGAGATAATCCCAACATAGATCAACTGAGAATAAAGCATTCAACCTCACCAAGATTGAGTAACGTAGGAAAATGTATCCATTATTAAAAAATACAAATTATTACTCATTAAATTATATTTTAATAGCAGGTCTATGTTCGACTTACAAAAGGATGATAAACTAAATTTATAATAAATATACATAATTATTATTGATTAAGTGTTGTTAAGAACATGTATGAGAAACAGACTATTTTCTGCAGAATACGCCATTACGTTACATTAAGTGTCGAAGAATTGAAAAAAAAAACACCATTGAAACGAGGAATAGTTAACTGGGAAGTCTATTAATTGATCACAGAGGCACATATGTTTTCTCATATCTTTATAATGTAAGGCCATTCTTATTCTCCGTATTCCCTAAGCATGCAGCTGTGGGATGTTGGTTTTACAGTTCGTGATGTAACCGTTTAACATTCATAATCTGAACTTAGTCTGAACATGGCAAATGTTGTACATAACATTCTCATTAAAATACTGAGGGGTGCCATATTTTACTGTAAAGCATTTGATTCTAAAAGCATCTCTTTCTGAGGACGGGAACGAGAAGATAAGGAATGCGCGCCATTTTAATTGGGACTTTGAGTGACGTCATTTATTTCCAGGGTTACTATTCCCCCTTTTCAATATATTACCTTATGTCAGCATATTTTTCTCTGTTATCGCATATATGGGGCCAGACAGTGCCCCCTCTTACTACAAGCCTTTACAGGAAACATTTCGCGGACTTTGGACCATATATTTGTAACTTTACACTTCGGTAAGAGCGAATTCCGAAATTTGCATGATCCAGAAACCTCTATATTCTCAGCTAATCCATTATTTACAATCAGTGTTGTCGAGAAGAGGGACGATGTGAGAAGATGTACGAAATGGAGTCCTTAGATCTATTACATCCTGCAGTGACATATGAATTACATTTTTAAACCCGAATCAATAAAAATTGAAAAGTTATCACCGTAAAATATGACTTAATTTGTCATGTTTCAGCTCAAAGGTACTAATACCTTAATTGTAAATTATTGTTGATAATTGACGATAAACAATTGGTGATAAATTACTGCTGTTAGATATCAGCACCAGAGAATGTTTAGATTTTTTGGCGCGATGAAAAAAAATGTACATCATTTAAAAATTCTCTTGTTCCTTTATTTATTAATTATCTCATTGACGTTTACATATCAACTAAATATATTTATTTGAAAATAATTGGAAATATTTGGGAAGGTCTTTTAACTATACGGGTCTTTTGATTGGGAGGAGGGGTGTAAAATTTAAAGAAGGGGGTGAGGGACCTCCATTTCAAAAATTTGCACCAGTCTCTCAAAAACCTTTCCTATTCTTTCCTAAATTAGCTGGAGTTAACTTTTTGTGAATTCAGCGCTCACTGATCATAAAACCTAGAAACAATTTACTATGTGGATAGCTGAAATTTGTTCTTGTAGTGGAATCACAAGGACCTGGTTCTTGTCCGGGTTTTTCTACGATTTTCCTTCGTGTATTGGTGGATTTTCCATAGGTGGGTTTTTACTTTTCATCTTTTTAACCTCAAACTTTACTGCATCTCATAACTACGATTCATTTTGGAATAATTAATAAAAAAAGTACGTATTTATTAAATATTTTTTCCTATAAATATTGAATCTGCCTCTGCCCTTTGGCCCTTCCTTGGAATTGGGATGGTCCCTCGCCTGTTTCCAGAGAGTAACTTCGGTATCCTCCACGTGGTCATACACAACATGCAACTGCTTTTTTGACAATAAAGTTTATTATTCATACTGAAACGTGAACTTGTGTCTAATAATACGTGCTCAGTGTATGCTCCCCTACTCAAGAAAGTCCAACGTCCATCACTATAACGAAATATAGCTTCGTGTATTGTTCTTGTCGTGTTCCTCGCTACGTGACTTAAGCAGTTGTCCAGTCAGTCGTCGCCGATCGCAATGCGACGTGTTGTAGTGACGTGGGCGTGGGAGTTGGGCGGAAAAGCAACGCAGCGAAGGAGGTACGCAGCTCTGGCAGCGTGTTGGAGACTCGGCGCCAGATGTCTTATTGCCTTATTGCCCCGTGATGGACGTGTTTCATGCTCACGAAAACTGCTTTGTGTGCACTCGCGGTCACGGGGTCATACAGAGTCACGATCGTGGTTATGTTAGCGACAGCAGTGGCGTTATGATATCGCGTTGCTCCTAGAGTACTACTGAGCGGAAGAGTTCAGATTTGATATTCCGATCCGGACCAATCCCGATTCGGTACCTCCCTTTCGCATTAATTTACATTTTTGCATTTCCTGTAATATAATGTCCTGAATAATACTTTCCCATGTTTTTAAACGTTTTCCATTTACATGCCTCAATTGCTACACTCAGCTGATGTGATGACGTAGAAAAGATGGCCTTATCTCGCGACGCGAGAGAGTAACAAAATAAATAAATATAAAAAATTAAGATCAATATTTTTAGACATTTTTGAGCTTTATTATTAGGAGGTGGAGGATATTAGTTATGCACCCTCACGTATTGAACCACGCTAATAATTCTTACAAGGAAGATTACTACTGGGAGTCAGTGTGCAAACTAGTAAGTCTTCCATGACCTCGCTCGGATTAAAACAACGCTCGTCCAGCGAACAGTTCAATGATCTACTTTCTCAGCGAAACTGAATCCTGTAATCTTTACAATTTTCGTACATTCATTCACTATTTTTTTTTCGTTGAAGATTCAGTATGGACAACGCACGAAATGTGATAGAGCTTCCATGAGAAGCACTGGCGAGAAATTGAAATAATTAAAAAAAGTTACTTCAGAAATAATATATAATTTGATTAGCACTAGAAGGGCAATTTGTCCTCCTCCACTATTTTGTGTCATTTAAAAAAAATTACTCTTTAGTCTCTGTTTTTATATAGCTGTCTTTTGTTGTATTTTGTGTATGAGGAAAAAAGGTTAGCTCATTGCGAACATTATATTTTGTTTTAAAATTTGTTTTCCTTCAGGGTTGCAGTATGCACCCTATCTAACCCCTCGCGTACTTTTCCAGGAGCTATTAATCAAAGTTATCATGATGCTTCTCTGTAGAACGGGGGAAACATTTCATCGTAAGTGGAGCTTTATGTCGTTCGGAGATCTGAAAGTGCCCTTTTCCTCCCTCGTGTGTCATTCGGAGACGTGTATGAACATGTACTCAACTGCGTTGTCCGCAAAGCTCAGTTAGATTTTGACCATTGCGCAAGCAGTTACGACCGCCGCGGAAATAGAGCCGTATGTTTGTGTTTCTTCCGTAGAAGAAGAGCGTAATGTTGAAGAAATAGACGAAAAAAGTGGCACCCAATATGTAAATGGCAATGAATGCTGATGAGAGTGAGGAGGCGTTCCTTGCTCGCGGTCACATGTGATTATAAAAATAAAGAACTAGAGCATCACAAAATTTTTACATACTTGTAAAACTTTAAAGTTAATTTCATGAAAATATAAGAGAACGAATTTAATCCCGAACTAATTTAAGGCGGGGTTGATTTTGTACCTCACTTGGCCGTCGGTGGGGCTACATATCTTTGCCTTCCTTAAGTATGTCTTTGTCTCATAAGAAAATTAAAGATATGTTAGGGGAATTTCTAGTTACACACTTCTCCGCAAGTTGTTTTAGTTCAGTCAAAAACTTTATTCTACGTTTTCTTAAAATCTTATTGGCTCTTTAGTAAAATTGTTTATTTCAATTGGTTTTATAGTCACGTTGAAGTGTGCAGCAGTTCGAAGTAATTCAGGTGGACGATAGTGGCAGAAGCGAAGCTTGTTACAATCCGAGACGTGCAGGCAAACGCGAGAGACGCAGACAAAAGAAGACTGAATGGAAAGGCCCTAATTGGTACTCTTGGGGCAGACTTCTGACATAGGCTTGGAAGGAAATAAATGTCGACCACCAATGCTAGTGGGAACGGGATAAGCATCGTTTAGCTACACCTGCAGCTGAGAGTCCACAGAACACGTTGTAGCCCGTAGTTTAGATTGAACTACTACTCTCTTAGTGGTGTTGTGTAGTTCAGTTAGTGAAATGAACAAATTTTTCATGTTGCTATATCGTAAACGTCATTCCTAGGTATATTTACGATAGTGAATTCACTCTAATAAATGTGACCATGACATTGAAAAGAAGTATTTTATTAATTGGCATAAAATTTTCAAGGACTTATTTACGAGTTTATTGATGAATTGCTCAAATTGTATTGAGAGAGTCCTCGTTAATTCATTATTCATTATTTTATATCCTCATCATCTGTACTGATATTTGCGAAGAGGGAAATTCAAGTTTCCCCGATAGTTTTGTCCACTACTACATTGTACCGGAGTTAAATGCCTAGACCTGCTACCTTCTTCAATTGCATGCTGCACCTATCACAAACTGGTTCTTGTTATGAGAAAGCGAGCAAAGAACATATCCTCATCACTCGCATTACCACTCTCAGAGCATTCATTATCACTTGTACATTGGGTGTCACTTTCTTCGTATATTTCTTCAACGTTATCCTCCTCCCCTAAGCAGATGAAAGAAAAATGTATGTGAACCTGTCTTTAATTCTTATTCAGATTTTGTCAAAAATTTGGATCAAATATCATGATGAGTCATAGCGTCCATCCAAAACAGCTTAATAGTCTTTTCCGCAGTGGTCTGCATGTTGCGGTTGCTTTTCTTATAGACTGAAGTCGAGAAAATAGTTTAATAAATTAACTAAAATGGTTCATATCGAGAATAATTACTATTTTCCCACTATCATGCTGACGTCAGCGGAAAAGCTTTCACTTAGTTGAAGAAAGAAGACCAGTGACGGGAACAGTAAATGTAATTAATGATAGTGAATCCATAACTACTTTTTCTTATCTCGCATGTTTTATTTTATAAAAATAAAAAATGAGTTTATAAAGATATCACGTGACATATATTTCTTAATTAACTGAATGAAAATTTTATAACAATTGTAGAATAGAGGACTAAAATCATAGCTTTTTGAGGAAGATATATTACCGCAATCTTCTATACTCTACAAATTTCAAACATTTCGGTTATAAAATTTGAATTAGTTTATATACCGTGTAATTCATCGTCACTGTTTTTTTTTCTCCAAAGAGCTGTAATGACCTTGCCGTTGACGAGCCCTAAAGTCCCACAAAAAACAATAAAAAACCTTTTTTCACGAGATTATCTTGATAGAGATTATACCTTTTTGCCCACTCGAAATATCTTTCATCTATGATACTTTTAACTGTCATACTCTTTTTTTATTGTTAATCTCTTCCTATATACCTGGTAACTGATATCCTCAACCTCCAAACAACTACCTTTGACGGATCATCGGAACGATCTAACGTAACATCAAAGGGTGTTAGTAAGAGTATTAAGACAAGTGACTTGAGGAGCTTAGAGAGCTCTGAGTGATGTGGGTAAGACCGGCAAAGTTGTCGTGCTGAAGGACAAACCACAGTCCTCTGTTCTATGAAACACTGTATGACATAGATTACTCTACAGTCGGAGTTGGTACGGCTGAAGTACTGCACGTTTACTCTGATTACAAATACTCATTCACCAATGACATTTTTGTTATTATTCCTAAGGAAGAAATACAATATTTTATTTTGCATATATATTTTTTAGTACTTATACATGGAGAACATTCTCTCAGGCCTTCTGGGATGAGATCCTGGTTGGAAATGGTGAATAGTTGTGAAAGCGAATGGATGGTACGGAGGTTAACACTCCTGCGGTTAGAGCAGGAGACCCGGATTCGATTCCCGGCTTGTCGTCATTTTCACCCGGCTGAAAGTTATGAACTATTTGATTTACTCGTACTTTAGTTCTGGAAGGACTTTTGATAAGAAATAATGGTATATGAACATTGGAAACAACAATTAAACTCACATACACCGATAATAAAACTATATGTACAGTTTTAAAATGAAATACAAAATTTTCTCACAATTTCTTACTTTTACCACTCTGGCTATGGGTAATGTTGCAAGCAAGCGTTTAGTTCAACTATGTTTTAAGGAAATATAACCATTGGAAGGTTGGGTTGGTGTTACATTCTATGTACCACATTTTTCTCAACATCGCTATTTCTGAAACAAATTTTTGTAAGCTGAAATTCTCTCTACGTTCCTAGTATTCTATTAGGAACTGATAGGACTGACTGCGTATTTCACTGGAATCGCCAATGCCTATGTCCTGATAAAAAAAACCTTTGTTCGAGCTGGGGTATCTTTTTGTGAAAAATGTGCGTTAAGTTTAGGAGTAAATATATGCAACACGGAAAAACATTTTATTTACTTTTGATTTTGATATTTTTTACGTACTAATTGAATTAAAAATATCTCAAAAACAAGTAAATTTAATAAATTTTGTAATCAATAAATATGATTGTTAAAACATATGCCATAAATTACGTCTGTATTACGTCATTTAGGTTAGTAAACTCTGTCTCTATTATTATCAATAAATATAATATAAACGGTGTGAAATGGTGTTTCCCAGATAAGAATAATATCCAAATAATTTTAATTATCTGTCCACAGTCCAAGAAAAAACTCAGTTTCTTTTGAGGTGACTGTATACACCACCTGACCGTGTTTCAGATCTCTACCCGACCACTGAAGGGTTAACTTTTTGAATTTGTGTGTGGGTGCAAAAGTTTCGTATGCCCCATTCCTACTGAATTCTCATTTTTTTGTGACCATCGTTCGTAAATTTCTCTGTTTAACTTGTTTGATCTGACTTTATTATATTGACCTGTAATTCTATAAGAAGCGATTAATTCACGTTGCCAGCTCTATTCACTCTGATTAACTACATAATTAGATAGAGATGCTACATAATTAAATAGAATTAAATTGAATTCCATCAGTCTCTTTTCATTGCTCATCGGACCGGCTTTTAGGGAAAGAAGAGATTGATACATATAATATGAAGGTAATGAATAATTGCTAAAAATTTGCATTGTATAGTTATTAAAAATCTTGTACGAAATAAAACTGTCTCTCAATATTACAACTACGCAAAAATCTTATCCTCAGTCAATAATTAGACACATTAATAAATTTCAATGGAGATTTAAAGGGAACAAATTCGTTCTTTAATTAATTAAATGTGCATTAATGAAATGGAAAATTGGATACCATAAATCTAATAAAAAATATTTTCTGTAAACGTCGATGGGTGTTAGGTAAAAAGTTGAATATAAAATCTCCCTTCAATACAAATATTCTAAAATATTTTCTTTCTGAACTAAAACAAGTCTTTCAAGCTAAAAAATTTCACGTAAAATACAAATCACTGAAAGTGAAAACTGAACATTTTCAATCAAATATTATTATTCTCGAAATCTGTCCAACAACGAACATAGGGTAAGGCTTGATGCCCTAAATAATCCGGGCTTTAAAGGGAAGAGATCCTTCGGTAGCCCGCGCGTCCGCATTAACCCGGCGGCCGCAAAGTGGCTCAAAGGAAGAAGGGTCGGGTGCGTGGATTCTCCCCCTAAGTGGCGCTTTGGGCATGGCCACCCCAAAGGGACTTCCGCTGCCTTCACGCTGCCCCTCTGCGTCGCTGGAGGTCTCATACTGTTGTGTTGTGTGCCTCTCATCGCGTCGCTCAACGATACTCACCTTACACAAGAACCTGAGGAACAGCTGAAGTGCCTATGTATTAGGCAAATGGTAGGTAGATAAAAAATAAATAAATAAAAAATATTGTCAAAAAAAGCTGTTACAAACTGCATATGACCACGTGGAGGACAAACTAATTTACTCTCCGGAGGAAAGCAAGGGATCATCCCATCAATTCCGATCAAGGGCTTCACAGCAGAGGTGGATTTAACATTTCAGCACACTCCTAAAATAAAATAAAAACAGTTTATGTTATAATATTAACAATATACCAACAAATTTGTATTAATAGAACACAAAAACCTTATTTCACCAATACATATATAGATTTTTCAGAGAATATTTTTATAAGTCATAATTATTAAAATAACTCTAATCTCAATATAATTAAATAATAAGAAAGACCACCACCTCCAGGCAAAAGCCTAGAGAGTCTGTATATAAAACGTGCCTCTACCCGAAGGAAAACCGGAGAGATATACGGACCTGGATAAATTTTCTTGATTTTGTATTGAATTCCATAGTGAATTCCACACTTGATTATTGTGTCAGTGCTTCAACTATTTAAAAGTTAATGTAATAGTTTTATAGAAACATAACGAAAATATATTGTTGTACCATAATAATATTTATACTATTCACGTCCAATATAATACATACATAAATAAATTATAACGTGTGACCTTTTTTTGACCGATCCATTTATTGCGTTTTTAAGCTCTACATTTTGACTCGATGTTGGAAGTTTCCTCAAGTGTATTTGTTTATTTTTCATTTTGTAGTAAACTAAAATTTTCTGATTATAGTTTATTGTGTGAAAGTTAACACAACTGAAGCCTATTGTTATCATATTATTTTTTATATGAAGTTTTCACGTAAAATGATAATGTATTAGCTCGATTTCCATTTTTACATGATCACATTTTTACAAAAATTATTTTACATTCAAAACTTAAAACTTAAGAATGGCGACTCTGATAGTTGTAGCACAGTTAAAATAGCTATTACAGGACTCCTTCCGTGGAAGGTATCTGACGTTGATATCTCAATTCTCGAAGAGAGTGAAGATTCTCTAAATTATAGTTCGTTAATGAATGAATGATTATAACTCTTGTATTTCTTCGTCGACGTTAAATGTATGGTGGATGCTTTTTCAACCACTTTTCCAGTCAGATAGAACTTGGAAGAGAGGGAAAGGATTTGAAGGCTTAAATACTAGCAATTTCAAACATATTATTTTAAAAAATATGCATTATACACGATGCACTTTAAATGTATTTGTTTCGTTGTAAAATCAAAGTGGGTCAAAACCACATTTTTTCTATCACTAATATCCTGTAGATATTTGTGTACATTTCTTCTTCTTTCTCGTAGATGTTTCTCACGTTTAGATATAAGGAAGAAATAAATATTTTTTTCTGAACACGTAAATGTGTTTGAACCGGGACTTGAGTGCCTTTGTTCACTTATCTCCAAAATGGGGATGTGTTCCAATAAGACCTAGATCCCCCTGTTTTGTTAAATGTATATTTCTACATTTAATATTCTTTGCTTAATTTGTATCAGGTACTTTCAATGATTATGCCAAAATAAAGGAAATGGTGTACAGTTGTGGGTAGAAGAAAAATGGTGACTTTTGTAATATTTTATCTAACATTTTTTCATATTTGTTAATCAAACATATTTTTTTCACTCCTTTTTTCAAAACAATGCAATTGAAAGATCTTGTGAAAGTTTGGGCATAACATCTTGAGAAAAGAGTTTCCTGAATCAGCAGCACTCATCTTTCGAGACGCTTCGGTCATGAGTTCGTTCAACATCTTGAGTGTGGCAAGGAGACATTACAACTTAGCCACTGCACCGTGTTGATGTAATCTGTCGCACCGTAGTAGTTTTGGCGTGGTGAAATTCCGAACACACTCCGTCGTTTTAATTTTTCCGCAAGGTGAGTACAAAAGCATGTTTCAATGAAATACTGCGGTGGTCCAGTGGAGTGTACATTTCGTGTCAAACAAATGTCTCTCGTATCGCGCAAGTGAACTTAATGAAAAAAAAAAGGCGTTTCAGCAGATAAGTTCATACATTTTCTTTGGAGTCTATGAGAAAACTATCTTCAGGGTTCATGTGTAACACGATTCAAAATTAGTAGATAAAATATTTTATTTTAGTAAGAGAAATAACAATAACCATTTGTGTCATAAAAATATTTACAAAAACTTATGAACTTTTATAAAAACAAAGTAGAATCTAGCTTGGTGAAAGTATTTTGACCAAAAGATCAGAAACATAACTTTTTAAATGCCTGTGATATCACGTAATAACAAACAATGGCCATCTACAAACACGGCCAAATGCAGATTATTCGCAATAATTTTGTGGGTTCATTGACGTTGTTGGGTGATGGTGATGGTAACACCCAGCATCACAAACAATGGAAGTGTTACTACGAAAGGTTAATAATAATAATAATAATAATAATAATAAACGAAAAGCTTTTTTTATAAATATGAGTTAATTTTCATTACCAGAAGTGTTTTTTAACTTTTCCATCTGAGTGGTAAGATCAACATTGTCACCTCGTCTGACGGCTCTGAATCTTTACTTGCTACGCGGAACATGAAACACATAAACTGTCTTGCGGTCATTTTATTCCAAATTACAACACTCACCACTGTTTGCTCACTGCACGTTCTTTTTATTACTTAACTTAATCCCAGTTAAGCTAAAAAGGTAATGATTTTGGATTGTCTTAAAAGTAATTATAGGTGTCCGTTACTAGAGGACAACTAGGTCGGTACTATACGACCATCAAGAAGTTATAAACTTCCGTGTTGCATATTAAAGAAGATGCTAAATTTAAAGAATATAAATAAAGGAACAGAAAGAAATCAACTGACCCGCATAAAAAGAACAGCGATAGACGCTTGGATATAATTCCTTACGCGCGCTCGAAACACATTCATTGTGATTTGGTCACAGCTTTCACGGTACTAAACTAAAGTTTGCTTGCCCCTAATATATTTCTGAGTAACCTTCGTTCTCACTCTTGGTACCCGTAAATTACTCAACAACAGTTGTAAAAACTAGCGTTGACCGATACTGTCGGAAGATTTTTTTCTTCTTAATTAAAATATACCCCTGATGAACCGCGTCAGAATGCTTCGTCTGTATTAGAGGAGTTCTCCAATATGTCTCTAGGAAAACACACTGTCAGGGGACGCTGCGTGGAGGTTTCTCTATGCTCTGGTCGTTGTACTCCACAACCAAATGTTCTAAGATGGACTCCTAATGACAAGGGTGATATGCAAATGAGCTGAGAAGTCAATGGTGATGATTTAAAATTGTGGTGGAATGATAGGCAAGGGAAACGGGAGTTCTCCAGACAACAATGCCGCGAATCCGTTTTGCCGACACTGCAAATTGCTCTTGGATCAACAGGAATTTGAACCAACGTCACCAGAGGTACAAGACGAGTACTATGCTCTACACTACATATCGCGCATAATGCCCCTTAACCGGTGTCATTCAAACAACCATTCTATCTCAATTATGAAATAGTGGCAACAATAGAAAGTTCAAGCACATCATACAGCGTGATGACACAATCTCATTGAGAGGTCGTCTCGGCAATGCGATCGTTTCAAAGAATCCACTCAAACGCTGCGAAGGGACGAAGGGTCATTCAGTAGAAGGGCGATCGACGTAGGAGCAATTACTTGATGCAACTTCTGAGATACCACCCTCGAAACCTTTAACTTTTACACACACTTGATCGACGTAGGAGCACTCGTACAATCGATTCTCAAAACGTTTCAAAGTACATAAGCTTGTTCTACTTCCAGATTTTATCAGTCTATCAGATTTTTACGTCATAAATAAATACACATTGCAGAGGTTAAAATTAAAACTACGTTTGACTTTGGAGTGGATGCTTCTTTTAAGATAAAACTCTTGATTGCTTGATATGACATTTATACAAAAGCAAATCTACTTTGTAAATTCGTTTCTGTTAACGTTATGATGTTCCCAGTATCATATTGATAGTTTTAAACATTCTTGCTATCAGTGTCAACTATCAATTGTGTTCTAAAATAATAACTTGTACTTCAAAACAAAGGTAAAATCTCCTGAAGCGATTAGAAGCAAAAGGAGAGGGAAGTTTTGAAAAACTAGTATTCATTTTGAAACGCTAATTTCATATTGAGAATTCCGATGAATAATTTTGTCCCACCAAACCAGTTTTCTGCGATAATCAATCGCATTGGAACGTACAAAGAAAACAAAGGATACCAGAGTAATAAAAGTCGTGTATAGTTCTTTGCGTTTCGGGAGAGTTTGGAAGTAAATTGAATCAATACAAAATAAATCAGGGTTGTAGTTCGAAATATTGCGTTGTGAGAGCTTTCACTTCTAATCAGTTAATATTAAATGACCAACACTACCTGTCAATGCGTCAATGTAGGAGTCTTTCAGTAATTTTAAATGTAATAGTGGGTGTTAAGGTTGTATCGTCTCCAATTTACGAGTAGTTAGAATATTTCTTTCATTCAAATGATCATACCCAACAGTTTTTCATTTTTGGTCCATTCATACTCGTAAAACAATTGTGATTGGGCCTCTTTTGAATATGTTGATAGCACCCACCTCCTCTTACTACATCCCTAATTAGCAGTTTCCAGATGACCGACAAAGTGTAGTTTGACGTAGTATTCTAATGTTATTAAAGGACAACGATGGAATTTTCGAGTGGAAGAAGGAAGCGTTTTAGTAATAATAATTACATTTTCGAAGGTTACCTGCATTGTTTTAGTTACATCCATTAAACTTTGAGGTTTTGTACCTAATTGGGCTTTTCACCCTGCACATGGATGGGGAACATTAATTAAATCTTAAAAGTGGTTGCGTTAGTGGCGGATTATCGACCGGTGTTGGGATATGCGATTTGGGTGGAATTGTAGAGTAGCAGTTCGGATTGCTGCGACTTCGATATCGGATTTTTACTCATGATTTTACACACAGACTGACCCCGTCTCCCACAGCTAAAATTTAGATTTTTATTGATCTCAAATTGTTGTTGTAAAAACCTATGATCTATTATTTTCTCGTTGATTCGTTGTCTCAATTCGTCTAAATTCGTCTCGTACGCATATCAGCATCAGATTAGTGAAGAGTACGTTTTCATAAACAAGTTGATTTTATCGGGTTTATAATATCTAAACTCGAAAATACCCAACGCAATTCCCGAAATATTAGTATTTTTTGAATCGTGGTGACTTGTGTATCTTTCTTCTTGTGCTTTTTTCACGTGCTCACATCTCAAAATATAGGGAGGCCTGTCTTTCACAACAAATGTATTCACCCGTCAAGCGCAACAGAACTAAAGTGCTCCTTCGAACAAAAATAAAAGGGAAACATTAAGTACATATTTCTTCCGTGTACCCTAGACGTGGAGAAGATATGTGATAACTTTCGGTCAGGTGAAAATGGCGACCAGTCGAGACTCGAACACGGGTCTCTTGCATTGATCGCAAGGGTGTTAACCGCTACACCACCAGTTTGCCTTCCACAACTGTACACCATTGTGGTCTGGGTGGAAATGGTGTTCAGTTGTGGAAGGTGAACTGGTGGTGTAGCGGTTAACAACCTTGCGATCAAAGCGAGAGTCCCGGGTTCGAGTCCCGACTGGTCGCCATTTTCACCTGACCGAAAGTTATCACAAGGAAAACATTGTTTGTGCAGGTTGTTTTATATTCCATGGAATACTTAATTTTGTACGTTCATTTGATATTTCATGGTGTTTTGCGCACTAAGTATTGCGAGTTGCGTTGTATAAATAGTGATAGCCTCATCGATGTATATAGCTCACTATACATTGCGGGATTGGCCACGGAGACCGAGTTGAAACCAGTGTTGCGTCCACAAAGGCAAAGCGGATAAAAGCATATTCGTCACACAAGGTCGCACATTACAATGAACGTTCATACACCTATTTTCCATACTCTTGTGCCGTTATTTTGTTTTATTAATCAAATTTTATTGTAGTATCTAAATTAAATTTTTTTAAAAAGGAAATGTATTTAAGTGCTGTATTACATTAATGAATTAAACGCTTGTTTTACTGATTAAATCTTTTTTATCTGTTCCAATATTTAAATACAGAATTCCAAAACTGCTTGAGAGTCCTAATAATTCTCCTTGAACTGTTCGGAAGGTTAGTAGTGTAGAGCGATGCCACTCTGAAGCATAGTAAATGGTAGGAAGCTGTGCAGTTCTTTCCCTTTTAGGTCCGGACACAATCTGTTATACGTAAGTGTATGAACACAGAAATCACAAAACACTCTCTTAGGAGTAGTGCGCTTTCTGGTGGTATAGTTGGATAAATGGCATATACAGAAACATGCCTCTGATCCCATCTTTTTCCACATAAAACACACAACAATGGGAATTACAAGTACTACAAGATTCATTTTTGTCACAATATTAAAGTATCTGTTAAAGGAAGAACGGAAGAATCCGTTTGACGTAATTTATAAATACTTCAATAAACTTTATCATTCTCTATATTTAAATGACATTTAAATCGTTGTCTCATAACACCTTTCTAGAGAATATAAAAGATATTAGAGTTTCTGTAAAAACGTTTGCGTCTTACTGTAAAATCAATATTATTTTTATCATAGAATTTGGAAATCATCGCAAGATGTCGTATGTATTTTGTAAAATTCGAATCAGGAATTACTTATAAATATTCCTATAATTTCTGAACATTATACAGTGGCGTAAAGATCTCAAAGCTCATTGGCATCAAGTGATGTGTATTGTCTTTCGTAATTTCACATGATTTGCAATTCTTTTATACTTTTCTTTTATGCCAATCGGAATTCAAGAATTATAGGAAACAATTGTATAAAATATGAATAACACTAAATATTAATTCGTGTGATACCATCAATAATATTAAACCACTTAAAGAATAAATAAATTACATCTACTAGAAATATATTGATCCCCGATATAACACTTTGACTGTAATCGTGCAACATATAAAACAACATGCTCAGAGAGTAATATTACAAAAAACTTCTTTTAGATTTCAATAAATGTAACAAAAAAATCAATCACTTTATTAAATGTAACAAAAAAAATCAATCAATTATTAAGATATTCAAATAAAATTGAGTTGTATTCAAACAGATTGACTAAGATTATCGCACAATAAAACGTATTTCAATAACGGTTAATGTTAAATAATTTACCAATACGAGAAAAAATTTCAGAATACAGTATAGAATAAAAATTAATATTGCATTTAATTGAGTATCTCGTATTCTCTCAGATATCAATTTCATCATATTCTCCGTTTTCCTTCTTTCCTTCTTTCCTTCTTTCCTTCTTTCCTTCTTTCCTTCTTTCCTTCTATCCTTCTATCCTTCTATCCTTCTATCCTTCTATCCTTCTATCCTTCTATCCTTCTATCCTTCTATCCTTCTATCCTTCTATCCTTCTATCCTTCTATCCTTCTATCCTTCTATCCTTCTATCCTTCTATTACAAAAGAGTACCACTTCTATTCTTCACAATAACAGAATTCATTTGATACACATATAATAATAAATCATTTTTCATTTAAAATATTAGCATCGATATTCATTATTATTATTTGATTTCAATAACGGGACAAACATGGTAATTTAGATGCATTTTTATGAGTACATAACTTTTTACGAACCATGGATGTTCATATTTGTAAAGATAAACGTATTAAATAGACATTAAGCATAATTTTTACAGTAAATTAAATTTGCAGCGAGGCAGTTGACATAACACACAAAAATTGAAATATGAAGTTTTTGTAACTAGTAGCTCTCAGCATTCCCTATTCGGTGTCATATTTTAAGAACTTGTCATTTTAAATCTAGAAAAATACTTGAATTAACATAATTTTTTACCATCAATACAATACAGAATTTCACGTATTTTCAGAAAGCGTTGATCAAAAATACGAAAATAATAGGAATAAGGTTTATCATCGGAATATTTATGTGACTTACGCGGAGTATTTAAAAGGCATTCTACTTTTTGCTGCCTTTTAAATAAGAAATTTAGACCGCAGAAGTGTTCATCCAGGACAGGACGGAGACGCGAATGACACGTCACTTTTGTTTAACAAGTAGAATGTAGAATTAAAGAAGCTTTTATATATGGTGGTCTAATGGTAGAGTAGGAACAAATGATTCCTAATAAAACTCGCGGAGATAAATGTTGAATTTTATCACTGTTAGTAGAATATTTTTTACTTTTTTGTTAAATTCGAAATATTTATTGCATGTGATACTTATTAAGACAAAGAACTTAATTTCTCCTTGAATTTCAATCACTTCGCAATTATGTGGTCTCACTACGACATGCCATGGAATGGAATATATTGGAAATTATAGTATTGGGTAACTGAATGATGAATAATGCAGAAAATTCACTATTGTTGCACAATACAATCTGGATTACATTCTAATACTTCAATCACATAAACTTGCTAGTTGAGCCGTACGTTTACGAAATATTTATATTTAAGCTTATATCTTGAGAATTCTCTTTAGTAAAGTCAGGTCAAAGTGTCTCCTTGTAGACCCCAAAGGTGCTCATGGCTTAAGGAAATAAAAGCATATTGGCATTAATTAAGAAGTGTTATTTGTTGTATATCGAAGTGTTTTTCGAAGATTTTATATTATTTGCAATTATTACTTAATAGCAAGATATGTGGCCGAATTATTAGATTACGAGCGAACAAGGATGAAAAAAAAACGGATATCAAAATTGTGATTGATATTGAGATTGAAAAGCACTGATAATACACAAATATATCCGTAAGAGGTATTAATTCAAACACTATATTTAGACGCATTTAACTTATAAAACCCTATTCTCAAACTCAAGAATGTTACTAAATGTAGTTTTGATCTGAACAAACACAATTTAAAAACCCGTTTCTTTTATTTAATATTCAGAGTTTTTTGCTGGATTTATGCTGGTCACCAAAGATGAAACTTTCGTTATTTAATTCAGTAGGATTTCATGTTCTATAACCTTAAATAAGACCACTTTAGAATGCATCGATCGACAAGACAAACATAATTATGGAGAGAGATCGCAATGACAAATTTACTATCAGTCATCCGTTAAATTCGTTTAGAAATAGATGTCTCAACACTCTAAATATTAGATCCCACTATAAACCATATACCTTATTGATTTTTGGTCAGAATGTTAAAATACACTTTAATAAATTATAACTAGTTTGATATTAGTAAATGATAGGTTGGTTGTCATTGTAGGTTTTATTCAAAGGCACACATGGCAACTAATATGTGTCTCTAATGCAAAATCAGCAATATGAAATTTGCTTCTAAAGTAAGAATTGGAAGAGCCACATTACAATTTGTGAATAAAGTACAGTTACGTGAGACTATTGTATAAAACAAACATAATTCTTGAGGAAACTAAGTTATAATAAAATAACAAATAAAACTTATAATACTTTGCCCAATTTTTATTTTCTTAGCATTATATGTTTCGATTTCTTTCATCACGTTGAACAAAAATAAAAGTAACGCGAAGACGTTCAGATGATACGGAAACTGCTAAAGCTTGTTATCTGCTTAGATGCCAACAAAGTTGGTGCGATGACGCGTTATGCGACGTTGTCCAATAGCATGTTTATATTTTATCGTGAGAGCTTTCATGAATATATCCTTTATTTCATCTCTCATACAGACATTATCAGCTGATTTATGATTCAATTCTCTTCAAAAAATCTTTTCTAAAATATCTCCTAGGATTGAACCAGTGGATTGTTGATTGTAACACTCGTGGTAGGGCTTCGTTTTCCTGAGCCACGTCTCCTATGCAGTTGTGAGGGCAAATACACTTCAAATTAGTTCATTTTACACTCAGAATTTAGAAATAAATATATTCTTTGAAAACAAAATTTCGTCAATCCTTAGAAATATATACAAAATTCTGCAAATTATCTTTGTATAGTTATTTGTTGAAATTATTTCCTTCATCTCCGACTGTAAGTAGTAATGTTTGCAATACCTTTTCTTATCTGATCACACGACCTCGTGTATCTCTGTGGAGGGGGAACTTGACTTACTCGAGCTTAGCAAAGTGAACCTTGCGATGTATTCTATTGCCATATATCATCACGAGTTAGGGAAAAGGTGATTGCGTTGATGGAAAGTGCCAATTTCAGTGCCTCGGAAGCTGGAAGACAATATGGAGTAAGTCGAAGAACTGCGTGGAAGTGGGTTCAGCAGTATTGGGAAACTGGGGAGGTAGGAAAGCGTGCTGGCGCTGGATTGTGTCGAGTGCCTACCGAAACCCAGGACATTGTTTTGGTGAATCAGGCTACGGAGAACCCTCTCCGCTCTTCAGAACAAGGAGGCGCTTTCCGAGGAACATAGGGTGTGTAGGTTAGCATTTGCCGAGGAAAACATTAATCGTAATTGGGGAAACGTGATTTTTTCGGACGGGAGTGTTCTTTCCTCTGCAAATGACGGACCTATGCGCGTATATCGACCTCGTGGAATCCGCCGTTGTCCTGAATATGTGAGAGCGAGAGAGCACGATCTGGACGCGTATCTGTGGCGTGTTGGGACTGGATAAATTCTCGCGGTGTTGGCGTTCTTCACAGAATACAAGGTCGTCTTGATGGGAATCAGAATCTCCATATCTTGCGAGATGATCCCTTCAGTGAGGCAATTGTATTCTGCCGAACTAATTTTTTAAGCATGATAATTCATGTGTCCATATGTCTCGATTGGTGCAGGAATGTATTTCAGGGCAGGAGGAAGTGGAAATTATCCACTGGCCACCACATGCCCCTGACCACAACTCGATCGAAAACGTGTGGGAGGTGACGACGCGTGTCAGCTGCCTGATCCATCTCCCACAACCACAGATGCGCTCTGAAGGTTGTATGCGAATCGTGAGAGGAAATTACTGACAGCACGACTTACGCGTTCACCTTAGTTAATTCAATTCCTAGACGGTTGCAAGACGTGATAGACTGTGACGGGTATTGGTCTCGTTATTAAGTGACCAAAACTGCCCTCTTATGGGGTCAAAAAATACAATTAAAGAAATCCACAACTTGATGAGCGTTAAATACTTTGAGTAGAAGATGTTTAGTCTTTTAAGTTAAAGTTCAAAACTAAAAGTGAATTCGAACTAGATAATGTAACCTCATACTTTTCATCTAGCGACCAGTTAATTTAGCAATGTGCCATATAACCCGTATATAACCTATCGCTCTTACTTCTTGATTCTATGCGATTAAATTATAAGATCTTTTGAATTATACGAAAGTCATTTTTTAAAAATAAAAGTATATTTGACCAGTCCTTTAACGGTTATTAATTATGATTAGAGTAATACGACTATTATTAATTTTGTTGTTCATTCTACCGTGCCTAAAACTAGAAAAGTGTAATAAAGACGTTTAGTTTTTCATCCTTTTTATTTCTATTCTTAGCAAGACATACAAATACGAATGCTATATATTGCTACGAATACTGTTAGTTTAATCCAAAAAGTGCATATAACATTTTTTTATTAAATTTTGTGCTCCAAATGTATAATATGATAAATGTAAATGCTATATAAATGTATTTTTATTGAAAATTTTGTTTGGATGTAAATTAGACAATATAAGGCATATCCATTTTCTACCCAATATTTTTATTAAAATCAAGTATTTTTTTTTCCAACTTAACGTATTTTGGTGAACTTAGTAAACAATGCTCTGGTGTATCATTTTATCACACTTATTTTCCGGTTAGAATTAGAAACTCTCGAATTACATTTTGTGTCATTTATTATTTGTAGAATTGTTTGCTTTTTAATTTAATATTGAATAAATTCTGCGTAGGTTAATTGAAATTTTTAAAAGTTTAAAAAATTCCTCGTGAAATATGTTATTGAATACTTTCGTTCACAAATGAACAAGCTAAAAATACCATGACTTAAAGTGTTCACGTATAGAAATAATTTAATAGTAATGTTGAGCTAATGTATTAGAGTATATATAGACATCGTACAAATCTGACAATGTGGCTAGCAACTAAAAGAGATCAATTGGAACACTTTCGAAGTTTAATCTGAATTGGGCTGATACGTACACTTTAATACTTTTGATATACATTTCTATGAAATAATTTCTATACATGATGTCGTAATTTACGGTATTTTGTTCATTTGTGAATCATAGTATACAATAATATATTTCATGACGAAATTATGTTTAGTTATTAAAATTGAAATTACCCAATGATTACATTCTTAAACATTCCGTTAAGAAGAAAACAATCTACAAAAATTACAGAGAATCATAATAAAAATAAAGAAAACAATTCTAGAGTTAATAATTTCTAAGACAATACAACAATATACTTTGTTGTATTGTAGTTACCAGAAATATGTGTGGTATGATAATACACCAGATCACTGTTTACTGAACTCACCAAAAGTTAAGAAATATATAAAGGCTAACTCCATTTTAATAAGGATATTGAGTAGAAAACTGATATGCTTTAAATTGTGTAATTTATAACCAAACAATATTTTCAATAAAAATATATTAATATAGTATCTCAAATTTATCTTATAAAACTTTTGTTCTGTACAGAAAAATGTTATATGCACTTTCTATATGTCTTGCTACAAATTGAAATTAGGTGAGTATTTTTTAAACTTTATTTAAAACGCAAAACAATTTTTATAAGATGTTCGTTGTAAAAAAAAACAATCTAGATTTTTCAAGTACGATTTTAGACGATGGTCTCACGGGACACTATTTTTTCACACTCTTGAATGCCGCTTGCTTCTGTTTCCATGTCGATAATAAAAAAGAAATGTGCTTTTTGTACACAGTGAAACCTATGATGAAGATTATTGTAATTTTTAAAATTCCTTATTCACAAGGCACAGTTTCAGCACGGTCCTCATAACGAACAAAATACAAAAAAAATCTCTTAATAATAAACAAGTAATAAACATGTATTTTTCTATCGTAGAATCTTCCAATAATTATATTAACATTATATTAATAAACAAATTTGTTTTTATTTCATTAAGATATAGATAAATGAATTAAGTATATACTTATTGAAAATTGTTCTGTTTGTCTTTGGATTTGAAAAGGTAATTGTAATATTCTATTTTTCGATTCCCTTTAAATACACCAGTCACACTCCCATTTTTCATTCCAGAAAAACACTCGAATAGCGTAGAGACCAATATATCCTGGGATAGCGCACAATCTGAGAAGCAATGAGTGATGGTCAAAATATAAATATTTATAATTTATAAGAAAGCGAGTGTTTTCCTTATTAAAATATTCGTCGGACTGTCAAAGTTTCGACTTTTAGTCAAACTTCCTCAAGACTGTTATTACATATCTGAGGTATATAACATATCTTCACTTACAAGAAAAATAGTCATAAGGAAGAATCATTCTGTCCTAAAAATTAACGTCGGAAGTGTATAATAAATCCAAGACCACAAAAGTATTTTGGTAACTCAATATATTTATTTTTGTGGTATCATTTCTTCTTCTGTTATGAAAAAAAGTAAGAAAAAATATTCTGGTAAGTGATGTCGCACTAAAAAACGTATCTTTTGAAACCACAGAAATACGTAGAGATGTCAAGTCGAAAATATCGAAAATATTTTTTTCGGGTCACTGTGAATGCGAGTAAGCTAGATCTTCTGATTTTAAAAGAGTGAAATGGATGGCTGATGACGAATTTGATATTGCAATCGTTCTTCAAAATTATGCTTGTCTTCTAGAACGATGGATTCTAAAGTGGTATTATTTTAGATCATATAAAATGAAATCCTACTAATTCCGACTAAATAACGAAAGTTTCATCTTCGAAGACCAGCATGAACCCAACAACGAAATATTCTGAAATTTAAATACAATTGATGTGGTTGTTTAATAGTGTTTGCTCAGATCAAATCTACATTTATTAACATTCATGAGTTTGAGAGCAGGTTTTTCATAAATTAAGTAAGTATAAATGTTATATTTTAATCACATTATATATAAAAAGCCGCGTTGGAAGCAGTCGTCGAGTCAAGGTCACTGTACGTGCTTAGAAGCAGCTGTTGCAGCCTGTGTTGGTGGAAAAGAGGTGTACATAGCCGTGGTGGTTGGACACGATTTCGAAGAAAATACGCTGGTTGTGAGTATACGTCTCTGTGAGGTGGACATTATGCAAAGTGATTACGTTCATTAGGGACTTGCATTAATTTTGTAATTCAGTGAAAGCAAGTATCTTGCAAAAGAGAACGTTTCATTGGAATCGAGTCCGTCGCAGTTATTGTAAAATTTGGGGCTGCAAGAAGAAAGAAGAGAGGAAAAGGTGTAAAAAGAACTGTTAATTGAACATCAGAAAAAAAGATTTAATTATTGCTTATTTCGTGCTTGCTTTGATATTTTTTGACTATAATTTATTGTATAAATGATAAATGTAATGCACGGATCCAGAGAATGAGCCCAATGTAATATTGCGCAAATAACTTGCAAGGGATTTATATTTTTATTTTGTATTGTGAGGGTAGTATAGTAGTGTGTTCCTGTAAATGTTCTGTATATTTTTGTGCCATACAATTTTCAGAATAAATTGTGGTAATCTCATCAGAAGTACCGAATCCTTATTTTATAACTATCATAATGCACGTTATTGTTCATAACCAACGATAAAAGGGTGCATTAGAATATATATTTATTTATATATAAATTATTATGCTTCTGAATTGTCTTGTTTGCCCCTTGCTTTTGAAATCAATTAATTCTACGTCATGTCGGTTGTAACGAAAGAAAGTGGAGAAAATAATGAAATTGATATCTGGGACAATGTAAAATAATTAATGAAATACAATATTAACTGCCATGTTTTTTGTCTGATAATCTTAGATAATTTGCATAAATACAACTCAATTGTATTTTGAAGTGTAAATAAAAGTGACATGTTCCTTTTGTTATATTTCCTGAGAACTAAACATGAACTTTTTTGTAATGTTACTCTCTGAGTATATTGTTGTATATTGTTTTTCACGATTACAGCCAAGCGTTGCAAGTTACATCAATACATTTGTAACAGGCGTAATTTATTTATTGGTTTAAAATTATTGAAAATATCGTTAGAATTAACTTTTAGTGTTATTCATTCATTTTATATCAAATTCCTTTCTATAATGCTTTATTTTCAATTGACCTCTTATAGTAGTATAAAAGAGCTGCTTATTGTTTTAAATTACAATAACAACACAATAAATAATGACAATAACTTTAAATTCTTTGCGCCACTGAATAAAATTCAGAGATTAGGAGTGGCGTTGCAAACCTAACAAATCCAAACTGCTAAGAGCGCGGGACGTGGTATATTTTCGTTGGTCCATTTATTATTCCAGGAGCATACATATATTCTCTTGAGATATGAATATTACGGTATGCTGTTTCAAGTAACTAAATTAACATTAAGTATGCGAGTAAAATCTCCAGCCCTCAAGAAGAAAGAAATTCTTCTCAGATTTAGTTAATTCGTCCATCAATGATTTCTTAGAAGTCTGCAACCTGTTTTTTAAAATAGTAATTGTATTATTAATCGGCATGTTACGATCTCATGAATAATTCCTTAAATCATTTCTTTGAAATTATGTTTTATAACTAAAGTTTGTATTAATTTCGATGGAACTTTTTGTTAATTAATAAAAGCTACGAAAGTTGAAAGCGGAAAAGATAATTCATTCTTTGAAAGTAATTATGCAAATCTGTTGAATTCTCAAGAGAATGGTGGATGTGATATCCATGATACATAGAATTTCATAATTCCTAAGCACCATTTCATTTAAAAAATAATTACAATACCATTTATACAATTCGTTTGGACACTGAAACATTTACGAAAATCATCGTATGCAATAATTTTTGCTCATCAGAATCTCTATGCCACAAAATTACCGAAAATTCACCGGTAGAAAGCAATGTACATATCAATAGAATACGAAGAAGACATATCAGATTTTTCTCAATGATAAAAACCGAAATATTGATTTTGTTCGTGTTTGTGTTTATTGAAGTCATTGTGCTAACGGCCACATGATAGACACTTATGTAAGAATGGAAAATGTCAATTTTCCATTTCTAACCCTACACAAGAAAAAAACAACAGTTTCGTAAGAGATCAATGTTCATTGATAATAATGACTGAGAGCAAACTGTGTTCCCTTCTTTTCTTTTAGAATTCGCTTTGAAGTGTCTGTCAAGCAGATACCTACCATCTGTGCCTCTTGGCCCGCGCGATGTCGTGATGGAGGAAGTGATGTCTGGAAGTATTGTCGAAGGAGAGGAGAATTTTAGAAAACAGAGCGTTCACTTAAAGAGAACGTAACAGAAGGCTAACGCGTAGCTTTCCAGCAGAAATAACGTATTTGTTTCGCCTGTATTAATAATATTTAAGGTGATAATAATAATAATAATAATAATAATACATTTATTGTAAAAAAAGCAGTTTCGAACTGCTTCTGAGGCAAAGGGCCATCCAATCAATTCCGATCAAAGACCCTAAGGCAGAGGTGTATTTAACATTTCAACATACTCCTAGATAAAGATAAAAATATAATAGAATGGAATAGCAACAAATTGTTAATTTAACACAAAAAATTTATTTCGTACGTACTATTATCGAACATTTCTCGGAAAGTATATAATTCGTAAATATTAAAATAACTCTAAATTTAAGATTTATTTTTTCAATGGATGCACCCCTATGATGACAGTATGAGCATATGTCATTGTAGTTGCAGTAACATTAAATTGTATTTTGGCTCTTCTAACACCGTGCTTTCATTTATTATGATTCGATGTTTACGTACGTCCATTTTACTTGTGTATGTTGTTGCAAGCGCTGTAAAACACTGAATGATAGTTTCATCAACACGTCCTGACACCCTGAAATAACATTTAATTTTATACTCTTCGTGACTGGCAATTATCCGGGTAAACACTTTTTGTCTACCATGCACCAAAACTAATTTTATTCACATATAACTTAATACGGAAAAATATCAAATTAAAACGTATAAAAACAAGGAGATTTAAAAGCAATACATTCCACGAATATTGACTACCTTTTTTCACTATTTGGAGAAGGTGATGTTGATTTTCTTTTGAAAGAAAATTTGCTATTGGCTAGAACGAATTTAGTTTTTGCGTTTTAAATTATTTTCAATCACTTCCAATTTATCTGCCATTCCCACTTATCGCCATTCGAAACACATGAAATCGTTTTTTCTCATTTTTCCCATATATGTATACGAATTAGAATATACCCCATACAATGTATCTCATGTTTGGTTCTTAGTATGTTACTTCCTCTAGGAGATTGTCTTCCATATTTTCGAAATATTTATTGGAATCATCTTAACACCCCGTGTAGTTCAGACATTCATTACAATAATTCTTCATCTTCAATTTGTTATGCTTCTTGCTCTTTTGCTTTTTTCCCCTGATTTTTTGCTTTGCGTCGGATCCGTCCCTTTCTTATCAATCTCCTTTTGCTTCTTCGGAGATGAAACATTTTTCCGTACTGATCATTTTTACGTATGAAGGATGGTGTTCAGACATTTTTGATAAGTTCTCATTGAACAAATGAGTCGAATCTTTTTAGACATTATTTTGAATCATTTACTAAGTGAATCATCTCTGGAGAACACTCTCTTTGGTGAAGTTGAGTGATTTATCTTGATTGTTGACGAGCTAAGGAAATTTTCCTTTCAAGCCATAGGTTGATTCAAATATTTTGCCATATACTTNCGAGTTAATTACAAGTTTCTTCGCCGACTACATTCGAGTGTCAATGCTGTATCACAAAAGAGTTGGGCGAAGCCAAAAACTTCCTCGCCTCGTCACGAGACGTCACACCTGATCGAGTTGGCAGTATGTAACTTCGATTCATCCAATCAGATTGGCAACAGCGCACTAATTTTAAAGCTATATAAACCACATGGCTTCTTCTACCAGCACGCTACTATTACACGAGATTCAGTTCTAATTCCACGACTACTACGATTACTACTACTACTAATGAGAGGATAAACTTCTGAACTCGCCTCTCTTATCGTGGTTCGAATTCTTTACTGTCGTCGCCAAACCGACATATATTTTCTCTTGTTCAACCCTTCATAATAGGGATTATTACGTTCGAACACATCGCATCGCTACTTTCATTCATGTCGCATTCATAATTGCACCTCAGAAGATTACTACTCATCAACTACTTCTTTGTCAACACGTCAACCATCCGGTCAACTCTACAACAGCTTCAACCAGCTGGTTTCCAGGATCTTCTCTTCATGTCATCATGTCATCTCTAGGAAATCAGTATTGTATTATTATTTCTCATCATATCATAGCATGTCATTAAATCATTTTATTATTGTTAACAATTAACTTCCATCTCACTACCTCACCCATTATCACTTTGCATTTTCCAATCATTTTATTCTTGTGCAGGTAAGATTGAACTTGTCTGTACAGATGGTATAACCACATAAGAGTACCACCAACCTACATACCGAAAAATCTAATTATATCAGACGAAAGATATTATAATTTTTGTAAATTGATCAATTTTAGTCACAATGAATCCAACTCATCGAACAAGCACATTTATGGGTATATTTTCCCTTTATAATGTCCTAAATAGAGTGAAGCACATCCTATGCAATGAATAGTGGTTCCCCGAACGCTAATTTCCTTGAAATTATTGTATACTTGCCCTTTGTATAAGTATTGATATGCTTGCTCTTTGTTTATTTATTTTTCATATTGTAAATTTGGGTAAAAACTAATTAAACATACAAGAACATATGAACCATTTGGTAAATCTTTCTTTGAATATTAGTTATTATTACTTTAACCCGAAAAAAAATAGTAAAATTAATTTGAGATAATACAGTGCATGATAGAAATATTATTTCTTAAGAAATTATTTCACTGAACAATGTAAACAAGGAGAGAAGCTAACATTAGAATCATTTGAAATACTTAAAATATTTTTAAACATTGTTAAAATATTTAATTTCTAAAGAAATATTTAGCACAAATATTCAAGTAAAATATATGATACTCTTAACACATTAGGTGTTGAATTTCCAAAAATTATAGGTACTCTTTATTTCAAATTACGAACTAGCCTTGATATATCTTTAATACGCATTCAACGCTGTGTTTGAATTAACATAACCAAATTTCACTAATATTTATTTTTTATATTGTATCAAATTGTTTTCTCTGAAATATGGGTTAAATTCGTATCCCATTTCATCCTCTGAACTTGAGTTTATTCATTTCATTGAGTAGATATTGCTCAAGTCTAGATTTCTACTTATGATAGTATTTGAAATTAGGTTATGAATATTACGATAGTAAGTTATCACGTTTTTGTTCCTTACTCAATTTAAAATTCAATTTAGAAAGGGAAAAAGATATAAATGTGCACGAACCTTCGTGTGAATGGGACGTTTCGCTTAAATATAAATAACTTCGATCTCAACTTATTCGAACGAACTGGCAAGGAAGATTTTATGGTTGATTGTGGGTAAAGAGAGTTTGAAACTAGCTGATGTATGTTGTTCAGAGTGAGAGGGGCTCATCCAATGTCTGAGTCAGACGGGGATGGGTATCGGTATAATCGATTGCACTAGAAAAATTCTAGAGAATAATTTGTCAGAATAAATCCATACTAATGTATAAATGCGTAACGTGTAAGTTTGTCTGTTTGCTGCCTGATCACCGATAAAGATGAAATTCCGCAAGGACATAGATTAGATGTTATGGATGAACATATACCAACTTTTATTGTTGAAATGTGCGAAAAGAAACAAAAAATTATTTTTGAAAATAAAAGTCAATAAAATCGGGAAAGAGAGTTATATTTGCTTACGCTGCCTAAACGGTCAGAATGGCAATTTTGTTTGTCTCAAAAAACTATACAAAAATGTCCGCGACAACACATGTCTACGTACAAAAATTAACGTTAAAACGTTATTTACGAAGAGTTAAAACACTTCAATTTAAGAAGGATAAAATCAATCACCAAGTTTAATGGATGATTTGTATATGCATTTCAAAAAGATAAAAAACGTCTTTAAGTCGTGAAATTTCAACGAATAGGTTAGATTTTACAAGAATTTTAATGAAATGGTGTAGGTCCGCCCCGCCTCGGAAGCGGAAATTCGACCGGCACGGCTCCCTTGTGATGGTGTGTATACTGTCAGTTTTGTAATTTGGATGCAGGACATGTTTTTAAAAATTAGAAAGTAAAAGTATTTTGATCTGACTATATAGATAGATTTTAATTTTTTTCCGAGTAAAAGAAGATTAGTCTAAGAAAAATCCTAAGCAACACCGGGTTGTCAAATTAAATTAAATAAGCTTGTAATTAGATTAAACGCTTCGTCACTTTCAGGCTATTTATTTATTACATCACATTTTAAATGCACTATGTTTCAGCCATGTTCAAGGTCTATTCACGTGCGTCAAACATCTGAACAATTAAAAAAGCATAAAACATTTCCTTTAAAAACACATTCAAACTTTAATTACACACATCAGTTATTATAGTGGTCAGATGTATTTTATTATGATGGTTTGCATAAGTGTTTTTAGGGAAATATATTATATTTTGAAGTATTTTAAGTTTAATGCATCTGACGAAGACCATGTACATGATCAAAAAGTGCATTTAATCTGTGATGTAATAAATAGTTTGGAAGTGATGAAGTGTTTTATTTAATACGAGAACAAAAAAATTTAAATGGGTGCACTAAATCTTATAATGTTTTCAAATAATCTCTTTAAGCTGATATGATTGCATCTCGACATTTCTACTTATCAAAAGACAACATTTCACTTTAGTGGAAACCAAAAATTCTTACAGAATGTGTTGTAATTTTTTGTTTTTATAATGTTTTTGTCCTAAATTGAAAGGAAAAGGAAATATATTTAGTATTACAAGTACAACTATAAAAACATAATCTCCTCTTCATTTTCGTACCTGCCACGCAAATCATAACGCCGAGTTTCTCCGGATTTTCCAGTTTCATTTATCGGTAAAGATATGAAAAAGGAACTTCCACTTACTATGATGTTATAGAATGATAACTAAATTTTGTAACATTTTTTGTGTTCAACTTTTCTAAAAAAAAATTACATGTCAACTAAGTACTTAATAATAATAATAATAATAGTAATAATAGTAGTAATAATATTTTCTTTTTGTGGGGCTTTAGGGCTCGTCAACATCGAGGTCATTAGAGCCTATAATAATAATAATAATAATAATAATAATAATAATAATAATAATAATAATAATACTCGTAAATTCATTCTCCTTTTCTTATAAACATAAATTTAACTTCTCTTGTTAGTTCGTATGTTTGGGTTAAATCTTGCAACTGAATTTTAAACCAGTTCCCCTCAACTAATATTTAGCACCCATATACAAACCCTCTGACAGTATTATGATGTCTATTTTCAGTTAAAACTTTTAAAACGTGTTTTTCTTTATAACGATTTTATTCCGAGATAACTTGTGGCAAATAATATCCGGGAAGCTTCGCCTGATATACAATACGTCTCCCTCATACAATCGCGCGAATCGTAAATAAAATACATACTTCGGTAAGTGCTTACTTCTCGCGCGGTGGAGTTAATCTTTTCGGTTTATTACTTATCCTAAGTGAACCACAGAATAACGCTCTCTCACTGAGACGAAAACTAAAAAACTAAAAAAATTAAATGTTGATATCACTTCCTAACAGACAAAACTTAATTTTCAAATGTCCATCAAATTATATCAATAATGATGAAATGTCTATTGATATTCTTTTTATCGTCTCAACATTGCCGGTAGTGAGTGAGATTTACACATGACTAACACAGTCATGTAGTCTTGTACATGTTTTCGGATCCTTTATCGGAAGGAGTATTAATATAGGTATCAATCATTCCTTCAAAACTTTGTCGATTCTCTTAAGTTCTTTCAGATGTATTGAATTTATATTATTTGCGAACAACTGCGATAATTACTCCCATAGACACACTAAATAGGCATTAACTTCAAAACGAAAATTCTCAACCTAATTTTTTTTCTGGGGTGGGAAATATCTGTAAAACTGTTTTGAGGGTTAAAATTATTTTTAATTAATTGTTTTATTCATATTTTGTTCAATAGTATTGTTATATTGTTAATCAGTTAACAAATAGTAAACTAGATAAATGAAAGAAAGATGCACAGGAATTGAAGTACTCCTCTCGTGATGGGTGTCATCTCACATTTTTAAAGTTAATTTGAATCGTCAGGGCTTTATCCCGATTACTTCATCCATGTTACACAGACGTGAGACACTCCACTCTAACATATTGTCAGTGTCACTGTCCCCATGGGTCCATTTAATGGAAGGACTGTAGATGTGATGGGAAATATTGATGTGGCAGAGGCATGTAGAAATGACTTAGAAGATACCAAAATTCCTTATCAAAAATTACTTTGCTGTCATAGATATTAAGATTGTAGCGTGTGTCACATTTTCACAATACAAAGTTTAATGTATAGAATGTTTATGATACCAAAAATCGTTAGTATACCTTTTATTCGAGATTCTTGCTACAAATAAAATATTCAGAAAACAAAGAATTATCTTCTTAATTGGGAAAAGAGATTCGAAGCGTATTATTTCAAATTTTACTTCAATTTCTAAGTTATAAATGATATAGGAAAGTGCTAAATTTCATAGTTGTGTACTGCTAGACACAAGATTTCGTTTCAAACCCTTTGCTTCGTTCTTCAAATCATTGGATCTAGAGAAATTCGGAAAATATTTTGCTCATATTTCTAAATCTTGTTGAACAATATGTTGGAGATAGTATATTTACCACGATCGTAGTTTTCCATGGAATACACATTTTCATTTTTACTGAAATCAATTTTTCTTCTTCGAAGTAATTTTGTGAATTTTTAGAAGAAAAAAACTGACAATTCAGGGCATGATATATTGTTGAAAAATAATGTATACACACTTGAAGACGAAGGGTCGTTCGGAGGCAAAGGGAGCGTCAGAGAGAGCCTGTCGAAAGACGTTCACCAGCCGCTGGGAGCTCCACCGCCCGAACGCGCCGCCGCCGGCGCTTGTCTGGTGCTACGGCTTGTGGGTGGAGGTGGGGGACCTCCCATGGCGCCTGTGAATGGTCGCCGATAAACAGCAGAGCATCGCTTCGCGCCTTGCTCGTTACGTCGTACAGTGCTCCCAACGGGATTGCTACGCGGACGCCACCGTCGTTTGGACTTCACGATCGGGACACATGTTAGGGAATGTCGACTAACTCAATTGGGGCCACTGTGCAGGCAGATCGGGGAAATGAACTTTCATGTGTAACTCCACGTAGTGCATGCATTCAAAAATCGTTTCCTAATTATATAAAAATCTATAAAATATAAATTTTAATAGCTTGTTTTATATTTCTTGAGACATTTTATGGTAAAATTTTCAGAATTATAAAAGCAATGATCATTCTCATGTTTTGATTTGTGTTTGTTTTTTTTTTTTTGAGAATTGTTTCCTAGTATATAATAGATGCATCAGAGAATACTAGTGTCATTGACCATTGTATTAGCGTGTATAATGCTTTTATTTTTGACTATCGCAATTGCGTGTGATACACTTACGAAAATTAGCACTAACGTATCTAAAGACGTTTCATTTCAGTAAAAATTTTCAAGTAATTAACTATCAATTTAAGTGCATAAATAATTTAATTATTTCCGAAAGTCGTTCGAAACTCTGCATATGACCAAATGGAGGACACAAACTTACTTCTTGTTTTATAGGAGTATCAAGGGATCATCCGATCTATTTTTATTAGAATGTCAAAAGAAACAAAAAAACAGAGAAACTTGCGTTGGGTTGAGACTAGAAAGACAATGTCCATGTATTTTTGTCTGTGAGATAAATTTAAATAAAGAAAATTTAGTTTATCCAAAAATAAGAAGCAATTTCTGAAATAATACAAGTAAAAAATTAATGAAACGTTTTTATTTATTGTGTTGGTTTGAATTTAACATGAATAATTAGTGTAGCTCTTAAATGACACTATATTCCATTTCTGTGTATAAATCCTTCAACGATCGCAATACTTGTACATGCAACCCGCATTACGTACTTGTATAATAAAATATGTGTTGCGTTACATAGACGAGTGCATTACCGAGTAATTTTCCCATAAAACATAAAATTTAATTATTTTAACAAATTAATTGATTAATTAAAAATAGCTAACCCATTATAATTTAATGGGGTCTCATGTGAACGTATGTGCAACATTTCAAGAAAATCTACCATATTAAAAAAAAACATTAAATTGCTTGCAATATTTGATGGTTGAGGTCAGACGTTCTGAATTGAATAAAATATTAGAATGATTGGCAGATAATTTGGTGTTGGAAATATTTTTAGAATATGCTCCTGAAGGATTGAAGTGCTTTTTTTAGCGATGGAGGTTTTCATTGTAGAGATGGGACGTGAGTTAATGGATGTATTAGCTTCCTGACATTTAAATGCCAATATTGGGATAAATACAGTGGATGACCATAGAGAAAAATAATAGTGTTCCGCTCAATTGTTGCACGTTTAAATTTATAGATAAAATAAATATTGTAATTTAAGTTTATGCTTTTAAACCTCGTGCCAAGTACATTGGTGGAAGGAGCAAGGATTGTTCGTAGACCTCTCAAAGAATTGAGACGAAGGATTTTGCTATCAGATCCACGAGAAGTTTATTGTATCTCCAATGCGTTTTATATTGCTGGTTAATTTCAATCATCACGTAATTTGCCAGTTGGAAACAAAAGCTCGTTTTAGCAATTCCATAGCTACGATTAAAAAAACGAAAATCTCGAAATTAATCCTAGGAGACGTTGACCTCTATAATTTGCTGCAGTAGTGCAACTTAATGAAAATATTCTTTTACTCGTCTGAATTAGAACATAACTCTGTGGCATATAAATAAGATAAAGGGTCAAGAATACAAAATAGGAACACAATAAAATTATAGTATAATGATATAATTTATTGGTAGTAAAATTACATGATGTATGAACAACACATGACATGAGACTGATCAGAAAATCAACTCTTAAATAAAAATAAAACATATATTATATATACACTGACTATACTAATGCTAAACGATACACGAAATTTGAATAAATTTATTTAATATACTTTTCCATAGAATTAATATTTTTCTCTCACGAGGTGTATTTTAGGAATTTTTAAGGAATAAAATCAATAATCTTGCAAGAAAAAATAGTTAAATAGAAGAGAATGATAATGCAAAGTTTCGTCAAAACAAGTTATTCTCAAATCAAGACGTAAATTAAAATCGGAATGTAAAAATAAAAAATACAGTGGGATGGCGAAGAACTATGAGACCAAGATAACTCGCCTACTGAGACGTCTCAAATANGGATGGCGAAGAACTATGAGACCAAGATAACTCGCCTACTGAGACGTCTCAAATATGGCTTTAAATACGCGCGAGTGACGTCGCCAGCCAATGGAAATTTATTCCGCCCTGGTGATCAAAGCGAATGGCTACGTAAAGTGAACCCTACCCCCTACTCTTTAAAAAGCTTACCTCACGAGAGTTGATCACTTTTTATTCTCAGTCAGTTACGAGAACGCGGGATATTAACTTCTCAATACGATAGTATGTGATTCTATTGGGAAAGTAGTTGCGAGAACAACTCGTTCTTATATTGAACTTTCTCTAGAGTAAAGACTATGAATTGTTAGAAAAGTCATATGCTTTCGAGTAATATGATATGAAGAAAACTTTATTTCATCATTCTTCATAATTACTGAGGGTCAGTTGAATCGAGGCATCACTAGTATGAACCGTTTTCGGAGAAGTCCGAACATCCTGATGCGAGGTCAACGCTTCAACATCAAGACGTAAAGGTACTGTGAAGGATTGTAGTACGAGAAGATACTGTAACTAGAGTCGAGGATGTTTGTAATGAATAAGTTATCTAATTTACAAAGTGGTAATTATTGGTCAATGTAAGGGTCGTGTTAACAATATGTTATTTTTATTTTTTGTAATAAATTGTTGTTTGTTGTTCCAAGAGACTGTTGATCCCTTTCATGATTTTTTAAGCTTCTAGGTGCAAAAGTAATCATTCAGGTTTATGGCGCTCAACTTTTTATTTATCACGAGTATAACGATAATAGTAAATGTTTCACATCACAGCATTTATAACATTGAAATACTCGTAGAAGTGTTGGTAGGAGCTAGAAGTGTGAGCGATTGACTTGCTGATCGTAATTTGAGCTAGTACGGAGGAGCGCACGAGTAAAGCAGTCAGTTCGGGGCACACTACAAACTTCCAAATTTTAACACTGATTAAAGTGGGGGAAGACGCTGCACAGAGGCAATTGCCACAGAGGTCGTTTTAGCTAAACTAGCGCTTCATTCACTGAATTAACTAATTCACTGTGTGCATCTGTATCGAGAACTGCGCTGTGCCAAATTAACTCGTAGAGTATTTATATATTTTTTTCTTCTCACACACTCAGTTAACGAGGTAAAATTATTGTAGTACAATTTTTCGTAAAAATTTAGCAGTACAAGCAGATGTTTCATTTGAAAACTGGTCATAACTGTAGATTGAAACCGTACTCTGGCTTTTGTCCTGCTACGTACACATAGCACAAAATTGAGGGGTTTTACACCTCACTTTTGGAAGATGCCGCNAAAAAAAAATAATAATAATAATCATATTCTGACCACGACAAAAGTATTCTTATGATAAACTCTGACGAAAATTTAGGATTGGAAATTGATAATAATGAATGTACTGAGTCGTGTACTACATTAATAATACTTTATACATTTTAAAATTTGATGTTTATTATAAGTTGGATAGTTTAATTTAGCTTATTATTAAAAAAACTGCATGTTTGAAAGTTGAAATTAAAATATCAGTAAGTAAACTGGCAAACCTATGTTACTACATAATATAAGCCATCTCTTCCACACCCATGCGGCATTTTACCCTGGCAGTAACATATGTGGAAAAAAGGTTGTTCGTGGAAAAAGTTGCCTAATTTATTAACAAGGTTTTTAACAGTTTCAAAATAACAAGGTGTTGTGTAGTTTTGATAGAATACAATTTAAACAACTGAATTATTTTGTATTTTTTATTATTTTGCTCTCTCATGTATATTACAAAAGTAGAAAATAATAACCGTGGTTCACACTTTACACTATCTATACTCACATATATAGATTTTAGAGGCGTACAAAGTAAATAGGCAATGTTAAACAATACACAAAGTGACGAGTTTGCCATGTCAACACAAAGACTATCATTAAATAATAAGATCTACCGTTGTGATTTAGTGAACTTAACTTAAATAAATTTTTTGTTGATGATCGAGTAACTGTATGAGAAACAGAAAATTGAAGAGCTGATGCTGATGGATGCGGTGGCCATTGTATTCATGACAGCAGCAACGAGCGCCCAGAGTTCGTGTCTGAACGCCGTAAGTCACAAGCCGGAAAGGAGCCGGAAAGACGCATGGCTGTTTATTAGCGAGAAGCGGTTATTCTTCAAAAGAGAAACGTGGACGGTAGTAACGATGTTGAACATTCACTAGTAGACAAAAGAGTACCCCAAAATTGTATTACTAATATCATCAATTTTGTTACTAATTGGTTTACACTACTAATGAATATATACTATGTGATAGAAGAGAGTTATAACTAATTTATTGTAAATAGGTTTATTTAGCTTTTTTCCCCCTTCCTGTTGAGTGTTCCACTATTATTCCACTTTGGAAGATGGTACAGTTGACATACGAAGTACGTGGAACAACAAGTAAAGAACTAAAAAAAGAGTGCCATCAATTTGAAATCGCATTTACGTCACATGTAAAAATTATCTTTTGTTTTATGAAATTATAATGTATAAAGTAAATAATATGTTTTGTGAATAATATATTTTTGTGTAAATATTTGCGAATTGGTAAATATTCGCATTTTCTGTTTTTCGTGTATCAAGGAACTGTTTCTACTTTTTCACTGTTTTTAAAGAATAATTGAAAATGAATAAATTTTTATAGCTTTCTGAGTGTTTGTACCTTGTTAACCTTGTTAAAAACATCGTTATAAGTTTTCCATCATATATCTTTGTCAAAGAATGAAAAAACAGGAGTTCAATATTAAGATATTAATCATGACAAAATTTTACGAATTTCAACCATTACCAATTCGAACTTCAGTGGTTGAATCTAAAGATCAAGAAGTAGTAGCACCTGCAACAGAATCTTGGCTGCTTCTCCACATACCTGTCTTCACAGGTCCTTAACCCTTTCCCAAAATTCATAGCCCTGTTTTCCTCACCAACAACAGAAGCCACCGCTTTTCTCTTCCAAATTTATGGTCCTTCATTTTCATAATCTCGAAACCTTTAACATGATTAGAACACATCAACTAACCGCAGACCTCCAGTGCTGAGGTTCGTTTCTTCCCTTTTTATTGACAGTATTTGTAGGCTTCTTAGCTACTGTTGTCAATGTTTACGTGTTGAGATACATTTACCTCCGACGACTCAAGAATATCTCGTCTTTAAGTTTGTAGTTCTTCAAAATACGAACATTATTCCCACACTTGTAAAGAATACTAAGATGTTGTATAAAGATACATTGTATTAAAAAAGAAAAAAATATTTGTGGAATATTTTAAGTCGAACTAGCTGATCTAGATACTAGCTACACTAGATGTGTGAATAATTCGTAGAATTAATTTTTAAAAAAATATTGATGGAGTGTTAATGTATCGAGATCCAGAACAATGCTTGTCTAAACCTATTACGCACCTGAGTTAAATTCCCGCAACTGACCAAACAACCACGTAATGTGGTTCAGAGGCACGAAAGAGATTCATAAAGTTCCGTTATCTGCATGTTTATCCACACAAACAATAAAAACATAGAGTATATTTTATTTATACCGTTTTTGTTTTACAATGATCCCACGCTGCAGACAGTACTGTGGAGAGAACGTATAAGACTACATTTCTAAATAATAACATTTCGAAATTGAATTGTATTTTAAAGCAAGTTATGAAATGAATAGTACATAATTAATATATTTACGGTATAAATCCACTGAGTCCATAAAGTTACCCCAGTAATAGTACTCCACTTTTGTTAGTGCATTAGGATGGCGAAAAAATTGCGATGTTTACAAATATTTATCTTTTAGAAATACGATATGTTGGTTGATGTTTGTAAGTAGGCCTACATCATGAAAGTGATTGTGTGATAAAAGTGATCTAGTATATTGTAAATAATATGTATTATATCAAATCTACGAAAATTTCATCCCGCATTATTGGTTTTCTAAAACAAACGAAATCCTTCAAAAATATTTCAAAGTGAAATAATGTTGAGAGCTCTGACTCTGATAACTGCACAAACAAGTGATTTCTGACCGTCAGATACCAACGCGAAAGCTTTGAGTGGCAGTATCTTCACTTGAAATATAAGTACTCACTCTAACGGATCTGCGCGTGGGTTACGAAGTTTGGTCGAAATTCATTGATATACGACGCCTCAAAATTGAATTACTGGAACACTTAATAGGGCCATGGAGATTTCAATGTACTTCTCGAAAATTCATTTTCTATCGTGTAAAAAATTATCACCCGTAAAATCCACCGCGTTATTGGTCAGTTTTAATCCTGTCCCGGTTCTTGCATTTTCATGAGAGTCTTAACGTAAACGTTACGAAAGGTAAACGAATTATATTTATTTCTGGAGACGACCTATGGGAACACGAGTGAGAGGAAAAAAGCGTTTTGTGAGCTACGTCGTGGTCTCGCGTTGCTGTGCAAGTCGGAAGAGGAGACATAAACGTCACTACTCGCGCACTGATGAATAATTCTGTGGAAAGCGTGAAGGATTTAATAATCAATGAGACACTTCATGAACTCTATTTCTATTAATGTTTTGAGGTAAAAAACACCCCGAGTTCTCTTATGTGACTAGTTCGAGAATCAATGACTGGAATATAACACTTGTTTGCACAATCAAAAGTGTCGGAAATGATGTAATACTTACTAAAGTACTTTTACTGCCTGCCTTAGTTGGAACCTTTTTATTATAAACATTTTATAATAATTATTTCTGAATAGATGCGTATTTTTAATGTGTTTGCATACTTTCCTTAATAACATTGAATATTATTATTTTTAAATTATGCTGCCAAAGAAACTTCTGTAATTGACACTTGTTGTCCTATGTCAAACTACAGCATTTGTCGATTTTACAAATATCACACCCAACACGAGAGAGAATGACACGACTTCCCACGCTACTCAATGGTGAAATTTTGATAACAAATAGAAACAAATGCTTTGTTAGCATGCTTGCTCCCCACCGAGTCACTCAAGTTTCAATGCCTGGAGGGGTCAGAAAACATTTATAGCTTTTCACTTCACAGGTTCTCACAGCTGTGACAATTGAAAAGCCAAGCCTCCTTCTATCCAGCTACAAGTACTCCCAATATCACTAAATGTTACTAAAAGTAACTACTCTTCTACTAAAACCTTCACGTGGGCCAAGTTGCTGGTAAACCCAACTAAGCGTCCCACCTATTAACAATAACCCCACCACCCACCTCCAACCTCCTATCGCCCCATGTTGATAAACTTCAATAGCGCGCTACATTTCCCATTTACAAATACTACAATACAATGTAATACAAAGAAATATATTTTAAAATGAGAAGTGTTTTTTTAATAAGTCCCACACGCGCTCGTAAACAATTTAATACGATTTATACTAACGTTTTATTGCAGTCATTTCTTATTCTAATGGTTACTACTTTGCAAGTGATTCATTCTGATTTTTACGGAACTTATCCTTAACATTAAAATTAAAACAATCGATTGAAAACTAACACCTTTATGAAGAAAATAAAACTGAGCACTATTGTCGAATTATTTTATAGAAGTGGGACTTACAAACGTGACTACGTGACACTTCCCTTCAATTCTGGACACCCCTCCTCAAAGAGTGGACTGAAGAGAATCCATTGACGAGAAGGAACGCCCTTCTATCGAGCTGACCATGCGGTCTTCCGGTTCCTCTTCCGATTTATCGCTTCTTATTAAATTCGCTCTTTCGCTGGGAAGGCGGTGGCTCTATCACTGGACAGGAAGTTGCTGGAGTTTGGCTCTGATATATTTTTCCCCCATCTGCTCCAAACAGCGTCCGAATGAAACCGGTGTTCGAGGGGGAACCCTTGTTTCCAGAATGGAAAGAGGAAGTTGATATTGAGGTGAAGAAGCAGAGGCCCAATGGCTTCGACGGAACTTCTTTTGTTGGAGAAGTCGTGTTACAATCTTTCCATTTCTGGAGGGTTATGTTTACTGGAGCTGGAGGAGATAAATTGGTTCGTTGAACACCTAGTATATGTTGGAGGAATCGCCAAGGAATTACTTTCGTAATTATTGGTTCAATCTTTTCATGGAATCGATCTGTAATTGATTTTATATTCTTTTACTCATGTTTTGAAATAACATTTCTGCAAACTTGAAGAATCATAATTTTTACGCATCTCTCTTACTTTGGAATAACTTTTGAAAATGCCTATTATTGCTAATTATATTGTGTTATTGATGAAAACTATATCTTAGTTGATATGGGATATCATTATAAATTTGCTGTATCATTTTCATAGAAAGAAGTACTCAGCTACAGCATGACCAGTTTAATTTAAAGGAAGTAAAATTGTCTTACATTATACTTCGTTGCGAATTAAATTTACGATCTCCTAGAAGTTTCAAAGTTTAACTTGTATTTTTAACTAAAGTGTAAATTTAAACGATACAGGGTTTTAAAGATAAACTAGTGGTGCAAAACCATTGCACATACCTTCTCATATGTTTCTCCGTCTGCACTAAAGAGCGACATTAAAGCATTCTATTAGGAGAGGGTTGTTTTTAATATGGTTCTCTATATTTTGGTCTCTTTTCTATACTATGTGAAAAGTTATAAAAATAAATAATTTTACTAGAATTTATATAAAATAATCTCTAATATACAAATGCTGTTCTTTTGTTTTTGGGAGAGATAAGATAATAAGATTTATATTCTATTTCCAAGATATATTAATAAATAAATATAAATATAACTACAATATTATTATCGCAAGAACAAAGCAAGCATAACATCGATATTCTAATTTAATTTAATTAAAAACCACGAAGTTAATTTCTTTGCAATTTTAAATTGCAAAATTATAATAATAAAAATTAATCGTATCAATGATAAATTTCTGAATCAATGAAATAGGTAATTCAGTATGTTTAATTTATTTTCGCTTATTTCGTAACGCTCCTTATCTATCTCGTTTAAGAATTCTATAAGTGCTAAAATATAGTATTTAATATAATATTTTTAATGATTGAAACTGCTATAGAACTTTGAATTAAAAAAATCTTTAAAAATATACTAAAAGATTTTTCATTACACGTTATAATCAAGACAAAAAAGACGTAACCAAGTTAATTCTTCAAACGATAGGTAATGATATAAAAAACATCCTCACGTATCAAACAATATGTATGAACAAATAAATATGACACATATCATGCACAAGTTAACAAGAACATCGGCAAAAGGAGCAGTGGATACACATTTGATATGTAAGCTTACGCAGAGAAAAGAAGCAGCGTCACAGGATCAGAAGTTACAACTAGCGCGTAGGGGTCGCGTGGACGGAAGGTTCACGGTACCAAGAGAAACATAGGATGTAGATTTGAAAGTAAAATAAATATTCATAATATTATTCTACTCTACCTCTGCTTCATCCATNGGATGCAGACATTCCTCTGTCCTCCTTTTAAAAGTAACATATTAAAAAGACACATCTTCAAACATATACTCTTTGGATTCACACCATTGGCAAACTTAAAACTACGCGCCGTAAACATTTTAGTCGGGCTCAAAGCCAATAATTCAACAAATTACTGTATTTTATTAGAGATTTGAAAGTAAATTAAATATTCATAATATTATTCTACTCTACCTCTGCTTCATCCACGTTAAATAATATTCAAGGTTCTTGAAATAGTAAACAAATGCGTAAATATAGAAGACAGAAATTATTTTACTGCGTCAATACCAAACTTTCAACCCAAATACGGATAATGCGAATGTAATGCATACTAATTGTACTTTACGTGCAGAAAATTTAAGCAAAATCGTTGGAGCCATTTTTGAGAATCTTTCCAAAGAGTACTATGACTTTCATGTGAAGTACCCTTTGTTTTAAAGCAAACACAAAATCAGACCACGTGCAACGACAACAAGTAAAATCTATCGTAAATACGAAATGTGAATTAAATTGATTCATCCATTTACTCAGAAAAGCTGCGCACAGACGGACGAACGGGCGTTATGTCAAAAACATCTTTTTCGGAATGAGGGATCTCCAAAACGGATTTTTCCGCTAAAATCTCATTTTTGAATTTTTTCACAATTTTACTTTCTCTATGAGAAAATAATAATATGTAGATATAAAATTGTGATGAAAATTCATCATATCGTAGATTATAATGATTATCATGATAATTTAGAATTATTACAGTAAATCTTGTCAATAAACCTTGATGGGAAAAAACTGAATGAAATGTGGTGTTTAAAGAAATAGTGACTACTGAATGTGTTTCGTGTCCGTATATTTAACTTCTTATAATACCAAATATTAACAATTATAAATCATTTTAATTAACTGTTGGGTGTTGGTATAATTAAGTGTTATAGTTGTAAAACTCTCAAATAAATTAATCCGTATGAGGGAGGAAATATCTATAAACCCACCAAAGAGAAGAGCACGAACCTTGGGGCCAACCGCCCCCACGATACGAACTCTCAGGGGTGGGTGAAATGTCGGTGATTGAATCTAGCAGACACGTTGCCCTTGTGATATGAAAAATTCAGCGGGAAAAGTTGGTTGATTGAAAGCGAGTCCTGTTAACAGCTTCTTTGGGACGGAGACTGGGAACAGCTATGCATTACGTTGTTGCTATCTCTCTCCGCCACATTGCCTTCTAGATTCAGGGGTAACCACGAGCCAGAACGACGCAAACAGTCTGTATGACTGACGTGAGTTTTACAGGATTCTGTGACAGTAAAACGAATTCTTTTGGTAAACATTCACTATTGACACTCGTATATTTTCAAGATATTTTCATTGACAATATAAATGACAATTCTTGACTACAGTTAAATACTCGAATGCTATTGAAAGACAGAGGAATAAAATGTGACTCATAACTTACATGAAGTTTATTCAAACATTCCGTGTCTATCATGTTTTATTGAGTCATGAGAACCAGACATTTGTGAAGGATGTTATTGTTTTATTATATTTTTTACGTTGGTGTATAAAAAAATTAATATTTTGACGTGTCTCTACTGTACATTTGTTTTAAATTATACTGTCACATTGATTGAATCCAAATATTAATAAGGAGAGAAGAAAAGTCTTATTACAAAAAAACAAAAGAAGTTGCAGTAAAAATTTAGAAACTAACGTTCCCGAGGGATACATCTCTGTAAAATTATAAAGGTAGTCTCAATGGAAAGCATTTGATTAAAATATTCTCTAATTTTCTTTCAATAATATTTTGTTGCATTTGGGTGGAAGGAGTATTAAGAATCTTCGTTAACTTTTAAGTTTTTTCGATATAATTTAAATATTCCGTACGTGGTACATTTAGCATTGTAGTAACCCGATTCGGATAAATAGAACAATGTACCTGTTATTGATATTATACATTCCTTTTTAATCAGTTCACGATTAAATATAAATATTTTCCGTTATATATATATATATATATATTCTATTTTGGAATATAAATGATTATATAACGTTTATATTTTTCAAAAAAGTAGAACGCTGAATATAGCGCAACGTAGAAGGTGCTGAATATATTAGTTTTAAAATCTGAGACACAGACTTGTTTGTGAGGAGTGTGACGTACAGTTTACGAGTTCTTAACAGTGTGTGAGGTTGATACAAACGTCTCAGCGACTAAAGAATCTCTCGATACCAAAACAAATCATAACAAACAAAAATTTGATCGGTTTACCCCTTTTACCAGTTTTTCGTTCTTGTCATCCTTCTACAAATGTCAAGAGTTTTATTTTACATTGTTAGAAAATTACGTAAAATTGCATTATTTTTATCCTTACATATAGTATCAAAATAGAAACTATTTTAATGAGAAATGTTCTATTCAACTGTATATTTCAAAATGATGTGTGTAATTTGAACGGTGGTATTATTTCAAAAGAAAATTTTCTCTTTAAACATATTAACGCTAGTAAGTTCTTTTTCAGAAACAATGGAGAAAATAATTTAAAACTTATTTAATACTTAGAAAGAATTGTATGATTGAAAATATAAATTTAAGAATAAACGGTTTTATTTACTTTCTTTAATGAATAGTTAATAGCATACTGATAGGAAGAAGATCAATAAATTGAAAAATATTGTATAGTAACACTGATCTTAATTGTTTATAATAATTAAAGTGAAAGTCTTTCGTTGACGTAGTCAGCATCTTCAGTCTAAGAATAAAAAACAGAATTGGTAACAATAATTATTCAAATAATTATTGATCATAACATGAATGATTATGAATCATAATTGATATAAAAATAAACAGATTTCTTTTACGACGAATGTGAAAGAAAGGCGTTAGCAAAAAGCTTTTGCTTTAAGTATTTTTAATAAAAAAGGTTGAGGACCCTTACAATATTTTCAGTGTATTTCTTTTCTTTAGAAAATTCTTAAACAACAAGAAAATATTTTGTTTAAGACTTTGAGACGTATGAAGAAACTTTTGTTGCCTTGTATCTCTAACAAAGAACATAGTTTTAAAAGATTTGTACAATCGTTTTTGGTTTGTTAAATTTTATTTGGCATAATCCAAAATTTGTTATCTGTCAAACAAAAAATCAAAAATGATTGAACATAAAATTATTTTCTAGAATACAACCTAGTCCTATTGTGGTATCTGTTAGAAGACTTAAGAATTTTCGATAGGAATATGTGAATAGTTTTCGTCGTAAATCTTCTTCTTTAGTCTTCGTTTATTCCTTCCTTTTCACATCTGACAGCAAAGTTAGTAGAACCTTGCGGTAGCCGAAACCTAACACATGAACCTATCTTTCTTACACCTATTCCTCCAATTCCAGTGAATTGGGGCTCAATATTATAAAATCCAAAGGTTAGACATAGTATAAGGAATGTACGCAACGGGATAGAAGATTAGGGAATGAAAATAAATGTAGAAAAACAACAAATGTGGAGCTAATTCATTCTTAGTAGTTTATTTTTGTGTTATACAATTCTCTCTAAAAGTGTGTGATTTTCGAGTTGTAAGCAGACAACATAAGAAAAACAGATTTTGGGGGTTTCCATTTCAAAATTTTGGTCAAACTTCACCACGCTTTAGCTCGATATCTGTTCGTCAGACAAAATACTATACAGACCTAATTTGTAGAAAATTTAATGCACATCAATTTTGCATTCGTATACTTTTTCCAGAAGCGTATTCTTTTTTAGTTATAACCAACTAACTATTGAGAAAAAAAACTATTTTTTTCCCTGTCAAACTATTTGTGATGTCTACAACTGGACTATTTGACAATGCATATTTCCGATTCCTTCACGTACATAGATGCATCGCAATAAGCTACATTGAAATATTCGACACCTCAAACAGAGCTAAACCCATTCTTTCCATTATCATACCCGAACACTTTCTTTGCATTTGCGTCTCTCCTTCCGAAGGTCTTTCCACCCCTACTTGACGCCACTTTGACAAAGGAATTGAGATTACCTCCTCACAAAGTCGCTCGACCCCGCAGTCCGCCCCCAAGGCGCATGTAATGCATATGTTATTAGATTCTCGTGGCATCGAAATCCTCTCTCATCTTTCGTACAATATTTTATCATCACTGGTCTCTTAAAATAAAATAAAAAATAAATGACACTTTTTTGTCTTTTGTGTACTTAATTTCAACCCGTGGTAAATTCATAGTGTTTTATTTTCTATTAATTAAATCTTTAGTTTTCGTTTTGTCATATACGGAATAGTAATGGTTGATTAATTCACCCGACCACAAAGGAAGGGTTATGCTGACCCGCGTAGGGTTATATAAATTGCTTGAATAGAGAAAGAATGTTATTCCCAGGTTTTCAATATTATCTGTGAATGATGCAGAAGGTTGTTCAAACACTACAAAATTAATTTCTTTTTACGAGTGAACTTTGTTGCGTAACAAATATAAGACTTGTTCATAATATGAGTGTATGGTTGGGTTTTAAGCGGTGAGGTGTTTTCGCAGAGGTTTGTGGTCAATGTGAGAAGTGATATGGTGAACTCGTAATGTTGGTTTCTCCTTTTTTCATTTATTTTGATCATATGATCATTACGAGCACTACTGTGAGTTCTCAAAAGGTAAATAAATATCAAATGAAATAAAATTATACGAAAAATAACAGGAGAAGTCTACGGCAAACCATTTAGAGGAACTCTGGGAAATATTTTCTGCGGTGCTTTTTAATTTAAATATTTATTTAGGTTACTTTACATTTTTTGATAAGTACAGCTCATTATTATTCAATTTTTTTACAATCGAGGGATAAAATATAACTAACTATATTTTCTGAAAATTTTCATTGAAAAACCATCTGGGGTTTAAAACAACGAGCAATTCTGTGGAGAAGAACAAACCGTGGATCTGGAATGGAATCCACTGCGATCGGTGTGAGTTGATAAATAAAATAGAACGAACAATATCAAACAGACTCACTAAAATTGATTTTTGGGTAACTTTTTTCCAACTGAAATAAATGTGTTTCAACTCTTTATTTAATATTTAAAATTATGTTTTGCAAACAAAATTTATGTGTGTTTCACTACTATTAACGTTCATTATATAATGAAAATAAATAAATAAATATTTTAAGGCTTAACACCTTACCATTTATATTACGTATTTAAGAACANTAAATAAATATTTTAAGGCTTAACACCTTACCATTTATATTACGTTTTTAAGAACATAACGTAAAGCATTGTGTTCTTAAAAGTGTTGGTCCATCATAAGGTCGTAAGTCTTAAATTTTATAAGTTGTGTTTCTTCTCGTTTATATTCTCACGTATCCATATTTAAAATTAACATATGTAGAAAGGAACTACTCCATATTCTTATCACTTATCCCTATTTACGTAACAATTATGCTAAACGGCAGAATGGCACCGTGTACTTCATTTTTGAAACGCGAACTCAAACAAGGGAATGCGAGAGACAGTAAAGAGTAAAAGAAAGAGGTGTGGTGAGGAGGCGTGGCGGAAGGAAGGAAACCTTCGTGACGTGGTGGCGAGCAATGTAGTAGGAACGTCTGCCGCCTCTTGAACGGACTCGTGGTAAATCTCATTCGTTGGAGAACACACCCCGCTGTCATTTGCTCGAGGAGCCGTTGCCTCGGGAGACAAAGCTCAAACCAAAACTGAGAGTTACGTTTTCACTTTCCTTTACGTGTAATGTGTCTAGTATACGGATCAGATGCTGGGGTTTCCTCTGAAACCTGAGGTCCTGGGTTCGAGTGACCTGAATGGTAGAGTACTATCAGTTCTTGGTCCAATAAATAAGTGAACTGCGTTAGAAAGATATCAGTGTTAAGATTCGGGCAAAAAACTAGTTGCCTGTAATCTACTAAAATCTGGGATAAGAGTAAAACGAATCACGTCTGGAACTCTAAGAAGGCTTTTGTGACATTTTTATTAAATATCATTATTCATTGTTATTAATTGAATTAATTGTATGTAAAATAATTGTATGTCTGTCGGCACTAAAGTCCCAACCATGAGAGAGCCTATGGCATTAAAAATTTTTTTTTCCACTCCCATGCGTGTACTACTGAAAACACGCAACGATTGAACTCGAGTAAATTATAATTACTTTAATCCACCCATATCCAGATAACGAAACAATTAAGGAATAAAATTTCTTAGGTATCCAAACGAATTTACGTATCCAAAATACGAGCTGAAATACTGTTTAAAACACAAATCAGAGGATCTGAGTACTGATTATCATTACATAAATTATAATCTAACGTATCAAAAATAGTCATTGCTAATCCGTATGCGTACGTAGATAATTAGTATAATCGTTTCGTCAACAAGACAAAGTATGTTGATAATGAAATCGCTTTAAACTTTTCACTGGAAATAAATTATAAATATCGTTCACAGATACCTGTAGAGGACCAGTACATTGTACTATATAAATACGGCCAAATTTTGAATTTAATTGATATTGAATCAAGTTGAAGACTGAAAATTAACAGACCACGATTTCATTTTTTTCTCTTTTCTGCATTTCTAGAGATAAATTGTTTTCATAATTTGCCTTTAAATATTACAAAATGTAAAGAATACACATTTTGTAGTATTTAAAAGAACTATTACGAACAATTATATTTTTACTCTATAATTTATTCTATAATATGAAGAATATTTACATTACTAAACTTTCACAATTAGTTCATTTCACGTCCTGCAAGTTAAAACAATATTCATATGAATATTTTCCTGTTCAGTGTCGAATGTAAAATAGCTTTGTGAACTGTACGAACATCCAATATAAATCTCTTGAAATTTCCACGCCCAGTCCGTTCGTATGATTGCGTAGCAACTTGGTGCGTGGTAATTCAGGACACTCCAACTCATCATACCTGAGGGACACGCATTCCAGTCGTCTCGTGTTCGAGTTTATGAAATTGAGTTTGTAAATCTCTGGAGAATAATTTTGTCGTATGAGTGAAACCGCTGGTTCGGAGAAGGATTTGAGTGATTTAAAGTGTTAGTCATAAATTTCCGTCTGCTTCTGAGTAACAAGTTCTATGCCGTGGGGTAGAGTAATTAAATATGGCACGTAGTCAGTTGGTGCCTGTCGCCGACGGTTAGTTGAATGGATCTGTACCCCTCTAGTCTTCCACGTGTGTTTCGTATAACACCTCGTTTTGTTCTGGACACTTCTTTCCCTTTCACTGATATTTCTTGGACTAAACTAGTTATACGAAGACTTTCGTTGCTCATTGAATAAATCAAATATTTGTATTTACCAAACTGGAAGTTGATATTTGTGGGATAAAATAAGGTATTATGAATTCTAATATTCCCAACTAGTAAACATCTCTTTATTTTAAAAAATGAAAAAAACAACAACTTAATATTAGAAGGTGAAATGATGAATTATCCGCTCAGTTGTACAATAATAATATTTCGAAGATCAGACTGCCCCTATGAACAAACTATGATTTCACGGAGGAAATAGCCCCATGAATTTGAGGGTCTCCGCAGAAGGGAAAGACATGTCCAGTCTCATGATCTAATCTGTTTCACCTCTGGTTAGGCTCTTTTTTTCAACACGCCGAGTAGGCTAGGAAGTACAGTAGAATTATTTTATGACGAAACCAAATTTGATCACCTCCGAGCAGTCAGAGTTTTAGCTATATATTCACTGTCATACACTAAGTTATATTACAAAATATCAAGATACCAATGCGTATAGTGAAAGTGACAGCAAAGGTACTCGAAAGATTAAGTTTGAAGATCTATGGAAAGGTGATATTTTTTATATTGTCGTGTTAAAGAATTATGGTTTTGGTAGATAAATTAGAAAAAAATAAATCTATTAATTCTAGTTTAAGTGTTGTTTGTTTCTCCTGAACAACGTACAGTATTTTTAATTATTTTTTTAAATTTCGATAGAAAGGAAGCTGTTATTCGTCCAAATGATTAATTTCCACTGCAGTGTATTGATTATACGATTCATCTAAATTTCATTGGTAATTAGTGGGCGGAAATAAAAATAAATTCTTTCTTCTGGTAAAGTAGATATGTTGTTCGTTATTGAGAAATGGGCAAACCAAAGAAGTCACTTATGTCTTTTTAATGTGTTGCTATTAATAGGTATCAATCATTATTTCTTAAAATTTTAGTCATGATTATTTTGTTTTTTAAGGTATGGAAGAACGGTCTAAACGACACAAAAGAATTTTGGAAGTACATCAAGTTCATCATATTGAATGATATCGAAATCTATCAGGCATCACAAATTTGATAATGATTGAAAATTTACTGTTTTCGAAAGTGGAAATTTTATTTTATTTAATTTAGTTTCTCGTATATAAATAAGTATAAATTAAAATTCAGAACTTTCAAAATATGAAAATATAATCAATATGCATAACTTACGTCATTTGACATATTTGAAATGAAAAATTATTTTGAAATGAAATGTTATCACAGTTCAACTCTTTCAGATTGCAAGGTAGAAGAACATGTATGTTTAATGCCTCATCCGAAAAACGTAAAATATAGTTCTCTTACAATGGGATCGATGTGTTATCATATTCGAATGGCTTATAAATTCCTCCCAAATTCATATTTACTGTAGTAAGTAATTCGCAAAATCATTTCGAATCTATCATATTGCCTTTTATTATATGTATCTAATCAAATACAAAGAGTTACATTTTTATCAATATTTAAAATAACTTAAGTTTACGCCAAGTAAACAATGTATATAGAATACTATTCAATTTCAATGATGAATAATTTTGTGTGTGAACAGACATACTATTCTACAATATTTCGCGCCTTAACATTGTAAAAAATGACAGGTTTAGATTTGTTCATCATGATTAAATCAAAACATTTGTCATTTTTGTAATTATATACAGTTCCATACAATTTATAAGATATGAAAATATTTTCAATGTTATTTAATAATAAATGAAAGATTTGGTGTTGTCTACAAGTAAAATATTTATACAGATAATAACTTCGGCAGCTTAGCTGGCAACTTCAGTCTGACAATGTCTATTTCTCCACACAGTGTGACAATGCCTGTCGACGCTGTTTCTCAACACACGGAACAAGGCTCTGGGTCCGTATTCTTCATCAAGTAGTTGTATGTAACTGAGGTTGAAGTGACCAATCTTCAACCTAGTCAAAATAGTTTGTCTCTTCTTCCCAAGGTGAACTTAGGGAAGAGACCTTCTGTAGTTAATTTTCTTACACGTTTTAATTTTGAAGATTTTGATTTCTATTTTAAATCCCATTGTTTCGTCCAAGAATATTTACGTAGTGAGGAAGGGAATGCTACGCTATTTTTTAAGTAGTTTTTAAGGTTTCTCTGTCAGTAATTCATGTTATTCTTTCAAGTACAGACAAGTGAAGAAGAAATGTGATAACTACAGCCAGATAAAATTGACGAACAGGGAAGCGACTAGAAATATCCTGTTTAGATTGCAGCATTATTGTCCGGATGGAAACTGTAAAGTTGTGAAAGACGAACGTGTGGTATGTGTGGTGTAGCGGACAACACCACCGCGGTCAAATTAGTTTGCTGGTAGTCACCATTTTTATCTCACTGTAGTTATCAATATAAAGGTTGTTTACATTTACTGAACAATTTATTTACACATACTAATTTATTAAAATAGTAAATGATTACCCGGCGTTGCACGGGAGTTTTCTTACTTGTAAGGGCAATCTTCTTTTCTGATAGAAATAAAATGTATGATGTAAAATCAAAATAATTTTACTTACTGTTTGTTTAAAACCAATGTATAGCATCCAAATTTTACAAATTTAAAACAAAACCTGATTGTATACATCGTTTTATGTTTCATCTTCAGTAGCAAAAATAAATAAACCCTTGAGCAAGCAACTGTAAGTTGTCTGTGAGAGCAACGAATCAATCGAAATGCCACCAATTATCCTAGAACTCCACTTTACCCGTGGGAGAGTAAGTCACATTTAGCGCCCTGATGTGTTGAATTTGCATTTATGCGGAATCACTGTTCATCTAAAATGCAATAGAGTCCATGGATTAAACCCGTCTTTTTCGATGAGACATTTTTACATGGCCCTCCCATTCTACACCACCCATGGGGAATCATGGGCTCTTTACCCCCTCCCCAACCCGAATGGTGGTCCAACTCTGACGAAACATCGGAAATGTCTCCATTCATATCAGCATTTCAGGTAGAACGAACCCAGTCGGTGGAAATTGCGCAGGTCGTATTCTCTCTTCCGAGACAAGACACAACAGCGGCAGCTCGCTAGCGCCATTTCATTAATACACTTGCAAAATCTAAAGTATTCGTCCAAATTTTACGATTTAAAGACGATTCTTACGTTTGTTAAATGCACAAAACAGAGAAATAATTGATTTTGATTATGATTGATTCTTTCCTTCTTAATGTACTCTCCTAAATTGAAGTATTTAACTAATTCTATTCTTAATATATTTTTTTCGATAATTTATGTCATTCTAAATAGATAGACATATGCTATCCTAGACATTTTTTAGAACTCTTTAAGACAAACAATATTGTCAGCCAAAGTTAAAACCTAATTCTAATTGTATAGGCAGCGTGAGCAAATATAGTGGATTCCCCCACCCCCGACTTCATCGACATTTATCGTCAAAAACAATCTCCTATCTTTCTTTCAGACATTATTTTGAAAACAAAAGTGAGAGTATGTTCATCGAGGACATCAATATTATCTCCTTGTCAAATTTCACCACCATCGGTTCTGTAGTTTAGTCATGATCAGGTAGCACTTTTTCGCATTACGCTCTTATATACCAATTTCAAATTCCTCTCCACAATCTAACGTCGATTCCATTTCACGTGAGTCACAGACTCTTTGCGAAAATAAAATAATTATATTTCATCATAATGTCCAATCCCTTTTAAACAAATTGACAGACATTGAAATTCTGGTAAACGAAAGTCGATTTGATTTGCTATGCCTCACAGAGCATTGGCTTTCAACTAACAACATAAACGATACTGCTATTTCTAATTATTATTTAGCAAGTTCTTACTGTCGGCAAAATTTTAAAGGCAAAAATCCCCACGGAGGTACGTGTATCTACGTTCGTAATGATATTTTATCTTCTCCACTGACAGGCTACGAGAACTTCTGCGTAGATAGTGTGTTCGAAATTTCTGCAGTTGAACTGACCGACACCGGTATTGTTGTTTTGTGTATTTATAGACCTCCTCAATCAGATCTTGACATATTTTTTCGGAACTTCGAAAATGTTTTAGAACATATCGCACATAAATCTACTAAATCTATCGTTATATGTGGTGATTTCAATATCGATTTCTTGAGTACATCCGACTCTGCACTTTCACCAGTTAATCGATTCAAGAATCTTATCGAATCCTTCAACTTTATTACTACGATAAACGACCCCACTCGCCTCTCCGGCTACTCTCAAACATTGCTAGATCAAATTATAGTCATCAATGGAATCTCGTATCTCTCTGAAGTGTTTATCGCCGGATACAGTGATCACCTTGCTCAAGTATTGACTATTAATAATAAACTAAAACCGCTTAAAATCCTTTACAAATTTACAAGAGAGTTTAATGACATAAATAAATCCATATTCGTAAATTATTTGCGTGAAGAAACATGGAAAGATGTTTACAATTGCCAAAACACCGACGACAAATTCAATGTATTTATCTCAACATTCCTAAAACATTACAACTCTAGTTTTCCCATAAAACGCAAGTTAATTAACACAAAAAAATACAATAGATGGATCACCCTAGGGATAAGAATTTCTTCAAAAAACAAACGCCGTTTATATTATCTTTCAAAACGCTATAACCAGCCACCCGAATTCCATAATTATTTTCGTAAATATAAGACTATTCTCCGAAAAGTAGTCTATGCAGCTAAAGTTATGGAAAACGACAGGCATATACTAAAATCGAACAACCGGATGAAAGCCATGTGGAATATTGTTAACAATTACACGTCAACTTCTGAAAATCGCGAAGAAAATGTTTCTTTACTAAACGATGGCAAGATCGTGTCAAATCCTCAGGACATCGCAAGTTTGTTTAATTCTCACTTCTCAGAAGTTGGTAAAATAACGAACTCAATATATCCAAATCAATGTCCTCCAATTATTACCACCCACATACCCAATTCTATGTTCACTTCCGAAACTAACGCCAGTGAAGTCATGGGAATCATCAGCTCCTTAAAAAACAAATTTTCACGAGGCATAGATGATATACCTGAGTTTATTGTTAAATCTTCGTCCCACGCTATATTAAATCCACTCGTAAATATTTTTAATAGTTCTTTATCGGAAGGGGTGTTTCCCAATATATTTAAGAGAGCTAAAGTGAAACCTTTACACAAGAAAGGAAACAAACTTAATATTGGAAATTACCGACCAATATCTCTACTACCCACTTTCTCAAAAATCCTAGAAAAATTGTTCTATAAGCGTCTTCTAGATTTTTTATCAAAATATAACATTCTCTCTGACGATCAACACGGTTTTAGGAAATCCTTTTCCACTACAAGCGCCATATTTTCCTTCTTAAACGATGTTACCACATCTCTAGACAGTGGAGAAAATCCTCAGGGTGTTTTTCTTGACTTATCCAAAGCATTCGATGTCATCGATCACGGAATTCTCCTTACCAAATTGCATTCTTTAGGCATTCGTGGACTTCCACATCAATGGCTAACTTCTTATTTAAAAGATAGATATCAACAAGTAGAAATATCCTATACTAAAAATAAAATACTTGAGCGTTGTCTTTCAGAAACAAAGCCACTTACTTGCGGAGTACCCCAAGGATCAATTCTCGGCCCTATACTCTTTTTATTGTATGTGAACGACATGTCATCATCCACATCAGATTGCAAAATGGTTCTTTTTGCTGATGACACTAATTTACTATGTAAACACGCCAATGCTCAAAAAGTTTTGTCTAACCTTTCGACTTGGTTCCATGCAAATCGTCTCATTGTAAACACTGACAAAACAGTGTCTATGTCATTTCACAATAGTATCACAAAATCTTTACCCCAGGTTTCTCTTTCTTTAAACGGAACACAATTAAAAACTGTTACAAATACAAAATTCTTAGGTCTCCATATTCAAGACAACCTCAAATGGAATTGTCACATTGACAATCTTAATTCCCAATTAAGCAAATTGTGTTACGCATTCCGAATCTTAGTTAACGCAGTTAGTCCACGTATTTCCCGTTGCGTATATTTTGCAAACGTTTACTCCCATTTACGTTACGGCATTACCTTCTGGGGTAATTCCGGTCAGAGTATTCAAACTTTCAGAATTCAGAAGAGGATAGTTCGGATAATTTGTAAATCTCACCCCCGAAACTCTTGTAAACCTTTATTCAAGGAATTAAATATCTTAACACTTCCCTGCATTTATATTTATGAAACAGTCGTGTTTGTTAAGACCGAATTACTGAAGTGCCACCCTTTCTTTATACGAATCAGTCTCGTTCACGAACACAATACTCGCAATAGAAATAATATTCATCGCCCTAGAGTGTCAACCACTCTTTGCCAAAAAAGACCTTATCATTCGGGAATCGTTCTTAATAATTCCC
>NNCF01134171.1:316784-340930 GCA_002313205.1 Laupala kohalensis | reverse complement strand
AATTTATTTATTTATTTATTTATATTAGAGCGGTTAGTAGAAAGGTTTTTGGTAAAAAATTGTCGGGAGGCTTGAGGGGAGTGAACTACACTACTTGGGATACCTTAAATTTTCTTACTTTCAATTTGATTTGTATATTTCATGTAGTGTGAGTGTTCAAGGTGCCAGGCGACCACATCAACATTTATGAAACTTTCAATAATATTATCTATGTTGTTGATATTAAAATTAATCAATATAACAGTAATTCATATTTATGGTGTATTAAGAACTGCAAATCATTAATCATAGCGTTTAAATTGAAACAAAGTACTTGAAGAATCGTTTCAATTTGACTGAATTTTGTGAAGTTTGACTCTAGTTTTGTGACAGTTTTCCTTGAATAACTTTCTTAATTGTCTCGGAAGTCAATGCAATTTTCGTACTGTTATTTTCTTAATTAAATTTGTAACACGTGTGATAGGTTTTTATATCGGTTCCTTTAGAAATTACGAGTGAATTTACTTGAAAGCATCCCTTCTGAGGTCTTATCCATTAGACTCCTCACAATTTCAAGATGATTTTATTTAAGTATTAGCCCTCTAAGTTTTAAATTTTATTAATAGCTATATAAGAATATCCCAAAAATATAAGAATATCCCAGGTTCTTGTTGTTGATCATCGTATTCCTTGCTGAAGGTCTCGTCGGAGGTCGTGGTGCTGGGGAATCCGGAGACGACGGCGGCGAGTATTCGGCAGGTCTCCGTGAAGGTCGCTTTCGCTGCCTCAAAAGGAGCTCCATTTTCGCGAGCCAATCCTCCTCCGCCGTTGCCTCTGCTGCCTTCTCAGACAACGCGTCGCCGCGCAAGGACGCCACCGCGCACTCCCGCGTCAGGGATAGACAAACATGTCGCCATGAGCGGTCCTTTCCCTTCAACATAAAAAACTGTCCAAAAGTCATTCCAATTTATATTTCCGTATCTATAATATATAAATTTTGACGATATACGGAAATATAATTTATTTCCAAAGTTTTGGAATGACGAGTGATGGAATATATCTATGTGGAAGAAAAGGAGCAGACGGTGTGTCATATACTATGAACTTGTGATTTGTTCAGAGTAGAAACGGCTACATTTTTGCGAGAGATGCGAATGTTTGATATAATTACCCAAAGGAATTGGAATAAACTGATAAAGAGCGAGAAAGACACTCCATAAATATGTGAAAGACATGTCAAAAATAAAGGAAGGAACATAATATTAAGTTAATAAATTATGATGATGATGTATGTAAAACATAAATCGGACACAGTAGGTTAATATCAGAGAACTGTTTTGATGAATGTTGTGGAGTGTAGTATGATTCAGACACGATAAATGACTACTGTAAATATTTCTTAATTATGTAGTATAAAAAATAATAAACAGAAAAGAAACGATAGTGAGGATATGTATAATTTAATTCTAGTAGATTTAAGATTATGAAGCATTTTAGTGATTCAGAGCGTCGTAACTGTCGAAAATTAGAAAACAAATATCACAAGAACGCTTCTTTCAACAGTACAGGTCCGTAAATAGCGCGAGACCTTCTGGTGTTTTTGGGATTTGAATATCTATAATACACTCCTAATCTACCATTGTGATATACTTACCAGAATCATCTAGAACAAAAAGGAAGAAATTAACTAGAAATAGACCATATTCAAAATATATCTTACTTTATCTCCACTATCCTTTACCACTGAACCGAACTTGCATTGTATGATATGTTGCAAAATTTTATTACGGATTAACAAAGGAAGATGATAACGAAAAATTAATTTTAGCATACATTTTTGGCAAGTGAAGAGATCCTGAATGTTATAAAATATTGTAGGAAATATTATGGATGGGAAATATTAGTCAAAATTTTGATTTGGAACTCTTGGGACAACAGGTTACAAAAAATTAACTACTAGTACGTTACGATTTTCCTACCCATTCGTGCGATACTGTGGTGATTGTTTGAGCAACAACACAATATAGAACATACAAAGATCAGTGCCAAAAGTTAGGTAATAGAAATTCCGTAATTAAAAGTTTTATATAAAAATTATTTACAACTAAGTTCATATAATGTCCAGATAGCCTAAAAATAAGACCTTTATGAAATATGTCAAACAATTGGCACCCCTGGTTAAAATCGAACAAGTAATGTTTACTACATACGGTAAGAGGATAGGGAAACGTATTACAAACGAAGGCTTATGTGATGATTCGTAACTAATTGTGTACATGCTGATTATTAGTTATGTCTGTCATAAGCAATTTTTATGTGACCTTATAAGGTTCTGAGCTAACTGAATACCTCATTCGCATCTCTCATTCTCCTTTTGTACAGTGATTCATACTGATAATATCTTGAAACAATCATTTTTTTACAACAAAATTAATGTATAAACAATTAACTTTTTTTCTACATTGGATGCATGAGTATTTGCGTAATATTGAAACAGTCAACTCCGTAAATGAAGCCGTGTTGTCCAGGTTGAGTTCAATCAAATTTATTGTTTATTAACAGTGAACGTGAAGAAATAACGTAAGTGACGCCACCCTCTCTCGGATTTCTCTCCAGTTTTCCTTCGTGTTGTAGCAGTTTCATGTTTAGACCCGAGCCCAGGGGAGGGAGTGTCATTAATACTAAATTATAATATGAATCTCGAATTTTGAGACGTTCTGGAGAGTAAGTTCATTTGGGACATTAAAATTTACTTGTTTGGTGCGATTGAGCACTGAGCAATTTTATTTTTGGTGATAATGAATGGGTACAGAGATGAATATTCGTAGAGATGTCATAAAATGGAGAATGTGAAATGTATTATACCTTAGAAGAAGGTGTTTACGTGTAGCGTATAAAAACGGAGGCACAACAAAAATTCTTATTGTGTTGTAAAACGGCAAACCCCTTATCCTTAAAATTTTTGAATGACAACTATATCAGTTTCCCTGCAAACAAAATACACCAATAGTATAAATAATAAGAGTGATGGAGAAAATAGTGTTGTAATTTTACATATAATAGATGTTTCTTGAATTTAGAAGCCAATATAATAATGTTCTGCAATCAATTACAGATCGACCTTTTTTCCCTTGGATTTAATAGTTTCGACTTCGATGATTTTGTTTAAAATATTAAACCATGATTCTCCTTCTGTTACGCAGTATTTTTTAAAATATTTCAATACATGTGTGTTCCTAATCTTATAGTTTAATGCAAACCCTAGTTTTGAATGTAAAACATTGATAGGAAGTATAGGATGATCCTCCTGTCACTTCCAGTGCGAAAATTTTCTAAAATATTTTCTGTATGGTTATATGAAGTAATAATTTCTTTTTAAGGAATAATCTATTTTTCATCACGCAATTTTATTCTTTTGCAAGATATTTCGCCAGTGTGACCCACTAAGCCGGCAATTCACGAAGGTTCTAAATAGACTGGCTCTATTTCGCGTTGATGAATGTCGTCGGGACATTTAAAAGCGCGACGCAGCTCATCGCCTGTCACTTTCGAATTCGGAAAATGGAAAATGAATCTTTCAAGTTAAATTTGAACAATTTCTTCGCAGTGTATTATGATTTTCCTCTCATTACAATAGCTGTATGTTTATATGGGCAAGGATATAACTCTTCCAAACGTAGTGAGATAATTCTAATATAGTTTATACTGTAGTGGTTAGTTACCTCAAGTTATAACGAGAGAAATTATCCGATTTTTTTCTTTACTTATCACTACCACCGTGTCTAACACAGGCGTACGCTGCTTCCTGGATTGTGTGTCTCCGATCCCCGAGTGCCATACGACGGGAGCGGAATTCCTTCAACATCTCCTCCTCCTCCTTGTGGCAGAGTCATATTGCGGCGAATACTTTCAATAGTATTCGCAGCAAAACAGTTATTTTTTGTTGTGATTTATTGGTTGTGACTCGGATAACGTAATAAACTGCATGGAATTGTATCGTTCATTATGCCCATCGATTATAACAATCATATCGATTTCATTGGGACCACACTACTTAGTCCAATCTAATCAAGGAATACGCAATGTGGATGTGGTCCGTGTAACCGAGCACGTTGTCCGATGACAAGACCCTGCCGCTTTCGAAGGATGCCGCGTTGGCCGTACGCCAGAGATCAAGGAGGCCGAGACGGGAATCCAGGAGGCTGGGATTTACGGCAGACGCGGCGACGGCAGCAACACACACGGCGGTCGGTAGCTCAAGCGGAATAGGAGTACAGTAGTCCCAGCACAGCGGAGAGAAGGGCACAAATGTTCACGACAAATGATACAACCTCGGAACTTCGGACAAAAGAGGACCTTGTGTTTTCGAGGTTCTCAAAACAATCTGTCTCGCCGGAGTGTAAAATAAAGTAAATCAGCTACTATCAACTCTTACACAACCAAATGTTTCTTTAAAAAATAATTAGTTTATTTAAATATAAGATAAGTTATTCTTCACGAGAAATTATCGTGACCGGGGGTATTTATTTCCCGACCAACAATTCACCAGTCTTCAACTACAAGATATATCCTCTCTGGGATACTACCTGGAGAAATAAGTCCTTGGACCCAAGTGTAGCAAGTTGTCTTCACACAACTAACTCTCGTAGTCTGAACATCTTTCAATTTTTGAAGAAATATTACTCTATATCTCACCTATCTGCAATCATGTTTACAAACGTAGAATCGCAAAAGAATGATTACTTTCATGTTGCAACACTGATCCTGAATGCTTACCACCTAACTTGCAAGGAGAATATAAAGAATATCAGGAACTTAATTAAAGAGAATAAAGAACTGGAAGCAAATCCGAAGACTTTCAGCATTCAAATTCCTCACAATGAGGGTATGAAAAATTTCCAGTATGATTTAACACAGTGCCTTTTTGTTAGTCACATGTAGAGCCCATATTTGGAAAGTAAATATGATAGTTTCAAGTTAATTGTATGTACTAGGCTTGCAAATAATATTCAATTGAACACGAACAATAAGAATGACATTGCGTAGAAATATTTTAAATACTATTTAGTATTAAATTAACTTTATTAATGTTGTATACATAATTATTATGCTATTAAAGTAATAATAATAATAATAATAATAATAATAATAATAATAATAATAATAATAATAATAATAATAATAATGATGATGATGATATAAATAAATGACTCTATTACCACAGGGCCGAATAATGTGGAAAGCGGTTTCCTGGAAAACATGACGTCTTCGTATACATTTTTCTGTTTTTGCGTATTATGTTATTGCATTCATGACATGATACTAGGACACTTCACTATTTATGTATCACCTGACCGAGGCCAAAATTCTGACAATCATTGTGAATGAAGCATAGTCTTTTAGACCTTTTATTTGTCTATAAAAGGTTGTAAAATATAATAATTTATTAATATAATGATAGACGTAAATTGCAGATTCTCTTCATCCCCAAACATCGATTCTGTTAATTTCTTCGAAGTCGTTAGAATACACTATTATTGCGTGCTTCATAGTATAGCTTCATAGTATGCTTAATATAGGCATATAAAAATACTCTTTATTTGAGCATGTGATTAATTTCGTTTGAAGATACGTTCTCAATCGGGAATTATTTGGTATCCTTTACATGATACGTTCAATATTTTATCTGTCAAAATTTAATATAATTTGCTGTAATTTATTCGGATTTTTGTTCTTTGTGATGTAACAGAATGTATTCTTCCACGGAGGGCTAAGCTATATAATGTGCTTGTGATTTCCTGAACTACTCCAAAAGCAAGCTTATGGAATATAAATATTTTAACAGCTCACTCATTAAAAATGTAGATGATAAATTGAGATTCACCTCCAAACTAAAGGACGGTCTCAGGTTCTCTGAATTCGGAAGGCGTCGCAATTAGTTCATCAAAGGTTGTAGGAAATTAGATCCTTTCTGCGTCATTAAGTTCAATACCTTAACTGCATCTGTTAGAATATAAAAACACCTGTTGCTTGACTCGTATCCGCTCCCAGTTCACTCGTATTTGCAAAAAAAAAAATGTTCAAAAATAATTGTCATTGGAAGAGGCATTAATAAGTATTATTTATTATTATAATTAAGTGACAATAATTTGAAGTATGTATTAAATGTTCATAATTATTTTAAAGTTAAAAAATTGTATTTTAAAAAATCGTCAAAAATTTGGAACTGAAAATTTTTGTATTGTCATAATTTTAGGCGTCTGTATCTTTCATAAGAAAGTGAGAAGAATGCACGAGTTTGGTAAGTTTTCTTCAGTAACTCTCTATAGTTGTTACCCGTATATGGAATAAACGAAGTTTTTTCACGTATTTTCGGTTTCGAATATTATTAATGCTCAGCTCCAATACTAATCCGCAATTTTTCTCTGCTTCACACTTAACACTCAACACGTGAATGAATTCATGGAAGACTTAGTCATTCATCAGTTAACAGTTTCGAAACTGAGAGAAAAGTTAAATTGTTGGAGAAAAAAGTTAACAACGAATTAATAATTTCAATTAATTTTGATACTTATTTACAATTTGTTGTAAATTAATTTTAGAAAAATGATGTAAGAGAATCCTAAATGAATCATTATCACGTATCTCGTCAGAAATAAACTCAGAAAAACGGAGGTTACCCGTGGAAGTGTTGAACAAGAAGTACCTACGAACACCAAATAATGAAAATTGCTAACTAAGAAAAATTCCAAATATTATTTGTGGCAGGTTTAACAATTCATATTAAGTTAGTCTTAATTTGAATTTACGCAGATGGGAAAATAATTTTCTCTAGGAATATAATGTTATGCAGTTGGCTACGCACCGACTTAGTCATCACGACTATCATGGTTCGAGTCATGTCTTGCGGTAAAGACGATAAAATTAGATGCAATAGAGTTGAAGACGATAAAAGCACACAGAGCGATAGGAGCACAATAAAACCTCAATTGTCCAAACTCCTCTAGTTCGAAAACCTGGAGAAACCGAACCACTATTAACATTTGAGTGTTTAAATACTGCAAATAAAATAAATAGTATCTACCTTTTAGCGCTCAAATTCATTGCACGTAACATCTAAAAAAGAGGGAGGTGAAGAGAAAGGAGTAGTTTAGAAAAACAGGAAATACATTATTCTAAGGAGAGAGGGGATCATACTCTCTTTCTGCTGCATTTCTTGGTTGATTCATTAAACCGGTCACATAAAATTACATTACAATATACATAAATATTACATAATTATTTTTATAATCAATTCTTTTGCCACACACGTCAATTTTCTATTCATATCTATTAATATTTTTTGTTCATTAATGAAAATCCGAAATTTCCTTAATACGAAACGACATGGTTCCCATTAATTTGGATTAGCGTGTATCTACTGTATATATTTCAGTGGTGGGATATCCTAAATTTTCTAATGTGTATCAAGTATGAGAGAAATAAGTATAATTAATATTGTGGATATTATGCGTTTCGCTGAGTGGTTGAAACAGCCATAAAATGTGATCAATTTTGTAATTGCACTTATGTATGTCGGAATCTCAGATACAGTTAATAGTAAAAAGAGACTTGTATAACAAATCATATAGTCTGGTTAGTGCTTCTTTTTTATTTCGTCAATTTGATTATGATACGGTTATTAGAAAATGAAATATTCGTATAATTTTTATCTTTCTATGAAATTCAATGTTCTAAAACGCAAACGAACTATCGATGGATATTGTAATAACCCTTTTGTGGAGTGGCCTATTCCAAACCAGTGTATTCTATTTTTACTGATACTATATCTAAATATTACAAAACTATATTCCATAAGTGATGAGCATAAAATTATTTATCCGATTACTGTGACGTTTCGTGGCACTGCAAGGGAAGAGCCACAACTGTGACATAGGACTCCGGTTCACAAGGAGTAGCTCGGGAGCGGGAAGCAGCTAGCTCCGCGGATAAGGAGATTTCTCCTCTGATACGGACTGAATGTTAATCGTCGTACTCGCCGCTGCAAGCGCTAGCGATTTGTCAGGCACGTCACATACGACACTTTACGTGAAGTGTAGATCCCGTGATTGCTAAACTCTGAAGATAATGAATCACGCATGTCGTTTCTGTTGAGAGCACAATGGGGCGGAAAGAAGTACATGTAACCTTTCCTTTGAATATATTCTGAGAAATTCAACCTCCACTACATAAGGTCCATTGAAAATTATGAAATGTTTCATTAGCACAATTGTGTTATCTCACATATGCATTTGTCACATTTTTTTCTATTCCTGTATTTTTACGAAAAATGTCTGTTGCAGGTATGTTGAGGCTTCATTTATTAGCGAGTATGGAAACTTGATTGCAATTGTATTTGGTGAGTAATTGAGAATGTTAATTTGTCTCTTATTTTAAACAAATATAACGAATAGATTAATTAAAATTTATGCGAATTTTTCTTCGGAATCACATTTGATATCAACGACTAGGGAGTAGAAATTACTGTTTTTCGTTCAGAATAGCAATTTGCCAATAATAAATTAGCTAAAATTTCATTTTGGTGATTTAACTATATATAAAAACCTAGAATGATGTAGTATCAATTTATCAATTTGTTTTCGAAGAATGTATCATAAAAAATTAAATATATATTTATAACAATTCCAATTTCATTGTTATAGACTATATTACAAAATAGGTCGGATGATCTATTTTTCGGTAAGTTTTATTCTGTTAACTTTCCTTTACCCCTTATTCGTGGATATTGCTTTTTTAAATATATTTTTGAGATGCTTATAATAGTAACCACAAAAGTGGACGATCTGATTTTTATTTAGTGTCATGTTTTTTACCATCCATAGACCCCAAATTTTTATAATTGTGTTGTGTATTTTCGTGAACAGAAAATGTCAGTACGCTTTAACTTACTTCTAACTTAATATTTTATGAAACGTTCTGGAGATTATTAATTAAATCTATTTATGGTGCTAATGTGAACCATTTAAGTGTGTAAGTGACTTTTTCCAGTAACCTTGCAAATGTATGGGGAATCTTTCTCGATTCATGCGTAATTGCAGACTCTGGTTACATTCAAATGTCTTTGGATGTAATCTGTGACATTCACAAACGGAGTCAGCAAATGTAGTCCTTGAAGCCACAATTCTGAATTCCGTTGTTTACTTCATGTCGCAAATCTCGAGACGGTAAATTATGCGCGTTTGCTGCAATAGAAGGCATTGAGAACTGATGCAATAAAACACGTATCATTTGCAATGTCGGTGACATCACGATTAGGTAAATGTGAGGAACTTGTGTTATAGTGTCAAATTGCTGGCGATATAATTTTAATAAATAATTAAACAAATTACTTAATTTTATTATTCTTTACACTGACCTACTTGCCACAAGGTAAGTGACATTTCAAGAAATTATTTAGCGATAGAATTACTTGATTTCAGTAATGTTAACAGCACCACAATGGAAACACAATGCAACACGTTGTTTTCCTATCGTTATCAAGAATCATTACGGTAACCGAAATAGAACATTCAATATTTGTAACTCTAATGTATAGTATTATTTCTTACATAGTACTTATTTGTGAAACATTAACTTTTGGTAAAAATTGTGCAAATGTTTTAAAACGCGGGACATCTTAGATTTTTTTTCAAGACTGTTTGGCGTGACATGCCAGATTCAAAATAAATTGTTCACTTTAGAGAGATTATGATCGTTGTAATAAGGGAGTGAGTCGCGGTCCGTGCGACGGGAGCGAATCATCAGATCCGAGTTCAGTCACTAGTTCGTACCTTCTTCATGGCGCGCTCATAACATGAGATGAACAGATGTGTAGTAAAATATACGTTCATAAAGCAGTATGTATATGATACTCATTCAGACTGGCTCATTGGAGTGGAAATATTTTATGCTGAAAGTTGTAAATTTCAGGGACTATTTCTGCAATTAACGTCTAATTAAATAAATAATGAAATACTTATTTGATCACCAGACGACGACTTAAAACGAAGTCGAAACGTTTGGAGCTCTTTTCACAAAAAATACGTATATTATTCATCTATAAATGGTCGTAATTCTATAATTATTTATTTAATTAAATTCTACGAAAGACGATTGTGAGCTGGTAAGTTCCCGAAATCAAAGCAATTTGAGAAGTATGTCGGAAATTTATCTACTTACCATGACATAGGGTAGGATTTACCCTTCACTGAAATTTTACCGTAAAGAAATACAAGAAATAAATCAAATTATGAATTCAAGAGTGGAAATCTTTGACGTATAAGGAAACACCGAATATTTAGTTTGTTACTCCTCATAAGTAAAGTAAAGTAGAATTTATCCTCTATTATTGTTATTGTTAATCATGTATGATTTATGAATCATACATGTATTATTTTTTACGTATGGAGTATGCATTGTATTATAGTATATGAATGTACATATTGACGTAGTCATTATTGATGACGGTCAGGTGGAAGAACAGGCCTGATGGCTTGAGCCACACCACATAATAAAGACATTAATTATTGTTATTTATTATTATTATTATTATTACGTTATCTTGAACGCATCGTGTACATAGCAGTATTAAAAATAATTTATTTCATCAACTATATATTCTAGTAGAATTTGTTTATGTTTCAAGAACTATTGTAAACTAGAACGACCTCGGAGCTTGTACACATAACGGTATCTTACACGAGGATAGTCAAAGAAAAAGTGAACGAGGGTAGTGATAAATTTATTTGTTTATGTTATCTGGAATTTGAAAGAACAAACATTTGGAAGGACACAAAGCATTGGTCGGTGTGTCGGATGAAGTTGACTGCCGTCCTGCTATGCCATGTATTTAAATAGCTTGTTTTACACGGCTATTCGTTATGAGCGTAGTTAAGCCTTTTCCACCTGTTTCTCTTATAACAAATTAGAATTTTATGTCTAGTACTTGGATCGGAAATTTATTCGAACACTAAGATACAAATTTTTGCGGTTAAAATCTGGGGTAATGTTAGACAATAAAATGTTGAAGTTGATTACGATATAAAAAAGCAATGAATGTTGTATATTTAGATCACTATAATAAACTCCTGAACTCATTCAAGAAGACACAAGGGTACTAAAATACAAAAAAAGGCAAAATGAATTTTTCAAAAGACTCACACATAATTCTTCTGGAAGGGATGTTTCGTCTCCATTATATTTGATGATTATAATCTAGGGTATATTTTTAACAAATTAAGATCATAGATTATTTTCCATGTGTTGTGCTCGGAAATTAACTTAAATTCTTCAATTTACGAAGTGTATACCTTGGACATTAAATGTGATTAAAAATCTATTGCTAAAAAAGGTTTCACTTGAACAATTACAGTATATTATTTTCTATATTTTTCAATATCGATTAATGAACAGGACTGCATCCGTACAAGAATTCTTGTGAGCTATCACCCAGAGTGTAGCGAAAAGAGTTTTACTCTATGCGATATGATCAAAAGAAGATTTTAGGTGTAGATATCTGTCACAGGTGTCACTAGAGTTTTTCTTTGTTAAGATATGTTTATTCAAATCTGTTGGAAATTTAAATTCCGTTAATAATTTTTTCAAAAAAATAACATCAACCATTATCTATTTTAATAATATTTGTTTAAAAAATCATTCAATTCTTCAAATTTTAAAGCAATATTCCTTTGTCTCTCATGCGCAATATAAATACTTGAGAAATAGGTTTATGTCTTCTTTGGTTGATTTTTCATTTGAGTNATAGGTTTATGTCTTCTTTGGTTGATTTTTCATTTGAGTGCTACGTCTCAAAATACATATTTTGAGTATAGGCTTATCCACGATAATTTTAGGGTTGATCAAATTTGAGTCAATTTTATGTTAAAGATATTTTAGCTGTTTTTAAATTAATTGTTTATAATGGCAAGTATCTCTTTCTTTCAAGATATTAGTATGGTACTGTGATTCGTGGGTTAAATGAAACCGTTTTAGAAACTTTATTGATTTTCACTAGATTCGAGTTATTCTAGAAAATGAGAAAAAATCTTTTAGATAAAATATACGCATATAGAAATTGTGACAATCTATTGAAATGTGGAGTATGGTTTACAAAGATTTCCCAAGTAATTGATGTGTTTCAATTGTTACATTACTAAAATTTTATGTATTGAGATAGTTATATTTTGAGCACATAATCCTTGCTTTCTACTAATTGCTCGAGCAGCAAGGAAAAGAAATATTATTTTTATTGAAAGAAAAAAATGTTTCAAAATTATTAATGTGATGTACTAAAAAAACATTGTTTTAGGAAACCCGAAACGTGTGTTCATACCCTCTGTATATCTGTCTGCACCTCTACTAACGAATTCAATTAAATGATCATTAGTAGAGAAAGAGAGAAGAAATGCGGACGATGGCCGCAGTCACCGTTTTTCATCTCAACGCCCGTTCCGGGCCCTTCCGTCGTTTTCTCTTCCTCCCTCCGTCGGCGTCGGCGTCGGGTGTGTATATTTAGGCGCGTATTTATACTAGTGCGGGGTGCTTGGGTCTAAGGCGCGTGTCACACTGTCACGACATGTTTAATGCGTTACATGGTCCCGGAGCCCACGACTCGCTTCGGAACCAAATGGATGATGGAAAGCAACCGCTTGTGTTGGGATGCATCGGATTGAAAAGGGGTTCATAGTGAAAGGACATTTCTATTTTCCATTAATCCTACCACATTAAACGAGTAATAATTTCCTGAAAACACTTGATGTTTTATTCGATTTGGAAAATCGAACAATAGACGAATTGAGAGATAAAGAATTAAATGGCCTGATAAACGAAAAAATGAAACTTGTTTTTGTACTTTCTGAAGTCAAGCAGTAACAAGAAACACGATACGTCAAAAGAGAAAAATTGTCTCCATCTACAGTCTCTTGTCTACTCATGGCGCCATAATGTAGATAAATTGATGAATTCAAAACAATAAAATAAAAACTTGCACGTATCATTTGATCGGTTTCAGGACTCCACTATGAAGGAAACGACCGCTGAAGAATAATTTGTTTCTTGAATTATCTCTTTCAGCTAGGCAACGAAAATAAGTAATTAACACAAATATTGAGTTGGTATGCTTTAAAACTAAAAAGGAAGACATTTATTATAATAGTAATTATTAGTGGCATGAATTGTAAAATTATTTATTATTCGAGTTGCACCAGTTCTGGTTAATGAGGAAGGAGGACGTTTATAATGTACCTCAAAATACATTCTGTATAGTTTAATGTTATGTATTCTTATTTCTCAGAAAATCATGGAAGTTCTATTAAGCAATATAAGTTGTAATTGTGACAGATATTATTCTAAAAATGTATCACATAAAATCATTTCGTATCCTAAAATACTTGTTTTCATTTATCTATGTGAATTATTTTATCGATAATTATTGTTTATTCATTTTTGTAATGACGACATTTCTTTAAGTTATAGGTGATCTTTGTGCGGTTGTGTAAAATATGATTAAAATTTTATCCTATACCTGATATATCTTTTTTTTTGTCGTACACTTTACCCTTAATAAGAAATAAAAGTTTGTGAGCAATAAAGTCAACACTTCCTTTCCCACCGGCCCTAACACTTTATTGACTGTAAATTGTTAATATCTGGAGAGACAGAGGTTTGCTGTGGTTAAAATTACATCTGAAACCTCTTCTTTCAACTTCATTGCTATATACTGGTAGTGAGATTCTTGGGAATAAGACGAATGAAACATATGTTTATCATACTGATTGGTTTTACAGTTTTTATCCTGCTCGATAAATGCCAAATTCTGTGATTCAGTGTCTTAACTTAGAAGAATATAAATTGACATGGAAACGGTTCAATGGGTTGTCTATCTAAACATGTCGGGGTCTGCTTCATAAATTGGAATATATGTGAAGCCGAGCTTATCGGAATATATAAGAATTTCCTGGGTGAAAATTATTCACATGAGCAAGTAATTTTTCATTGTTAATACTGTAGTACCATTTCCGGCATTGGCATTTTGTTTGCCTAAAAATTGATTAATGATTTATTGGATGGAGGAATCTACAATTATAATGACAGGAATATTTTAACGGTTTGTCTAGATATATATTTCTTATTTCTATTCAATTTAGCCCTTCTGTAAATAGTTCAATGAATTTATATATCACCAAATATCCCTTGAATACTAATTTTGAGATGCTATAAGGTCGTGATTCCAAAGAAAATATTTCCTGCGAGTATTTCTATTTTAAAGAGCGGACTGAACAAAATCTGCTTTAAATTATTCGCCAGCCTGGAAGTGTATAAGAAAAAGTGGAGTTCCCACGCACCGAATACTGTAAATCTATTTTCATTCTACACAACTCTCACAAGAATGAACTGTCACAAATAAACTATTTAAACTGTTCCTAGAAACACTTTTTAAAAAATCCTTCGTCGTTTTCAATTACTTCAGGAATACAGACAGACATACCTTTTAGTACCTTATGAGAACAACCAAGACCCCAAGAGTGGAATGTAATCATATGTGACTCACAGAATGTGAAACAGCAGTACAAACGCAATGTAAAGAACAGCCACTGACACAAGAACTCCATCTGTTTCGAGTTAACTATTCTAACTTTAATATCTTCTGACTTACTAACGAAGATTGGAGTGAAGACAGACGTGCTGGTTGTTCTTGAACTCATGGAAAAGTACATAATTCGCGGGCAGTTGTTCGTGAAGTGTGTAGGTAAAATTTGTGTTAACTTTACCTTTGTATACCAAAGGGAACCTAAGGCTGATAAATGAGTTGAGATTTGTTTTCAGAAAAAATATTAATCTGAAAAAAACTTGGAATACTGATGGGTACAGATAATATAGCATCAAAAAATAAGTAACCGTACGTATTTGTTAAATATTTTATTTTATATGTATTAAAATCCACCACTAGCTTTGGGTCCGTGATCGGATTTGATGGGATGATCCTTTGCTTTTTTTACGGAGAGTAAATTAGTATATTGTTCGAACCTGATCTACTCAGTTTTTACCTTCTTTTTGGCCTTAGTTTTTTTTATCTATTTATTTACATAAAACATAATTTGAATTATTTCATATTAATCTAAAGAAATGCTTCGTGGATTCTGATTTAATATTCCTCGTCGACTGGAAGAGCACACATCAAGAGCGTCTTAGGAAATAACTCCTCGAGTGCATTGTCTACGGAGCGTTGACGTAGTCCCTTTAGCGCATCTGACACCCATAACGAGCATTGGAATGGCAGGCGTTTCACGCTTTTTTTGTGAAAGCGCTGGCGTAAAAGACAGCTAATAGAGAGCTTGGAAGTCGGTGGGCGCTCCGCTCCAACGTCACTCGTCTTTGAGTCTTAAATAAGCCTCTCGTTGAGATAGAATAAGTGTCCGAGGAATTGGATTTGGAGCACATACTTGATAGATGTCGTCCGAGGAAAACTCGTTTAAAAAGTAGATGATATTTTGAAATAATTTCCTGCTTCATAATTTCTATCGTCGAAGTTTCTTTAATTTTCAATAACTTAATATAATCACTGTCAGAAAAAATTTCAACATTTACGTGTTTTCTAGTCGATGTTCTAAGAAATTTCGTAATAAGAAAATTTTCATTCTTTTTCATTTCAGAAGGGTTTTTATATTTACATATAAACCAACAATTTCTAAGAATACTGGCGGGACTGAGGGCCCTTGCGCCTATGTTTATGCCCGAGAATGCCGTGGACTTTGCATACTGCCCCCTGGCATTCACTCTTAAAGAATGATCTAGTTACTTATGGTTAGGATTTAAATTTTACGATAAAAAAGAAAGAAAGAAGAATAGTGCAACCAGAATATTGTTTGAGCACCGTTGGCAACCACGGATAACTAGCGGTCAGGATCAGCACGTACACTGTAACAAGTAAATTATAATGTACAGTTAATGGTAATAAAAATAGCTAAACTAATTAATCAGTAAAAATTAAAAAAATATAATAAACTCATTAGACCAATTCAGTGAATAAATAAGATCTTTATATTTTAATTTTATTAAAAAATTGTTCTTTCTTTAGAAATAATTGCAATTTAATAATATACGAAGGTACGGTTTTGGAATCTAAAAGGTTGAAACTGTTCGACTCACTGCTTTTCATATTCCTATCATCACTGTTTTTTTCCAACAAACTGGTGAACATGTGCATGATTTGCATATTTTTATAGCTTTATTTCAATTTAATAAATATATTATTTATTGTGAAAAGAGACGGAAATATGCCTTTGAGCAGTAATTCATCTCACAAGTAAGCCCTGAACCATCCCATACTTCTTGAAACGGAACTGAATTTTAAAAAAATCTGTAAAAGAATATGCCTAGGGGAAATGGATGGACTCATAATGGTTGTATCATGCATATTTGAGAGTCTTGTTTGGAATTCAATCATGTGGAAATTCCTTTCCAACGCTGTGCCTCTTTCTTCCCTCTCTTCATATTCAATTCCTTCCGCTTGGATTTCTTTCATTCGGTTTCATCGCTGTCGGCGAAGCAGTGCTGCTGTAGCGATTGGAGGTGGGGGTGGGGGTGGGGGGATAGGAGGCGTGAGGGAGTTGTCATGTCGAGGGAGTTCATCGGGGGAGGGGGGAGGGAGGGAAGTGGATATGCGTGTGTGTCAATTTGAGGATATTGCTGCGATCGTTTTCGCGTTCCTCAAGGAGCGGGGTTGGCGATCGGTCTATGTTTACGATGGAGGGTGTTTCGGAGTAATTTAAAATTATTTTGATTATATACTATCAATTATTTGGTATTCATGTACTAATTGACAATATAGACTAAGTATTGAACTTAGGTACTTGAATGTTACAGACTAAAAAATGGTGACAATCTACTTATGCGTTTGGACTGTTAAGTATGTAACGACGTAATATTACATTGCAAACGTAGGTCGGGAAATTGCCAATGACTTACACCTTGAAACATATTGTTAAGTTGTATAGCTGTTCGTATAAAAATCAATGAATATTTATTATAAATTGTTGATAGTGTTTAGAATTAAAACCAGTGTTGCGAAGAGCAAATACTGATTGATCATATTTTTTATACATCAAAAGAGATGTCTGTGGTGATTTACGAAACAAATTTCTGATCTGAATCATATTAAAACACAAAGAATAATATGAATTGTTATTATAAAAATACTTGGTACGAAAAAGGTGTTGAAATCTTAATCAATACCTGGCTAATTATTTATCATTTGAAAATTGTCTATGTTTTATGACAGAAAACTTTTCAGATGCATGGCAGTCATCCTTAGCATTACACTTAGAAATAAATACTTGGAAGTGAAATAAATGAATGCTAGAGAAAGCGCACGAAAAATAATAGTTAATGTAAATAGAGGAACAACCATACGCGAAATTAATGAAATAAAATATTTGAATTGAAATAAAAATATAAATTGATAAATAACACGAAATATTTGCGAACAATGTGAAAAAACTGCGTATCAACTTGTGAAATAGTGTCGGCAAATGCGCTATGAATGTCGGATGGAGGTCGTGATATTAAAAAACACGGTAGTATGTTCATCTAGTAGCATATCTATGAGAATAATCAGGCGTAGAGAATTAGGTGTATCTTTCCGCGTATGGTTACTGCGTCACAATTTTTATTTAGTGTTGTTCTAAACCGTACTGATGAAAATTCTAAAACTTGCTTATCTAATCAAAAATAGAAAGTCTCATCTTTCAAATAATTTCTATTTTCGCGGAGTCATACTCATGCTTAATTATACCTGAAAGATGGATTATTTATCTTGCGTTAATGCACGAGTGTTCCTGGAAGTAAATGCTTAGATTAGACAAGACGAATTAACATTTTTATAATTGCTTTATCTTCATCGCAGTTTACAAGCTCGGTTGAGTATCCTCTTAGGAATCGGAATGATAAATACCCCCGCACCACTTGCTTTACAGCGTTTTGACTGTTAAATACTGTAGCTCTTTCCTTCTGCCTTGCGGCGGTCTTAACCCCGGAGTTCCCTTCGATATCTCTTGCTTCTCCAACTCAGTTGTTCTCCGTGAAAGTTAACGCCCCCGTCTTCCCTTCTGACTTCACCCTACCCTTTCCTTCTTTTTTTTCCACGTGCCCCAATTCTCTCTGCTCAAATCGTCTAGTGGCAAAGGAAAGACCACTGGTTGCATTCATCGTGCTATATTGCTAGAACGTTCACCATAAGTCAGTGTATTGTGATTTTCAAGCTCATGCACCTACATATTACTGGTAGCTTACCGTATTACGTACAGGACCGGACATGGCAGGGGCTAAGTGGGCAAGAACTCTACAGCGTCGTACCACTTACAATGTTTTAGCACGTATTTGCCAGCTTAGTCCTTGCAGATGCAACTCCGAGCTTAGTTTCGATCTCTATGGCTGGACTCTGAATCCAGTAGTACAAACATCGATCGACGTGCTTGCAAAATGTCTGTGCTATGTTACCTTACGCGCAAAATAGTGAACTATATACAAGCTCACAAGTCGTATTTTATACTTTGAGAAACTGTATTTCTAATAAATAAACTTCCTCTCTTCATCTGAACAAATTAACACCTGCTCCACAGTGATGTCAACATTACAATACTCTTTCGTGAAACCATCGAGGTTAATTTATGAAAGTATTAGATGTATTTCGAGTACATTTTGCTGTGTTAAATATGAGCATTTGCATGCCCTCTTGCTAAAAATTATTTTTTCAGTACTGGTTACATTCCTTCTGCATTCAGTAGATCATTGTAATTCGTAAGTAAATCTAACTTTTATGTATTGAAAGTATTATAAATTGTATTCGCGGATAAAAACATTTAGATTTGTAATTGTTTATTTTTTGCATTGAATCTATATAAATAAAAATTAAATGCTGTTCGTTGGTAAGCGCATCACTTGAGGACAGCTGGATCGATTTGGTTAATTAAAAAAGTGTTTGTAATAGAATGAGGTTTTTAGGGAAAGAAAAATAGGAAAATTTGCCCGAAAAATTGAAAAAATTAAGAAAAAACTGAAAGTGCTTTTCTTTATGGGATTATTGTAGGAAAATACCATAACTCACGATTCGAACGATGGATATACATAATTATTTGTTTTTTTTCGTTCGTTATGGTCCTGGAAATGTTTTCAGGAAAAACAATTCAGAACAATTACAAAGGAGAGTCGGACAATTCGGACATACTGCAAAAATCATAATTTTTGTATGCTCGCTCGATCATAACTGACGATAGAAACGACATATTTTATTGACACTTTTTTGTTTTGTTTTTTCAGTTTCTCAGTTGAATTCACATTCAGGCACATATCACATCTCCAGCATTTCAGCGCTGTACTGCCAATAGAATTCATCTCGCATGAAACATTTCCCATTGGCGTATTTCTGAATGTACTCCTCCTCAAATTGAATATCCATGGCCACAATCGTTAATAGATAAAATGATCGCTCAGAAATACGCTTTTTCTCATTTTTACTTTGATTTAATGTTTAAAATAGCTTTTAACATATTTACAAAACGACACAAACAACTTTATTGAAATTTTGACTGGACAACGTCTGTCGGGTCAGCTAGTTAAAAATAAATATTTGAGAAATATTATTGAGATAAATTTGTCCCACCCATACTTTCTCAACTCTCACCTTTTACTTTCAGTAAGTGGGGTCTATGCTGCATTTGTTGATGTACATGAGTAACGTGAATTTAGGAAATTGATTACCCTGAATCGAATCAACCATACATTTTGTCTGAACTATTTTCTGATTGCAAACGCAGATAAATGTCGTGCTAGTCTAGTTTTATGAACTTAGCAGTCACTGATTCCAGAAATATAGACGATGATCCATGATCTTTCTAGTCTCAATATGATACGAGGAACTTTTTAGAACGATATTTCTAATTGGACAGGGCATGGTCTCCGTGTGATTGATAGAATTCTTGGTACCGGGAGTTGAATCCAGGATCTTCTAGAATGATTGAAGGGACCTTAACCATTACACCACTAAATCGCCTTCTACAGATCTACACCATTCTCCTCGAGGCCTTGCAATCCTTATTGGAAGTTTAAAGCCGACTCGTCGCCATTTACTCATGACCGGTTACCACACTTGTTAACCCGCGTATAGGTACGAGGCAGAAAGACTTTTTTTAATTTATTTTTCCTAGAAATCTTTATGCGATGCTTTCTAAGAAATACCTCATCTGCAACACAGATTAATTACGAGTCTCTAGGACTTTTTATCTTATATTCTTTCGCTAATTTATAGTATGGTTTTGTTTTCCATTTATCTCTTTCTTTCTCTATCTCATTAGGCGGACGCTATTCCACTATATAGCGGTTGAAATATTCCTTACATGCTGAGTTCTGCTACATACTGTTGAAACAAAAAAAAATTCAGTTTTAATTTATCCCCGTCAATTTGTTGAAAATGCATCTTGCGTGTTCTTTCATAAATTTGGCTGTTTTTGCTCATATAAATAACAATCCAGTAAAATGTATTTCTTTGATACATTGCATTCCTTTCCCACAGCAACATATCTTGTCTTTTTTCGATTCTGGAGCTGGAGATTACTGAGCAATGCTCTTACACGTGCTCCTACTTGTTGCAGTGTAGCTGCAGAAGTATATTACTCTAGATTGGCGGATGTCAAAAATTAAGATTGTCTCTGCTGAAAATTTAATAAAATACATTTAAAACGTACTAATCACCAGAGAAGTTACTCAAGAAGTTGAAATAAGTAGAAAAATAAGACATCCTTTTATACGAATTTGATATTTATGGAATATAATACAGAAAAAGGGAAATTTGGAAATTATTTATAAAGAATAAGCAACTAGTGCTTTTGAACGTAAATCTGCGAACTACATTTTAGCTGGACTTGTTGGATGGATGATTGAAAGAAAGATCGCGAAACATACATTGTGGAATTCAATATGAAGTATGAGGAAAATTCAGAAAATATAAGACCATTACAAGATGTATTATCAAAGTTAGTGAAGAAAATAAATCAAAAATAAATAGCGTGTGGGAAAAAAGTATTTGTGAAAAGTATCATTTACTGAGGGAGGGGAGGGGGCTGCTAGATGCGGAACACGTGGTAACTACCCAACCTTAGCACACTTTCTTTCACGTATGAATAGAAGTATTCGAGTGGGAATAGCACGTACTCACCTCACAGAGTATCAGGTTAATGGTTACAACCCCAGACTTCTTCCCCATCCCGGTATCGGAGACATCTTAGGGGGAGTCCTTTAAGAGCTCCGCCCTTCGCTTGCCAGAAGCGCGGCCAAGGGCTCTGAATTCTAATCGCGGCATTACAATAGCTCAGCCCTTGGCAAACACAGCGCTCCCCTGACTTCAGATGTCTTCCTGCACTGTAGGAAGGGTTGGACACGTGCAAGAAGATCTCACTGTGGTCACCACCCCCGCCGCCGGCACTAAGCATCTTAATCGGAGGAACCACTTTGCGTCTTGATAATATGTGCTAATGTTGAGGTTGCAAATGTTAGCTTGTGTTTCTTGCTAATGACGAATCTATTTCTGGCAATGGATCTGCAGGTTGGACTGGTTCAGCATTAGTAGCAATATCTTGAGGTCAGATACTGCACTAAGAGAAGAACAGAAAAAATTAATTCATGTCATAAAACTCTTTTTATATCGGAGAAAAATTGAATCACTGCTTTGTAAATACGAAAGTATGGTTTTTAAATATTTTTAAGTTATATTTATGATCTAATTTTGACATCTAATTATTATAAATTCGAAATATTCAATAATGCTGGGCGATGAAAATATGTACCATTATGTTAACGTAATAAGTTTAAATTATTCATGAAAGTCTAGAAATTTTAAAACTAACAAAACCTTCCGTCTACCAGTCTTAAAGAATAAACTGAAATCAGAAGTAGTTCTTATTTGACTTAATGTAGTAATTGTACTCATTCTAAATTCTACATTATTAATTTCCCGTTCATAACGCCGAGTTTCTTCTCTATTACTTCTGGATTCGCAAAAGCGGGTTCAGTTAAATATTTACGATAACATGACAAATGCGATTTTTTTCTACATCATAGACTAAGTGATATCGTTTATAAAGTATTTTTGAATGACGATATATACTTTATCTTCCCCCATTCTCATTGGACCAGTGTTTGCATTTCTTCTCCATCCCTTCGCGATTTGCATTCCACCCCGACCGTTGCTACAGACTTCCCCTTGCAAGCAGTTGTCGCCCTGGGCTATGCTCCCTGCTCATGACATTAACATAAAGCGCTATCAGATGTTTACCTCTGGGTTTTCTCTTGGCGCGGAAACACTTTTTCTTCCTTCCTTGCACTCGCCTCCGATCGTCAGTTTCCAATGAAGATGGCTTCTCTTCAGTCTAAGGAAAACTGTTGGCCTCAACGTACAGCGCAAATCTTTGTCCGAAGCATTTAACGCAACTTATGTCTAAAATATGTACATCAGAAGCTACCTCACAAGTTGAAAAACAAATTACCACAAATAACGTTAAAATTATGTAATTTAGCATTCAAAAGTGTTTCTGAAGATGTCCAGATTTCAGGTTTTAATCATGATCTTAAATAATCTCTGAAAAAATTTAAAATCTGTCCTCAAAACATTACAGATTCATTAGTTTTTTTTTGTAGCTAAATATTGAGGTTTCCATTGAAACATCTCTGACTAGCCTCTCACAGTTATGTAGCCCGCTTACAAGGTCTTTCTAAGTATTTAAATTGTTCTAAAGAACAGTCAACATGATTTTCCTACAGTAAACAACCCCTTCACTTCACTATGTGTCTTTATTATAGACAATCAATACAAATGCAGGATTATTGTTTCACAACACTTCCTTTATTACATTTCGTTACTACATTGCTGAGAAGATAAAAGACAATCAATTTTTTTTCATTATGAATGTTATAACTGTCCTACGCTCTTATCTTCTACTGATGCACGGCACTTCCTTTCCTGCATTCACTTATTGTACGAATCAAATACATCGTTCTTGCAAGTTAAATCAAATGAATTGCTATAGGATGTGATCTCTTATTTTCCAACTCCTTCCTTTAATTGCATTTTGCTGCACCCATACAATTCTTAAAATACCATACAGTATAACTTCCCATCTTCCTCTAAATCACTTTTTCTGATTTTCATAAAATATTCTCTAATACAGTTTTTCGGAAATAACTACGTCAGACTAATTTTGATTTTAAAAAACCCTTCGCTATTCTGTGAGTTTCTTAAAAAATCGTTTGAGGTGATTCTGAGAAAATATATAGTTTACTATACATATTATATATTAAAATGTCATCATTTTATGTTATTAAACAGTATGCAATTTCGCTGTGTGAAGACATCATGAAAATAAATAATTTATGTTCAATTTATGAAAACATTATTGACATGCGTAAATATGAAATAAGATAGATAAACACAAGTTATCTAAATTGTGACACGTTTATGCTTCTAGAAAAGATATCTTAATATTTTTCTGGGAGTGCATGTAAATTATTACTTCATCTTATAATTCATCGTGAAGAGGAGTTGTAAAAAGAGAAATGACTCCTTACAGTCCACGTCTCGTTCAAGAATCGTAAAGCTGTTTGCTCAGGACCACCCATGGCTGGCGACCTTCACAATATGATGAGAAATGATACGTCTGTGCTTGGATTCTTCAGAAGGCACGTTGGCGATACAAAGTATAAGGAATTTCGGAGTCCTATTCAGAATCTGACATTTCAATAATGTGTTGTAGGGTTCGCTCTACGCAGGCTTTCCACAGAACATTTTGCATAACGGAATTTGTAACATTGCTTTTCATAAAAATCCCTTTATCGATTTAATTTCAAGTAAATGAGACGGAGAGATGAAAATAAATGAAGTTTATCTGAAAAGGAAAAAAATAGTAAGAACATTATTCTGTTGTAGGTAGTATAGTATTATATTTATGTTTTACATTTTTCTCTGTAGTCTCCGATGCAAAATTGCTATGCTTCGAAAAATATATGAAGAAAGTTACTTGATATTGATTATAATGCCTTATTAACGAAATCTGAAAAAAATCTTGAATTTAACACTATGATAT
>NNCF01134171.1:276735-297480 GCA_002313205.1 Laupala kohalensis | reverse complement strand
GTGTAATTAAATATTTTATCTCGTTACGATTTACCCGCCGCTCGATGTCTTCCAAATATAGGCGCCGTTTCAAATAGACCTACGATTGGTCAAACGAAACTTCCCCTCTCGAAGTGAAAGCAAGAGGAGTGTTCCGTTGCAAACCGAACATATCCAAAACTGGTCAGAGCTTGGGACTTACAAAAATAAATGGGCCCTTTTATGTTATCAGTCGTGTACTACTCGTAGTACATTACATATAAATATTAAATCCCATACTCTCCCCCAAAATAAGTTTTAAACAGAATGACTTAAAGTGGTACATAACAAAGTTGAGGCATGGTCGGTGATGACCAATGCAAAAACAAAAATTTCGCCACTCAAGTTTTTGAGTATATCCCCCTGTATCAAAGTACAAAAGTTAAATACCTGCTAGTTACTTAAGAGAAAAAAATGGTTCAAAAAACCAAAGAATCGAATTTGCTGGATTTTCATAATAATTTGGAATTGAGAGTACACTCAAATTCCCGTGAATCATTCATTTAATGACTATAAATAGTTAACATATACATAAAGAAAATTATTAGCAATTTGTATGCTTCCCTTCCTCGTGGTTCGCCATGATCACATATTTTCATGGTCTTACGTGAAGGTTGCGCTGAAACGTTGACTTCGTCGGCTGGCATGTGAGGTGCATAGACGAGTAGTGGCTGGAAGCTGCAGGTTTTCGAATGTACTGAAACTTGAAAAATGCATGTGAGACTTGGAAATTTTCAACACATCGACGTCGATAAAAACCACACTGTCATTGTTTAGTTTCTTGTGAATTGGTGCGACGAAATTGCTGCTTGTAGCAAAGTTGTGTCCCTTTGACACACGTAGTTGCTTCTGGAACGAGCGTACTGCTGTGAGACAGCATAACGTAGTCCTGACACATACTGCGTGTGATGCGGCACAATGTAGTCCAATGTAGATCTGACGTACACCGGGCGTGGTGCGGCACGATGTAGGTCTAATGTAACTCTCACACACACTGCGCGTGATGCGGCACAAAGTGGACTGACGTACACCGGGCGTGGTGCGGCACGATGTAGGTAGCGAGTCACTGCCTTATATAGGGTAAGGCATAGAATGCTTATAATAGGTGAGTTCTGAAATGTTTCCCTAGAGCTTCTATAAGTTCTAGGAACTTGCACAATTGTTCACGGAACATACACGTAACAATGAACTTATATAAATATCAACGAACATGTATAATCTACAACGAAGTTACACGTATAAACGTGGAGCATAAGGTAAAGGCAATATACGATGTTCTTGAATTTGCAACACTTAAGTTCTTACGGACGTTTGGTTCGTAACAACTACAATTTGATGTCTATTTTCAAAATAAAGGGTGGATTCGATGAAGCCCAGTTTTCTGCACTTCGGTAGCAGTACTTCATGATCTACGGAATCAAACGCTTTTCTAAAATCTAATAGAGTGAGAACGGAAACGCCGCCATCTTTTCTCATATCTTCTGTTACCTTCTGTTAGCTGTTAGGGTACTCCTTCCATTTCTAAATCCTGATTGAAAATTGGCAAGAAAAAGCTGTTTTTAGTAAGAAAATTTTCAATTTAGTTACTCGATATCTTTTCTAATACCTTCGATAATGTTGGTAACATACTAATAGGACGATAATCACTCGGGCTATGAGCTTTCTCCGATTTTGGGAGCGGACGAACACGTGCCATCTTCCATGTCTGAGGAAACTCCCGGACATTAATGAAAAATTTATTATGTGAGTGAGGCCTGGAAGAGCAAAATCAAAAACTATTTTTAACTGTTTTGCAGTAATATTATCTGAACCATTTGAATTAGATTTACGTGATGAGACAATATTAGCTACTTCACGATGACTTACACTATAAAATAAAATGCATCTTCTGTAATCGACCCTTGGGAAGCAAGAATCTGTAAAACTTCTGATTTAACGCCGGGATCAATTAGTTTTGTAAAAGTTGTGAAATATTTATTTAGGTCATTTAGTGGAACGTCGACGACTATTTGGGTTAGCCTAAGCTTTTCAAAGTATTCCAAACTTCTTTTGTAGATGAATTTGAATTAAAAAGATTCAAGACGTGTCTTTTTTAGCGTTTCGGGTTTGTTGTTTTACCGAGTTACGGAGCTTTTTATACTCGGTCCCAGCCTCAAGAGTTTTATTTACTCTGAAATACCGATGAGCAGAATCACGCTTTCTCATTAGATATCTTAATTCATTATTTAACCAAGGAGCTACAGGACGGGTGACTTTTGAAGTTTTCAACGGTGCGTGTTTGTCAAAAAGATCAGTTATGTTGGCATTGAATCTAGATACCTTGCTATCAAGAGAAAACTTCTCATAGACGCTACTCCATTCTAATTTCTTGTAATCCCGGTAATGAATTATTTTTTCTTTATATTTTTACACATCTGCACACTCCTACGATAAGAGTAAAAGTAGTTCGGTACGTGTTGTAATATTAACAGAATAGTAACAAATTTGCATTAAAAAAACTCATCTACACACAATATTTATTTTACAAGTATTACACGCATTATTGTAAACTATAGATTATTCGGAATATGTTTATGAATCGGTACAATTAAAATGACTTGAAATTTGAGCATTATTATTTTAACAGACGTCACCCCTAGGCAAGAGCGTAGTCACGGAAACACGAAATTTGGTATACCCGGATGTGCTCATATTTGTTCACGATCAAAATCTTTGGTTCTAATAGATTTACATGATGATTGATCTTAAAATATCTCATCTTTTATCGAATTGAACGTGTTCTGCATCCAAACGCAGTAATCTCAGTGATCGCGTAAGCTACTGCTACTTCCTCCCACCGCCGCCGCCGCAGACATTACTCGCCCTCCGAAACGAGAGCGGAGAGGCAATTAGACGTCGCCGCAGGTGAGAAGACTCACAAACTCCTTCATAGTTGCCTTCATCTCTTTATCATCAGACTTCTGTCCCTCCTTCCCCTCCGCAATAGCAAACTCAATCTCGCACTCCCGACCTCCCCATTACGATCTCATTAGTGAGACAGGGTGTGATGGAGGATCATCCGGTGATGGTTGCAATAGCTACTGCAGTGACGAGAAAGAAGCCTTGGACATTGAAGCACAGACTAGATGATGTGAATATCAGATCACGTAAACTATAGTTGAAATAAATTCAGAAAGGTATTTCCAAAAGTGTAGCAGATGAAGGCGTGGAAACAATCAAATTCGAGCGGACATCGTTATGACATTTCTCTAAAACCATGTTAACAACGGGTACTGCAGTGACGAGAAAGAAACCTTGGAGGACACTGATGCACAGGCTGGATGAAATGAAAATGAGATCACCTAAACCATAGTTGGAACAAAACCACGAAAGGGATTTCCACGAGAGTAGCAGAGTAAGACGTGCAACCAATCGAATTTGAGACGACAGCGTTACGACATTTCTCTGGTAACACGTTAACCACAGGATCGGCAGAAGACAAAGTTAGCCACATGTATGCTAGAGACAGATACATTTCAAATGACACTTCTCGATACATAAACAATGACCCTCTTTTATAATACTATTCACCCCATTCTGGCCCGGTTTTTTCTCCGTTTTTCCTTCGGGTAGAGGCGGATTTCTTATACAGGTTCTCTAGACTTTGTCTAGGGGCGTGTTTATTGTAACAATACATCGTGAATTTAGTGTTATTACAATTCTTATGATTTTTAAACACTATACTCAGAATAATCGATAGTTCGATAATAATTTGTACAAGTAAATTTTTTGCGTNGAACTTTTGCTGAAATTTTTGAATCCGCCTCTGCCTTAGGGCCCTTGATCGGAATTGATGGGATGGTCCCTTGCTTGCTTCCGGAGAGTAAATTAGTTTATTGTCCTCCACGTGGTCATACGCAGTTTGTACTGTTTTTTTGACAATAAATTTATTATTATTATTATTATGGTATTAATCAATAAATAAATGCGAACTATTGAGATTTTTGAGATTATAACCAAAATATTAATCGTAAGAAACAATAAAAAATTATCTCCCAGACGTAAGCAGTTCACAACGCTCTTTTATGCGTAAATTCATATTTTTTACCTACAAAGAAAATATTTTCACTTTCAGTGATAAATATTTAAGACAAGTACTATGTCTCAAAAACGTTTGTCTGTAGTCGTACTATAACGTAATCCAACGGAATGTAGTCATAAAATGACAATATTACTTGCTAATTAAGCTTTACTAATTACTAAATACTATTCACTAATTCACTGAATTAAGGAATAAGAAAAGGGGTGGAGGTATAGTAGTATATGTAAAAAATGCTTTAAATTCACAATAACATGAAAGTGGTAAACTTCGAATTATTTGCTGGAGAATTAAGTCTGGATAACAAAATTTTTACTCAAGTTTGGGCCTTATATAAACCTCCTGACAAAAAAATTAATAATTCCATAAAAGAATTTAATAGTCTCCTAAAGAATGTAAAAGCACTTAAAATGTTAATAATTGGTGATATGACTATTGATAAACTAAATAATGATAAAAATAATTATCAATTAAAATATTTAAACATGCTAATATAAAATAATATGCCCCAATATATCAACAATTTCACAAGGGAAGAATTAAATATCAACAAACATATTTAGACCATATAATTCTAAGTGGAAAATATAGAAATTTAGAACCTTTTTTTATACAAAATTAAATTTTCAGATCATTATGCTATTGGAATATCTATGGAATACTCAAATATGAACATTAGAACAAATCCGGAAAAAAAGAGTTGCATATATAAATATATTTTAAAAAAATTGCTAAAAGAAAATTTAACCAAATTAAAGATAGAAAATATAAATGTTAAAGGAGCTAACAGTATTTATAAAGAAATTTGTGAAATTTTCAATCAATCAAGAGTAGAAACAAAGGGCAAAATGAAAAGAAAAAATAATAACCTGAAATCATGGATGAATAATGAAATTAGAGAATTAATTAATAAAAGGGACATAACATTTAAAAATTGGAAAAGAACATCCATATAAAATTAGAATCTAAAACCTTACTTAGAATATAATATATTGCATTAAAGAATAAAATGAACTACCCAATAGTGAAACAAAAAAGAATATACTTTGCTGAGCAATTTGAGAAGAATAAATTAAATGCAAGGAAAACGCGGCAAACAATAAATGCATTATTAGGAAGTAAAGGAAAACAACCTGTAGATAATATAATAATCGACAATTTAGGAAAAATAGATGATATTAACAATATAAGCAATAACTTTGCATACAATTTCAAAAACCTAATTGATATAATCACATAATTGTAATATAGAAACATTTAAAATTAATAAAAACAATTGAATAGTGAACTCCTTCTTCTTGCCAGAAACAAATGAAGATGAAGTTAGAAAAATTGTATTAAAGATGAATAACAAAAAGGTATGGACAGCATGAGAATTGAACATGTAAAAGAAAATGTTATAATTGTAATTTAATTAATAACTAATATTATTAATAAATGCATAAAACTAGGAGAATTTCCAACAGAATTAAAAGAGGCAATAATAAGACATATACATAAAGGAGGTTCTATCCTAAATTAGAACAATTACAGACCAATCTGAATACTGAACTCTACAAGAATTTTTTTAAAAAAATTTATATAAAATTCAAAATTATAATTAATTAACAGTTTGTATACCAAAGTAACAAAAGTACAGAAAAACGTTTAGAGAATTTTACAAATTTAATAAACAATAGACTAGATAAATGTGAACATATTTTAATATTATCAATAGGTATGTCAAAACCATATGATGTTATTGATCATGATAAATTAGGGGAAACATTAGAAAAAATAGGAAATAGAGGAAAAACATTAAAATTATTTAAATGTAAATTTTTTATTTATGCAGATGACAATATTATAATTTTCTCTAATTAAGAATAAAATAAGGCCTTACAAATTTACAGAATGATTTTGAGAATTTTCAAAATTGGACACATGAAAAAAGTTTGACAAAAAACAAAAACTAAACATAATTATTACACATCATTACTCCACACACTAAAAGAACAGATTTGGTAATAACGTTCCATAATAATAAATGTATTCATAAAAAATTCAAAAACTGTGTGTGCACAAATAATATAGAATAAGTAAGTAAACTTAAATATTTAAGAGTAATAATAGATAAAAATTTTATCTGGAGAACATACTATATATATTGCAAAAAATAAGAATTTGTCTATGGAGAATGTGGAATATAAAAACCATCACGCCAAATTATATTCTTAAAATTATTTATTATGCTTTATTTGATTCCGTTTTAAGATATGGAATTATCATCTGGGTTTATACATCCAATGCACACATAAAAATTCTATAAAATTTACAAAATAAATTACTCAAAAGTTTCAGTGAAAATAATTCCAATAGTAAGAACATAATGTATTTCAATGAGAAAATTCTAAACATAAAGAACTTATATGAATTGAATTTATTAACAAAATATAGGTTCAACTTAAATATTCTAGAAAAACATGTTCATGAACACAAAACAAGGAAAAAATATTATTTTAAAATTCAATTTTTACTTCAATAAATATGGAGAAAGATGAGTAGAAATCATGATACTAAAATCAGTAATCAAACTACCAGACAACATAATAGAATTAGATTCAAAATATATATTTAAAAAAAGAACTGAAAAATTGGTTGTTAAAAATAAAAGTTTAATCATAATTAATCATTTTATAGAAATAGAAAAAATAGAAATTTATTATTATTATTATTATTATTATTATTATTATAAAAACTGTGAAGAAAAATAGGATAGTTTTGCAAAGTAAATTAAACAAAGAAAAGTTACACTTGTAGTAGTAGTATACTAACTATTAAAATACAAAATTAAAAATAAATAATCTCTCTGACAAGTTCTCATAAACTTAGAGAGATTTTTTTCTATTAATTAACATTAATAAAATACGTATGTAAAAAAGTTGTACTAACTATGTAAAAACTGTATAAATAATGTACTAACTAAGTAAAGGATGTATAAATCATGTAGAACATATTTAAAATCTACAAAACATGTTTTTTGTTAATTATGTTTGTTTTTAGGAAAAAAAATTTCAATTTCATTTTGACAGCTCAAGTTACATACTATTATGGCCTTACACACTTCTGCAACATTCCATACGTCTACCTGGGAAAAATTGAACCAATTAAATACTTAATATACTCGTATATGAACAGAGAAAAGTTGACTTAAACAATCTGGCCTATTAAAACACAATGATAAACATCGGTAAGTTACTATAAGAATAAGAAGATAAATCCGTTTTCAATATTTTAGTAAATCTTTAGAATCTGTATTAAACTTACGAAGAACATAATGAGATGAGTATTAATAATGAAATTTTAACAAAAATATTAAGTAATAATTTATTTACAACACAACAGTTTAAAATGTAACACTCTTTGGTATCCTACCCCTTTACGCCCTCCAAGGAAATAAGTAAGAATCATAAACTAAGTAATTACGAAAAATTTTAACAACTTATTTCGTAGTAAGAATTTCAACCTTACAGTCGACAGGAAAAATTCACCTCTCTTCTCTCTATATGGGATTATATTTGCTACTAGAGAGGCAAAAGAAGAAATAGAAACAGTTTCCACTGCCATTCCTGGCGACGTGAAAACCTATATTCATGTACATGACAGATTTATGAATGGATAACGAACGGAGTTACTGGTGTGTCAAAACAATCTCGATACCATTCAATCTACAATTTGCATAACAGATATTCCGAGATCCAATTTTGTTTGCTTCGGACTGCAAAATACTTTTGAATCCATTACTGAACCAACTGGAACACAACGAACAGATTAATTGGAATGATGAAGTACTTCGGAAGAGAAAAACCCGATTTGATTGGTGACTTAAATTTTCGTAATATATAGCGCCACTTAAATGGAGCAATGATCGTTGAAAGCTTGTGTCTCAAGCAGAGAATGTTTTGTTATTATGTTTCTCTTTCTCAAGATGTTCAACGTGGCTCTAGTAACGGTAATACATTTTAGAAGTAATAGAAAGTGACGAGAATTAATGAAATAGATCAAGTCATCAAAATATGTGTTCATAACATATAAATGAATTGAGTATATTTTTGGGTTGCATTACATGATCACTTATGGAGGAAGGGATTATTTTTAAAATGTCTGAAATGGTACTTCTCATCCTGGAAAATTGATGATAGTTGCTTTTTCAGAGCATTTTCTTCGTGTAATACAATCATAAAAAACTTTCTTCATCTTAAGCAAGCCTCGAGGGAATCCTTAAGATTGGGAGGCGAAGAGAAACAGTGTGAAGTAAAATTATAAATTAAAATACATTACATCAATTATGGCAAAAATTGTCTGTTACCATTTATCATCTAAATTCATTGTATTTAGCTAGTAACGATTTTTAAAAATAAAGAAATAAAAACTATTGAGATAATCTAGTGAGATTTCCAATTAACAAAACTATTTATAAAGAAGCAAAAATTGGTTTTTGTACTACTACTATTTCAATTTTCTTCCATATTTTGAAACTCAGATATCAGTAAATAATGAGAAACAATTTAAATATTTTAAATTATTTTTTAATAATATAAATTAAATATCTTTCAAATATGGTAGAGAGAAAATAGAACCCACTCAGTAATTCGAACGACATAGTTGCTACGAATATTTTCGCAAAAATTCACAAATTCGTGCGCGTATAGTCGTGGAAATTCAACTTGCGCTTTATGAGATGTCATAAAATGTGATATCCTTTAGAAATCAAAATCGGTGGAAAAAGAAATTTTCATTTTCCCTTCGTGTATTTAACTTATTTTTTCGGTAGATGCGCGCCGGATACTAGAAAATTCAGACATAAAATATATAAAAAGACATTTATTCAGATATATACACACCATTTATAGAATATAATTTTTACTATGAACTTGTCTGTCCGGGACAAACCGCGTCGTAGTAGATACTACTACCAACGTTTCGGCCATCATGCTGTGGTCTTCTTCAGGGATACGTCAGAGTCGTACAGATCTAAATCACTGTCGTACTCTGCAGAGTTCATACTCACTCCGGCCGCGGAAGCCTACGTTTATATGATTTTTACTGTTAGACATTTTTCTGTGATGTGATATATTGCGATAATTGTTTACCATTTAAGTGATATCACTGTACGCTCTGCGCACTGTATCGAGATTTTCTTTGACGTCTTGTGGAAAGATACGAACACAAAGACATCATTTCACACTATTAAATTTAAAAATATTCCACCGAAGACGTACATTTATTGCATATTCTTTTCTGTTGTTCACTGTGTGTTTTAAGGCATTTCGTCGGAGATGAGTCTAGTATCTGTCACGCAAACATCCCAGGTATTTATATCTGATCATCTCAGAGATAATCGAGTCAATGTACTCGGTTTGGAAGATCATTGACTGGTCAAAGGCGAATATTATGTTAATGGGAGCTTAGGAAGTAAAGGTAATCAAAGAAGCATTTGGCCGCTGAGCAAAAGTGTTTGGATTTTGTGTAAAGTGTTCATTAAGTGTTCCATGAGGATACGTAAAAATACTACCTAGCATTTTGAAATGCGGCTAAATGAAATACTTTTTCGAGCTATGAAACAAACAAAAACCTATTTTTACTTTCCAGTCTCTCAAGTATTCTATCTGAAAAGAATACTTAAAAAAGAGGTCTAACAGAGTCTGTTCTCAAAATAAAGCGATGATGCCCGGTGTCGTATGTGTGAAAGTTTTCAGTCGATAACACTATAATAGATCAGAGCCAAACTTGATAATTAAACTTAATTTAGAACATACCTTTCATACATTTACTTCTGTTGAAACATAGTAATCATAAAATTTCAGAATTTTGAAGAACTAATACATTTATCTTTAACCTAAAATGAAATCACATTGTTTATAAAATATATCCTGACTAATTATATATTGATGCCAATATTTGGTCATTTGTTGTGAACCGTTTGATTTATTTGCCTGAAACTGACTTCTTCGTACTTATTACACGTTCGTTGGTAAGAAGAATAACTGGGAAGTTTAGCGGGACACACTTCAAATTTTTTGTTGGCTTCACTTAATTATCTTCACGAATGGTGCAGAAAGAGAAGTCACAGTTGCCACAACCGTTAACAACCGTTTAGAGAAGATAAAAAAAAAAGATTAATATTTAAAAGTCCTCGTTTAATTGTCCTGTTGGTTAAATTGTAAATTTATATTGTAGGTAAACATTACTTCTTACAAAAATTAGAACAGAAACTTGATGTGAATTGTAACAATTTCAATTTTCAGAACGAACTCAAAATTGGACAGTAAAATTATCGACTGACCTCCCTGTCTTAAGAAATGTGTTCTTTCTTAATTTGAATTGCATAAAAATTACCATAAAATAAAAAAAGATAAATTAATGGGGTCCATGAGGAATGAAATGTTTTTTTTTGCTTATCGAAGAAATATATTGTTAATTTTGTATGTTTGTTCAGGTAACGTACATTTTTTTAAAATGTCATGTAAAATCACGACGAGTGTGTTGCGATTTTCAGTATTAACGGGACAAAACACAATTCTTGAGGCAAAGTGAGAACAGGTAGATGAGGGACTTCGCACAGAGAAATGGATGCTGTTCAAGTTCACGGCTTCGCCGCGAGTGGCGCTCATCACGCCTCTCCAGTAATAGTAGAAATGTAAAAGTTTATTCTCGGCGACGAAATGAAATATGTAAATGTGAGTGGATCTTTTTTGCTCTTAGCCGTCTGGATTGTAGGGCTTGTCTGCAAGGGTGGGTGTAAAAATGTGTTTAAGAGGAATGGAAGTTCTCGACTAATTTTTTGTCCCGGAATAGGAGAAGGTGACGATGAGCGTAACGTTAGAGGAAAGAACAGAATGGATTTTATGGTTACTGTTTTGGATGCTTTAATTTCATTTCATATTCAAAGGCTGAAGGATAATAATGGGAACTTCGCAAACGTGCTGGCCCTCGAAATAATTATAATTATTATGACGTATATCTGTTTAAATATTTTGTGGGGATACATTTGTAATAAACTTTTAACAACTTATGAAGTCGACTTGTTTATTATATAATACACCTACAAGACATTTGAACCTGTGCCTTGTATGTGTATTATATATCCTCAGATGTTAATAATCGATAAACAAAGTACTTATTCATGACATAACTGTAGCAGAATGATTGTGGACGAAGATAATTTTCAAATTAGTCATGGTTATAAAATCATATCTTCCAGGTTTTGAAGTGATTTCATATCTTATTGTAGAAACGAAAAACCGATTATTTAAAAATTATTGTGAGCTCGTTAAGAGAAAACGTTTTGAATTTTTCATGAAGTGTAACGAAATTCTGCTGAACAAGAAATGAATTATAGCTCATACCGAAAACCAAAGTCACAAATGTAATCATAATCAAATATATAATTCATTTGAAGTACATTAAATAAAATGTTTTGAGATATTCAAATACATTAGTTTATTGGGTAACTGTCATAGGCCTTATATACTCTCGTAGGGATCGTTGCTGAAAAATTGTACACATTTTCGGGAACATTCCATGCTTGGGAACTACCAAAATCTGACGATCATAAATTACACGAGAGAAACACAGCTTGTATTTCGACGACTTTTGCAAAAATCCAACGCAACGAAACACATTATTTACAATACGCTTACGCACACAAAGCGAAGATAAGCCCGTTTGCAGCAGAGAGTGGGTGCCAAAAACCCCCTATATCGCTCAAAAGCGCCCTACGGCTATGCTGCCGTTCACGGCTTCATTCCGCAGCCAAATGGTCCCCGTCATTTGTCCGCGGGTAGACAGTTGACGTTCGCCGTTCGTCAGTGTCGCAGTAATAGTTGAGCAGCGGGGATTTGTCGCCCGCGGTGTTGGGAGAGGAGCGCACGCGATTGCAATGGCTCAAGAGGTGGAGACGACGGAGTAATCGGAATAGGAGAGTTAGTGGGATGCGGTGCGGGGAAACTATGAAATGACCTAGGATATGGAGATGCTGTTGGAAGAATTATAATAGAACCGAGGAACAATCGTGATTCGGACAATAGATGAGAAAATTTACACATTGACCATTTACACTCTGATGTAAAAAAAAAAATCCACCTGTTCAGTACACAGAAAGAAGAAAAATATATAATATCCTACTAAATTCTAGAACTGGAGTTAGTAAACAACTATTATGTAAATTGAAATTATTAAACCGATCTTTGTTGTAGACAATTCTTTATTATATGCCACAACGTTTCAGCAGTAAATTGCTGCAATCGTCAGGTGAACGTATGTGTTTATCGATGGCTATGACGTCTAACTTACATCGAAATTTTAAAATTATTCTCTTATTGGCTGGTTGTATGTACGAGTACACCACATTCATATTGTAAATTTAATTCTGACAAATTTAATGCTTAAAAATATTTCTAATTTGATTTTAAATTAATTATTGCCAATTCAAACATTATTCCATTTTTCTTTTCGATTCTCATCTTATTCTTTTAATGTAGATCAAAAATTTCCAATTTCGTTTTTCTATTGTGGAATACACAATGATGCCAACACATTGACAAAAGATTTCCCGATCGGACTAGGATCATACCACTAATGAGTCAATTCGTCTCTGTTATTGCTATCGATAAAATATCAGAGAGAGGAGTCACAATGCTGGACCCTCCAGTCATATTGTAACAAGATTTGTTCATTTTATTGCTGTTCCTTGGTTAAGTTTGTAAAAAGAACATTATTACATAAAGTCATTACGAAACATTTTTTTATAATCAATTTGGATGTTTGTTCTCGAGGCAAACTTCCTATAAGAAATCTATGTTCTTAGAAATTAAATTTCTATATTTTTCATTTTTAGAAATGTATTTATATGTAATGTTGGCAGGGGCTCATTAAATATAAGATAAAAATAATGGATTAGTTTATATCGAAAGTTTTATAGTTAAAGGAAAGATTTTTGTAAGCTTGGCGAACAGGAGATCTGGTATATGTAAAGTAAACAAAATAAATACACATTATTTAGAACAAATAAATAAAATAACAGTCAACATTAAAATTGGTAAATAAAAAATAATTTGAAAAAAAAGAAAAGAAAATTGAAATTAGGTATCAATTTTTATATGATCAGATGAAAAACGAAAATGTTTTGAATAATTAAATACCGTAATCTTCCAATAAACAAACACCCACTCGGAGAACGAAAAAACCTTGTGGTGAAATAAAGAAAACATTCCGACACAGTTCTAAGTTATTCTGGTTATTTTCATCACAAAATTTCTAATTTTAATTAAAAATTATGTATGGACTGTGGTATTTACTTATAACGCAAATAATACAGAATATTTTAAGACAGCTTTCTCTTTTCTTTATAGCTTTTATAATAATACAATATTTCATAGCTCAATATTTTAACATAGCTTGCAATTTGATTCTTTATTAAATGTGGATGTTTATGTGTCAACATCAGAAATGTGAAAATTATGATAAGTGAAAGTTTCAATTGAGTCAGGTTTAATTACCGGCGTTTTCATCCTGCCAGTTTAGTCATAACGGAAATTTTAGGACGGTACCGCATCTTCCACATTTGCAACACATGTTTCATTGACAAATATGTTAGTTAGTTCATGTAATGATTTAACGAAATTCCTACCATCTTAACCTGTGACTACGTTTATCTGTGATTACATTTTGTCCTCTGTTTTAAAACAGTTATCACTCGCAGTCAGATTAGCATTAGTGTCAAACTTGTAGATTTTTTTGGAACATCTGGCAAACCAGACGAGTCACCAAAAAGTAATTCGTGTTTACCAATTTTTTAAACTTATATTTTTTTCAGTCATTAATAAGTAATGACATGGTAAATTAACACACAGATAAAGTACTTTCATTTTAAATTAAATTTGAGGGGAGGGAGGTTTCTCGCTTATTCGAGTGTTTTTGGAATCCGTAAAAGTCGAAATTTCAGAATGAATTAAACATTTTAGTTTTTTTTTTTTAATACGGATCCGACTCTGGTAACGACTGAAGAAAAGTGAGGGATCTCAATCACTTCTGACTTCTGCTCGGAGTGCGTGTTTTCTTACATTTTTATTTACACCGTGGAACTTTTTATGTTACTACCAGTTGCAAATATATTGTTAAAGATGTGTGATGTTACAATGCACGACTATACTGTTCTACAATCAAAATACCCGTGTAATAAATCGAGAAACAATAGGTTTGGTTGGAGGTTACTAAGATGGAGATTCCTTTGTCACATTCGACATTAAATAGGAAATATTTCGAATGTTCATTTTATGGTCTGGCGAAGATTATTTATTTTTGAGGATGGACATGTCTTGATATTTAAGTGGAGTAAAAATAAGTAACTTCTAGTAATATTTGCAAATCCTGACAAAGATTCGTTTTTTTCTCTCTATGTTAATTTATCTATAAAATGCGCTTTCAGAGTGTTGCAAACCTATTCTTCATCCATTTCTTTATTCAAAATTTGTTCAAGCTACAGAACATTTGGTGAATTATTTGTAAGTAAAAATGTTATAAGTCTGGAGAGTTTTTGTTGGATGCGGTTTATTCCCAACAATGAGTTCATGAAGTGTGTTTACTCCACTCTCATCTTTTTGGTGAGATGCTTCTTTTTCTTCCCCCTCCCTCACCCGTCAAGTGAATTTATGCCGACGCACGCGCTACAACCCGCTAATCATCTTGAATCCAACTGTTCCACGGAAAGGAAATGAAAAATGTTGCCTATCACTTCAAGGTGGACTGTAGAACATCTAAGTTACCACGAAATTGAGGAACATAAAAGAGAAAACGCTAAACTAAAACGTTTTCTCGTTTCAGACTTATGTCACACCAATATTCCGTAGTAAAACTTCCGCTTGCTGAAAATAGTGACGAGTTGGGAATCGAACCCGGAATATTGTGATGTAATCGCATGGGTGTTAACCACTTCGCCATCATATTCCGTTAATTCCGCTCTGAACGTGTGATTTCCCGAGTCCGGAGGATAACCCCAATAACTGAAATTATCTTATCTACGAGTATTTGTACTATTGGTTAATGGGAGATAGGCTTAACAAGCCACAACACAAAGGTTAATATGTGTGTAACCGGTCGGTTCATAAATTCTAACGTCAGGGGTTTATTTACTACTTGCATGAAGACGGTTTCCGGAATTTTTAGATCACAATTGATTACAATTTCAGATTGTCCTTGGTAGAAATGGTGAATAGGTGGCGTTGATCTGCTTACAGTTCAAGAAATTATCAATATTTTCTGTATGCTTATAGTTCTTTAATTTGCCATAATATTTTAAGTACGTTTCAATTTTTCAGTATGCCTGCAGTTTATCTCAGACTCTCTTGTATTTTCTTTGGTTTCTTCGTCGATTTGGCATATTTATTATGATATTTCATGGGCTGAAATGTAACATAAAACGTAGCGGTTGGTTTCTTTAATGGATGAACGAGTTCTTAGAAAATAATGTTAAATTTCATTAAGGTCTTACGTAGTCTATACAACGATTTAAAATTCTGGAGTTATGTAGAATTGATACATTGACTTGTGGTGGAAAATAAATGCACATACTTTCTCATGTTCTGTAAACAGCATCTTTATAGTATGCATAACGAACTTTAAAAAGAAAAATAATATTTATGCACATTCTTAAACCTATATTATCATATCCGTTTAGATAAGAAATATACAAATTTATCAAAGAAATTATTTAGAGTATGAATAATACTAAATTCCCTTGCAGAAGTGTTAAAAAATATAAAAATTGTCGAAATATCGTAAAATATCTAAAATATCAATTAAATTATAGAAAACCATATATTATAGAAAACCATATATCCTTCTCTCAAACTTAACTCTTATTTTTCGTACTCTAAGGAATATTCATACTTATTAAATTTGTAATATGAAATATTATAGTTTTCGTGAATAATATTGCGAAGCGATATCTCAGTGTTATAAATATCATAATACGTGTTACGTAAACGTAATTTTAGTCTTGGCACAAGATTGTGCAATTTTGAACAAGGAGTGGATTTTTCATTTTTCTATCAACTTTATAACTCGTTCATTTTAGTTCCTATGCTATATTCTCCCTCGTTTTTGAGCATCTACCCTGTTGAACAGTTTTTCCATGAAGAAGGTAGTACGGCTTGCGTTATAATCAATGAGGTAGAGTGGCTGAGATATATTATTTTTCCTTATGCCCTTTGATCTTCATATGCAGTATTCCTTATTTTAAAGTTAAGAAACCATCTTTCAGAGCGTACACATAAATGTGAGATATAAAATTGACCACATCTATTTTCTCTTTTTTTTTAAATTTAGCTATTACATTTCCTATACTGCGAACATGAAAAAATATTCAAACCCAAGTATTACACAATGAAAATTATAATGATATTGCAATTCTTCCGAAAAAGTATGCAAAGATGTGTAATATTGGCCATCTTTGTTAAAAAGAATTTGAAGTCTTTTTTTGGCAGTGAATATACACAAACGGGTGTCTCACAAGGTTCGTGAATGGGCAGTTAAACAGGAAGGAGTTAAGGGGTAGAGGTACAAGGTATTACCTTTTTGTGAAAAGTTCGTAAGACGTAATGATTTATGATATACAGACCACACACGATTAACCTCCACAGGTGGCTATTGAGGGAAAATGCTTTCTCACTCTTTTTAGTGATCGAGTACTTCAGAGGTTTGTTGTGACAACCATGATGATTTAATTTAGTACCAATGAATTGTGGAAACATTTATCGTGTATAAGTTGTATGATTCAACGTAACGATTCTAGAACGAGTAAATTATCCATTACTTTAGATGTATTTATAAATGAGATATATTTCTCCTTGCAATGTAAAATGTACGTTAGATGTGTTACTCCTCGCCATCCCATCACAATCCGTTCACTTCTCCATCCCTTCATAACCCGCGCACGTACAGTTATTTGTTTTTATGACAATGTTTGAGTATTTTTAATATCTTACCGGAATTTCAACTCACTGGGGTTCCCATTATACACCTATGAACATTTTTCCATAATTTCGTCTCACATACAAAAGGCAGTGCACCATCTCTACGCCACACAAAAAAGGATCATAGTTACATAAAATAGAGCTATTTTCCTTTTATTTTACTATTACATTTTTAATTAAGTAGCGTGAAGATAAGAGGAACTAACAAATGTTCCGTGAATGTTAGAAATATTAAGTTATGAAGACAGCATGGAGGATATTCTAACGTTCGTTGACACAGCTACAAATAATTGTGTTTTTTTAATATTTGTCAAAAGGTAAATATTCAATTACCATACATAATCATAAATGTAGCTCTCAATCGGACATCAATAGAACAAATAAATTACATCGAGAAATATACTGAAACGACGGACGAAATATACGGAAACGACCATATTAATAAAAAATACTTCTAACTAGTAAGTTTTCTAGAATTCTCCCTTCTTCTTTATACATATGCGCAAGTTACAAATAGTAAAATTTATCCATGAGAATTGTTCTGTGTTCAAACTTTATCAAGATAAATCGTCTTATTACTACAATTAACAATTAATTAATAAATTTTATTTTACCATATCAATTGATGCATATAAAAAATGTTAAATGTTATCCACATCTTCAATAAAGTCATTATGTGGATATATATCCTCTTCTTTTCTTTTTAATTATCTCGGTACTTACTTTGTCCTGGTCCCCTTTCTGATAATGCCTGTCCCTAGCGCATGAAAAAAACTTGTAACCTTTGTACATGTCACGCTCTTGTAGATATCCCATGTCGCACACACTCGTACATAGTCAGAGAAATCATTACATGTGTCTTTTGTGACTATTAATTTACTATTGCCTTGAAGAAGGTACATCCTTTTCTTCTTTTTACCTGTATAACATTCTCTTATTTCTTTTTCATATAAAGAACATTCCCATAGTACATAATGTACCGTCTCCTCTCTGTTGCCGCACAAACATCATACATGTCTTCCCTATCCCTGCTATATATTGCCTGAAATTCCCATGTCCCTGAAGTATTTCTAATATGTCTCTTGGCGGAGAATACCATTTTCTATTCTTCCATTTAAATTTAACGTCTCGTATGTATTTGTAAGTATGTCTTCCTACTTCTGCTTTATCCCATCGTACTTTACCCAGCACGGTTTACACCTGAGACCGTCTGGGAAACAGCACTTCGGTTCTCTTCTAGCTTTACATCTGATCTTACATCATCCACCTGACCCACTACCCACTCCTACAACTCCTCCTGCACCTACCTCATCTCCTCCTACCTCATCTACTCCTCCTCCTCCTAACTCACCTCCTCCTCCTGCTCCTACCTCATCTACTCCTCCTCCTCCTACCTCATCTCCTCCTTCTGCTCCTACCTCATCACCATCTCCTCTTCCTATCTCGACACCCATTACTTCTCTTTTCCCCGTTCTTTCACCTACTGCTTCCTCATCTCGCACGTCCTCATCTATTCCTCCTGCTGCCCCCATACACAGTTACAACTTGCGCTCAGGAGTACGATGTGGTACTCGAAGGTGACAATCGCGTTCAGGTGCAGTGTGCGGGCTTGATCCGGAACTAGAAGCTGTACCAATTTCAAATTCCTCTCCACAATCTAACGTCGATTCCATTTCTCGTGAGTCACAAACTTTTTGCGAAAATAAAATAATTATATTTCATCATAATGTCCAATCCCTTTCAAACAAATTGACAGACATTGAAATTCTGGTACACGAAAGTCGATTCGATTTGCTATGCCTCACAGAGCATTGGCTTTCAACTAACAACATCAACGATACTGCTATTTCTAATTATTATTTAGCAAGTTCTTACTGTCGGCAAAATTTTAAAGGCAAAAATCCCCACGGAGGTACGTGTATCTACGTTCGTAATGATATTTTATCTTCTCCACTGACAGGCTACGAGAACTTCTGCGTAGATAGTGTGTTCGAAATTTCTGCAGTTAAACTGACCGACACCGGTATTGTTGTTTTGTGTATTTATAGACCTCCTCAATCAGATCTTGACATATTTTTTCGGAACTTCGAAAATGTTTTAGAACATATCGCACATAAATCTACTAAATCTATCGTTATATGTGGTGATTTCAATATCGATTTCTTGAGTACATCCGACTCTGCACATTCACCAGTTAATCGATTCAAGAATCTTATCGACTCCTTCAACCTTATTACTACGATAAATGACCCCACTCGCCTCTCCGGCTCATCTCAAACATTGCTAGATCAAATTATAGTCAACAATGGAATCTCGTATCTCTCTGAAGTGTTTATCGCCGGATACAGTGATCACCTTGCTCAAGTATTGACTATTAATAATACACTAAAACCGCTTAAAATCCTTTACAAATTTACAAGAGAGTTTAATGACATAAATAAATCCATATTCGTAAATTATTTGCGTGAAGAAACATGGAAAGATGTTTACAATTGCCAAAACACCGACGACAAATTCAATGTATTTATCTCAACATTCCTAAAACATTACAACTCTAGTTTTCCCATAAAACGCAAGTTAATTAACACAAAAAAATACAATAGATGGATCACCCTAGGGATAAGAATTTCTTCAAAAAACAAACGCCGTTTATATTATCTTTCAAAACGCTATAACCAACCACCCGAATTCCATAATTATTTTCGTAAATATAAGACTATTCTTCGAAAAGTAGTCTATGCAGCAAAAGTAATGGAAAACGACAGGTATATACTAAAATCGAACAACCGGATGAAAGCCATGTGCAATATAGTTAAAAATTACACCTCAACTTCTGAAAACCGCGAAGAAAATGTTTCTTTATTAAACGATGGCAAAATCGTATCAAATCCTCAGGACATCGCAAATTTGTTAAATTCTCACTTCTCAGAAGTTGGTAAAATAACGAACTCAATATATCCAAATCAATATCCTCCAATTATATCCACCCACGTACCCAATTATATGTTCACTTCCGAAACTAACGCAAGTGAAGTCATGAGAATCATCAGCTTATTAAAAAACAAATATTCAACGGGCGTAGATGATATACCTGAGTTTATTATTAATTTTTGGCCCCTGCTATGTTAAATACACTCATAAATATTTTTAATAGTTCTTTATCGGAGGGGTGTTTCCCAACATATTTAAGAGAGCTAAAGTGAAACCTTTACAAAAGAAAGGAAACAAATTTAATGTTGGAAATAATCGACCAATATAGATACTACTCACTTTCTCAAAAATTATAGAAAAATTGTTCTTTAAGCGTCTTCTAGATTATTTATAAAAAATAACATTCTCTCTGACGACCAACACTGTTTCCGAAAATCCTTTTTACTACGAACGCCATATTTTCTTTTTTAAACGGTGTTACCACATCTCTTGACCGCGGAGAAAATCCTCAAGGTGTTTTTCTTGACTTATCCAAAGCATTTAATGTCATCGGTCACGAAATTATTCTATCAAAGTTGCTTCCTTTAGGAATTCGTCGACTTTTACATCAATGGCTAAATTTTTATTTACAAGATAGATATCAACAGGTAGAAATATCCTATACTAAAAATAAAATACTTGAGCGTTGTCTTTCAGAAACAAAGC
>NNCF01134171.1:261195-274702 GCA_002313205.1 Laupala kohalensis | reverse complement strand
GCAATAAACCTTATTGCTAGTATTGTATAACGAGTTATACAATATTAGCGATATAGCAAGTTATTGCTAAATTAAAATGATTAAGCGCGTAGAAAATCGAACGTGAATGATACTTAATCGTAAAGCAGAAAATAGTTTTTCCTGCAACATATAATACAATACCATAGAATTATATAGAAAAATACCTGATTTATTGTATGTATTAACTTTCATGAATAATTTTCGAATAAAAGTATGTATTCCTCAGATCTCTCTTTCTCTCTCTCTCTCTCTCTTGTAAACATTCTGAAATGTTTTTCTCTAAGTTGATAGTATATTAATACCAACCGTACCAACACTATTTTTATCAACTAACTTATATCTAGATCTTGTGTTTTCTCACATGCAAGATGAATTTTATAATTGCTAAATAATAAAACATGTCTTTCACTTTCCAGCATTAATCGTACTCATCTTGATTGTACACACCGATTATGATTTTCCTGTAATTTTGATTTATTTACATACTTCTTGAAAATTCTGTAATATTAATATTAACAGTAAAATAACTAAGCATAATCCTTGTTAGTAAACAGAGTTCTATCAAACAAAACTCATATGGTCTATTGTTGGACCTATTGTAAGGAACAAAGAAATAGTAAATCTTATTAGAAAAATAAATAAATACGTTTAATTATACCATGAAATCTTGTTGTAAAATAAAAACTGAACTTAACCTTTCTTTGCATTATAACAATTATTGTTTCTTGTCTAAAATTTCATTCTTTCAGAACGTAAACACACTTTTGAAATGAATCAATGAATCGATACAAATTCACACGGCCAACTTCATACACGCATAATGACTTAACCATGACATATTGAAAGAAAACAATATAATTTATAATCTGCGTGTTTGCGCTTTTTAAGATCTTGAAGTTAATTTCAATCACATCTTAATACTTAAAAAAAATTCTAAGCGAGTAATATCAAACCTGTCTAAGAAAATGATAAATTTCTAAGTATATACAACACGTATTCAAAAACCAAGTTTGGCTATGTAAATAATATACATATTTGCAATGTAAATAAGATACAAATATATACCTGAGCTAATAAATCACAAAAAATTATAAGACACATTAATGAATAAAAGCTACTTTAACAAATAACGATTACGTTTGACAACTTATCAATCGCCGTTACAAATATGTTTACAATGATCCATTTCTGTAATTGTATTTGCACAAAGACTCAAAATAGTTAAACACATATGGTGTTTATTATAAACTGATTGTAAAATTAAAGCACACAATACTTCACCAAGTCCATAAAACCTTAAATAACATTCACGATTCACGATAAATCAAATATGATTTTGCTGATGTTCACCGCCTAACTACTATATATTTGTAATCGAGGTGGCTTTGGCTTAGTTACATGGCATATCTACAAGCTAATGGTCGCTTTTTTGGAGTAATATTAATGCCAAAAAAATGTACTTTAAAATTAAAATTCTGGACGTTTTTTTAATTTTGACATTCATTGCTATTCTATAATATGAGATAATATAGATAAGCTATAAGGTAAACCATATTTCATGTTTCTACGACTAGTAGAAGTATCACATAATTTTGAGCTATAAATGAGTGTTTTTCATTATATGGGATTAGCCAAAGACGATCTTGGAAAACAATACGTTCACTACATTTTTATCAAGAAATTTTTGCTAATATATAAATCCACCTGTCATTCAGATATTACATCACTTGACCAAACTTATAGGACCACATTATTTGCAAACATTGCAGTGTCAGCCTAAATATTATGCAAAACACATTGTGAAAACCTAAAAATACTTCCAGCTCTCAGAAAGGCATGGAAGTTTAGCAACCTCTCACCAAATGAAGAAGCAGTAATGAATAAGAAGAAGCTCATCAAATGAAGACCACTTCCAGATTTGCCCCATAGTTATCTTGGGAACTCTACTTACCTCTTTCATTGTACATTTTCCGAAAAATCTATTATGTTTTCCTTTAGAAAAAAAATTGTCACTCTGGGCATCGTGAGAAGCTTAAAAGAACACCAATACCTGTGTCGTGAAGCAACCAACAGCCCACTCTCATATCAAAGGAGCAATGGAGACACTCCTGAGGCAGAAGCTGAACAGTAGTGTTGCACCATAAAACTCCTTGCACTATGCCTCGCGAGGAAAGAGGCAAAGTAGAGTGTTGATTGGCGTTCGCTGTTTCGCATCTCCTGTGCTCATTCGCTAGCCATTCGTTGCTCATGTTAAAAGTAATTTGACCAACACTTAGTCCACTGGTCATTCGTTGGCAATGTTAGAATTCCCTTTGACCAACTCTTAGTTCATTTTCCCATTTCTTGGCCACGCTACATCTTTCTCGTAATTACTTGCCATCCATTGGTCATGATAAAACCCTTCCTGTCCTCCTCTAATCGATGCCTTTCCAATCTTCTCTCATTGACCGCTGTCCTCAGCTCTCTACGACTATCCACTCATGACATCCTTTTGGCTAGCTAACTACCTCGCGAGCTGTCAATGTTCTGGAGATAGCGTATATGTTGATTTAGTGGAGTAAACGATATTCGCCGTGATTCGGTCGTATTCTCATTCACAAACTTCCTCTCTCCCGTCTTAGGTCTTTAGTATCAGTCTGGGATAACATTATCTGGGTCCTCATTCGGGGATACGTCATTCTCTCACCAGTACAATTTTCTAGAGTCACTCCAAACCGCTCTAATTGCCAACACATGACGTAAGAGCATCTGTTTGATTTTTCATCCGTCCTGTAAATTCCAGAGAAGAAACCTTGGTATAACAAAACTAAAATAAAGTAGTAGTATATCAAGTTTATTAGTTTAGAATTTAGAGTAATCCACACTTATTAATCTACAAAAAACTATTAAACATTAGAAAACGGTAATGTATTACATATAGAATGAAGACATAAGACGAGTGACAGCGCAGATACCTGATCCAGGTGCATTCCCACGCACTAATGAGTGACATTCACTTACACGAAGTTGAGAACACTTTGCCCAAGTGCTGACTCACGTGTTGTGGCTTCACGCACGTGGAGAATCTACGTGGAATGTTGGGAAGGGAAGTCAACCGAGACTCTATAGTTGGGATCGTACATACTTGGTTTTATCTTTCTTTAAAGACAACTAAATTATTTATTTACCTTGGTCCGGGTTTTCCTTCGGGTAGAGGCGGATTTCTTATACATGTTCTCTAGGCTTTGTCTAGGTTTTTTTTTCTAAAGGAACAATTCTTATGATTTTTAAACACTATACTCAGAATAACCTATAGTTCGATAATAATTTGTACATGTAAATTTTTTGCGGTAAATTACAAACATATCGACATTCTATTAGTATTATAACTCGCAGCTAACTTTTTATCTTATCTAGGAATTTTTGCTGAAATTTTTGAATCCATCTCTGCCTTAGGGTCCTTGATCGGATTTGATGAGATGGTCCCTTGCTTGTTTCCGGAGAGTAAATTAGTTTATTGTCCTCCACGTGGTCATACGCAGTTTGTACTGCTTTTTTGACAATAAATTTATTATATTTATTATTATTATTATTAAAATTTCCCGTATTTTGGAGCTATTCTCAAGGGGATTTGGTTTTGATATTCAAATAGAATGTATGATACTATTTGCTTCTCAACGGATATTCTATTAATGAAACCGAGTAGAGTTCTCTTTCGAAGAAAAACAGTTAATCTTGGAAGTTTGGAAAAGTCATCCACAAAATACGTACTTCAAAACGGGTAATTTTTTACTCCCCCTTGTCGTAATATGTTGTTACAAAGACGATACCCTCCACGTTTAGTGAATACTTCAAATCCCCCTGATTATGATTAAATATATATACAATACTAATGTAATTTGTTGAAACATTTATATTTAAAAATTGATTTTTTAACGATGATAGTAAAAACACTGCAGTATTTTATTTAATTCGAGTAAACATTTCTTATATTTATAATTATATTTGATTATTGTAATTTTCGTGATCTTGAATGTCTATATAATAATATGAAACTCCATGAACGTACAAATCTTTGTGACCCCCCACCCCTATGATTTATTATACCACAACGTAATACTCAGTGAGACGCTCCATCAAAGCGAACGTATTTTATGGATGACTCCAATTTTCTTTGTTATGTGATTTCGATGTATTAAAGGTGGGGGCACTATCAGGAACACAAAAATACAACATTAAAATAAATAAAACAGATTCAAGATAAAAAATTATTGTATACCCATCGGAACAAATAAGATTATAAATATATTACAGAAATCTTGGGAACAAAACCACACTCATGTTTTGGTTTTCGTTATCCCAGGGAATATTTCTGTCTCCACTCTTTTTTTTTATCCTCCAAAGACCTATATCCAAATAATGACGTGTTCCATCAAGAAAGGTACCATAGGAAATTCACGAAGACAAATCCTACCTTATATAGATATATTTTCATGTTATAATATATAATTTGTCGTATTATTATTAAATTTTATTATATAAATTTATTATATATATTTTTATTTATATTGTTATAAACCCAACATCTCTCCTTTCCAATTCCCCTACCCCAGTCCAACGGTTAGGTGGAACAGCAGGCTTCATGGCCTGAACCTCTCAAAAAGGCATAAAATAAATAAATTTTACATCATGGTTTTCGTAAGAGATTTTTCTTAATAATAGTCTTCATTATTTAGATTAGATATGGTAATACATATGATTTTTTATTAAGTGGATAGGAACACAAAAAAAAAAATATAAAATTTTCCCATTGAATGGCGAGAACGTATAGTATGGAATAGGTTATTCAAGCCGTGTGTAACGGAAACATTTCAGTGCCACGTTTTGTGGGAGATGTTAATTTATTCAAATATTTACATCCTTTTATTAATGGCATACCAAAATGTAATAACCATCATAAAGAAAAAGTCCTGCTATTAAAAAAAGTATTGTTGAATTTCTCAAATTAGTGACACGACTGTGTGTTTTATATCATAGAAGTAGAGAAGTTTTCTATTAGGTTTATTTCTCCACCACTAATTTAAAAAGATATACTTGTAGTTACTTTTCCACGTATGTTTAATTTCAAAATATTGTATATAATACCATAATGGATGTTATAACGTGAATAGGAATGTATCTTCGTATTAATCAGGAATGATTTAGTATTCTTTTGTTCGCCTGTTCACAGAATCCGTTCCAAAAAAAAGCCACGTTTGAAATAACAATGGTTTGAATTTAATGATGGGTTGCAATTTGCTTTGTTTTTTCGGTATTTTTAATATTTTATAATATAGGTCTCTGTATAATTCTGTACATAACCAAATCAATGTTTGTTTCATTTAGAAGTTGGGTACTATTTAATACTACATTTTATTTTCAAAGACTATTATACATCTTTGTGGGCAAATTAGTTTTTATGTCGAATAAAATCTGATTGTTTTAAAATAATTTTAAATGTTTCAACTCCAATTTATGTAGTTATTTTTCAGTGTTTTACCCTTTTGAGGATAATCTACTTTCGCTTCTCTTAAGTTCATAAATGCTTGGAAAGGAATTTCATTCTCTGTGTTTGTACCGATCAGATGTATTTCAAAGGCTTTTGTTAATTTTTTATTACCTTCAAAGCGAGGACCCAAATGATGAAAACAATTGTGAGTAAATTGTATGAAATACTTGAAGTAATGTGCATTAAAGTTTGTCATAAGAAATATACTGTCTTCTTTTCCTAATAATTTTCTGAAAAAGAAAAAAAAAATAATGATAGCCTATTTTGAGTTAACGTAGCTTAGTGTTTTCAGTGGTGTACTTTTTTACTTGACAGAAAGAATTCAGAACCCTTAGAAGGAATGTAGATTTTTCTCCTTTCGTAACATCCAAGCTGCCTCCCAGGCCTACTCTACCCGCTGTAAAATGAGTATCGAGTATATCATTTTTTAATGAGGCCGAAGCGTGACACAGACTACTTCCCCTTCACTTTCTGGTGTAGCTGGACGACTTCTTGCAACATTCATGTGATTCCATCTCGTGAAACATTGTCACATATGTAAGTTGATTTCAACAATAACAAATGAAATATTCTGTTCTTTATGAAATAATCTGAATGAGACGAGTATTAAAAGTTAATAACTTATTAATTTTCCTTTCGGCAAAATTGTTCATCGACAGTCAGCAGTGAAGTAGTCGTAGCATCTTCATTCCCCCATGTACATCTGAGTGGGAAACCGCGTATTCCATCTCCATGTTGTTATAATTCATGAGGTTAGGTGGAACAGCGAGCCTCGTAGCCTGAATCTCCCCCGTTGTAAATAAATCATGAAATGTGTAAAATAACTAAAAATGAAATATACAAGAACCAGCTTAATATGTTGACTAATTTCATTTTACAGTTATTAATCTAAAATTGTCATGTTACAATTAAGATATTTTTTTCTTTCTGTGACTTTTTCGATTTCATATTAACGGGAACATGGGAAAATGTTTATCTTGAAAACCAATTTTTGAATGGTTTTGTCGTTAATTAGTCTGAGTAAGTCTTCTAGGAATTTTTTAAATGATATAATTTTATTGTTCTCTCAAACGAAGTTCGTATTTATAAGTAAGCACAAGTCCGATCAATCGAAGTTTCATTGCTCAGAAGAATGATTATATAAAATTTCAATAGAACAGAAGATTATTTATTTATTTTATTGAAAATAGATTTGCAAAGGCTTTAGCTTGCTATGGAGTTCGTGCAAAAAAATTGTTCTTTGAATCGAAGTCTATATTGACCTTGGTCGCAGTGAAAACCATAACACCGAAGCGTGAAGAAGTTACCCAGATCGGATTTTTTATTACATTAATTTATTTTTTCATTAAAAATGGATTATTTGTATATATCTCGTATTGAAAATTTTTTTAAAACTTTTTCGATTCTGTTAACTTTGTTCTCTTCTTCACAACACTGAATCCTGGGTGTAGTTTTTTGTGAATTATACAGTATTTGGACACATGTTAAATTTCCATTGTTTTCGAATCGTATAAAAATGAAGAGAAACCAATGTCAGGATTGTCAGAAAGTGTTTTTTGCCAAGTCAAAGGTCACAATCACAATTTCATCTTCCCAACTTCTCTATCTGATTCGTAGTGTTATATCACGCACGAAGTGGTATCCAAACTATAATTACTTTGTATTAAACACTTAGTCATCATAAAAAAATATTGTACTTTTTCGCAAATATCTTCAATATAAAATGCTACAATGATTGTAGTAGCAAATCAGAGAACTTACTTTTATAATGCTTTCTTATTATCAGTCACACGTGATATTTGTTGATAAAGAAAGATTACCGAGAAATAGTAGTGTTAATTTTTCGTGAAAAGTTAGTTTGTAAATTTCACTTTTATACTTTATTTGTGTCCTCTTTGATCTGCTCATAATTTATTTCTGTGACGTTCTTTTTTCGAAACTAGACGCTATTTCACATCAGCTCTGCTATGAATTCATAATGACACGAAACTACTAGAAAAATAATATAATCGCCAAATAACTTCTTGGATTATTAAAAATTTCGAGGAAAACATACAATTTTAATTAATGTTATGTGCCACATTTTTATTAACTTTGTTGCAGACTCATGGAACCTTATTTAAAATCGAGAAAACAAGAATGAATTTATGAATTTTTATGTTCCTTTAAATACGGTGAAAACAGCGTAAGTTTGGTTTCTTTGGTTAAAACGAATAGAAGTGATAATGGTTCGTCTGAAATGAACACCAGAGCTGCTACGCTGACATCAGAGGTCGATGTCAAATCTGCGAACCAGAAAGAAAAAAAAAACACATCAAATGCTGACACTACATCGGACGAATCTGTTCATCCATTTCTGACTATGCTATCATTTTTATTGTAGCTTCTCTTTCTTTTCTCCTTCTCCTCTTCTCATTTTCTTTTTTCCCCTTCTTTCTTTCATTCCTTCTTGGTTTTAGTTATCAGTAAATTGTGCAGCAGTGAGTGCAAACAATATATGTGCCATTTATTCACTTCATCAAATATTTATTTACTTTTGCCGTTTCTTATTCTTGAAAAGGGCAAATTGAAATTAAAATAAATACGAGGTGAACAATTGTAGATTATTTGATTCCGAAAAAATTGTGTAATACCATATACACTTATTGATTATTATTATTCGACTTCTGATCTATTACCATTCATTTTCCTCTACTCGAATTTTTTATTGTGCAGAGATTTATATTAACTTTGTGACGTATAACGCGGGGTATAAAGTATGAACATTTTCAATATTGCATGTAACTTTATTTTTGCAAAGAATTTGATAAATTATTTTCCTAGAAATTAAAAATTACTTAAAAATTATTCCTAGAAAATTTGTATGTAATAACAAACTAGTAACTAAATTATCTTTCCCACTGTGGTTCCTAAACAAATTCTTCTCATTACTTTCCATTCAGATGTTACAGAATGAACTACTCAGATGTTACAGAAACAACAATAAAATTGATATATACGATGAAACAATGCTTCCTTTTTAACGGAATAAATTTTTTATCACATTTGACTCATCAATATTATAAATGATAATATCAATAGTTGCTTAAAGAATCAGTGTAAGTTATGTGTGTAATTTGACTTATATAAGGCTATGATTCGTGTGGAACAGTCGAGGATCGTGGTTGCGGAGAAAGCAGCTGGAAAAGTTGAAGGGGTCCGAAGAGGCGATATCAGCGCTGTGACGGCGACAGCAGAAGTGTCAGCCTTCAGTTGATAGAGCGAAGAAGCGAACACGAGAGTTGGAGGAGGAGGAGGAGACGACGACGACGACGCACTGTCCAGGGAACAGACAGCTTCGAGCCTCCGTGTCCTGCTGCTGCCTAATTAGAGAGCGACCTCGTGCGCCGGGACATCTGAAGAGTCCGCTCGTTTCGGTGTCGCTTCTAGTCTATGTCCGCTGAAGTGGATGGATGCGAGTTAAAAGGTTTCACTTACTACGTACTCAACGAATACACGTTATATATCATTCTTTTTTGCTAGATATACGCTTTGACTTCCTCCTTCGATTCACAGACATTGAATTTTTTATCGGAGTGAAATCTCAGTGCCCGTGTGGTGTGATTCAAACATATCAAAATAATTAATATTCCACCCATCGAGGCAACTGATAAATATGTCTTACGATTTTAAGTAAGAAACGTTTTTATTGGACCTGAAATATATTGTTATTAAAAAAACGTAGAGCATCTTATATCGTTTTAAAATATAGGAGTTAAAAAAGCGACCACCAAAAATTCACGTCAAGAACTGAATTGTCACCATTTACTGTACACATAATTCATATATACCCAAATATTTGAGTGACTATTACCAAGATTGGGAACGAATGTCAATTATAACGTATCTTGATTGGAGAACGAAAATTACCTTTAGTTTTGAACTTATGTTTGTAGCAAAACGGGTAAAGGCTAAATAAATTTGCGTAACATGAGCTGGAGAAAATATGTATAGGAAATGTTGTGTTAACCTTTGAAGCGTAGAGCTACTTTTATCAAGATACATAGTGTTCTCTGGGAGACAGACCAATGAAAAATACAATCATGTCATACTTTCTAATTCAAATTACAAATAAACTCATACAGCACTAGTTCAACTAACTTCAAATTTGTGATTGAAATCTTTTTGTAATATTTCTTCATTAATTAATTTTTCTTTCTTTAATAGTTGACGAGACAATCGAAATTTGTTAAACCACCTTGATAGATAAATGATTAAAGTTGTATTAATAGCAAGGAAGGAGAAAACTTAATGAAAATTTGGTTTTATTCGTCCTCTGTGAGGAATCGATTGCAAAAATATCTCCTCTTTTGTAGGAGCTCGGGCTGTGGACCGTTACGTTCGGTGATTTGTCAACAAAAAATGTGTTTGTAACACTAAAAATGTATTCATTTTTAATTTGTTTTATAGCATTCTTTTAGTTTCTGTTGTTGCTTACTTCCTAAGTGTTCCTAAGGACCTCCCTAAGAATCCATCATACGTTAGAACATTACGCTCTGGCAGTGATCGTAACAACCACGCCTCACATTTCAAAAATATTTTTTCAAGATTAAAAAACGGAGGCAGAGTTCTATAGATAAAGGATTTTGTTTTGTTTCAACTTTGCTTACACTATACTTATACTATTAAGAATAATATAAATATTAAAGATAAATGCTTCAACAAACCCATGTTATTTTATTTTGTAATACTTATTTTTTTTAATGACAGATCATTGTGAAGGTGTTATGAAAGCTCCTATCAACGCTTAAAATTATTCAGTCTCTGAAATGCTGTTGTATTTGAAGGATCAGCCTATCGTTTTGCTTACTTCCCTCATCGCCCGAGGATATTTGTGTTGTCGGATAGAGGATTTTGTTTCCAAATCAAACGGCGGCATTCTCTTTGATTTGTATTCCTTTGCTTTTGCAGTGTTGCGGTGTGGACCATCCCAGTCACCACATCACAAAAACAAAAAAAAACATTCCGACCAATTTTCCAATAGCACACTAGTCCACAGCCTGCATAAAGTACATAATAGAATGTTTTAAATTTATTCCAGTAACTTGTTTATCTCTTCATTTGGAATGTTACTTTGTTCTTGCTTTCCTCGTAAGATGTATTTTGTCCATGTTGTTTGACATACGAATGGTAAAACGCTTTACAAAAGAAGGAAAGAGGCAGAAACACCGAGCCCTCTCAATTTACGTGATACATAGTGATAAAACACGAAGACAAAAAATTAAATCGCTTATATTCACGTAAATGCATTGAAATGTCCATGATATAGAGAAATATTAGGCTATGTGGTTTCCGGAAAATTGTTTTTTTATTTTATTTTGTATGTATGAATGCAGTGAAGTTCTTTCCAAAAGTTGCAGTAAGTACTAAAATGCTCTGGTCGGCTATATTGGGATTCCTAGTCACGGATTGTATTTTAACACAATAAACCATTTATGTCTAACCTTTCCCACATTATCATTCTTCCCAATTATCATACATTAGTAGAGAAACCTAGTACGCCTTATTCCATAGAGGAAATAGTTGGGAGATTCTCCGAATGTCATGAAGATCCGTCATAGAGTGGGTATTATAGTATTTCTTGAGCAAATATTCAGTGCACTGGGCAGGTATTAAATCTGCGTCCCTAGTTCTTCCGGGAATAGTGCTTAAGGTGGATTAAGTTCTGGATTTAAAGCAGGGTCTCCAAACTTTTCAATTTGATGTATGAACTAATAAACCGTAGGCGGACTCACTACATTATCACAAATAACCCATCTCTTGCTGCTTATTACAACATTATTATATGAGCATAGCTGATCACGATGACTTTATGTTTATTAAAAAAGCTAATGAACAAAGAACGAAAAATGTTGTACTGTATCACTACTGCAGAATATTGTGTTTGTAATTATGGTTGACGATGAGAAGGTTCAATTATGTGACACAGAACTCTAAAATGACAAAATAAAAGTCGAAATGTAGACGATTTAAGAACGATGTATTTGTTGTAACCTAAACTCAAGATATCATGTACATATGTTTGTTTATACATAAGTATATATTTATTGATACACGTGGTGAAGAATTTCGACTGATCAAATATCATAGTTATTCTATTGCTATTTTTAGAAGTTTTAACCACTGTGTTTTATTCACATGTTGCTTCAAATCAATTGAAGAGAATATATATGGCCGGGTCAAGAATTAGTCACAGAGCTCTGCTGATTGACATAAACTGAATTAGAGTCAAAGCAATAAACTCATCGTAAGAGAAAGAGCATGGTTTAACTGCAAGACCTTAGCAGCTGTTGAACTCTACTGTGTCATGAATCAATTGGTTTAAGGCTGTAAATAAAGAGAAGAAAGAATTTATAGATTTTGTGAACAATATTATGAACGTTTAAATTATCTCATTAAACCTTTATTACTGTATTTAAATTTACTAGACAATATATAGTACAATAAAGTGCACTCATCAACTGTTAAATTGCTCTTAATACTTTATCACACCGTTTTTAGTACTTTGTATAACAATTTATTAAAGTACATAAATTAGTTTTGTGCATACTTTTTAATTTTTATTATTCTTTAATCTATTTCCAATGAAAAGTTTACTAAGTATCGGCGGGCTGATCAGTTGCTTGCATTTTAAAAATACATAATAGACTGATTTCCATCCCTCAATGACCTTGTAGAAAATAGTGTCAATTTTTTTCTAATATTTCACTTTACATTATTTGAAATATTCCTCCCTCACGAGTGTATATGTTTAGCTATTTATTTCGATATGAGAGAGTTTCACTTGTTAATCATGTTATGTTGAAAGAAAACAGGAGACGGGACCGAGGATCGTACCGGGACTTCTAGTATTACACGCTGGATGCACTAATACGTTCGTTCTCCGACCTCGTCTACCATTGTCATTCAACTTGTGTAGATTAATCTGTTACTCGGTAGTGTGACTAACCACAGTTTAAGAGATTTATGTATGTTTAACCTTATTAGAAAAAAATATGGTACAATTATGAAAAGAGAGTTTGACTTCTGTAATAGAGAAAAAATACCTATGTCAAAGTTGAAACATGTCTATTATGCCGAGAATGTGTCTTTGATTCTATAGGGAGTGGAATGTAGGTCCAGTGTAATGTGTAAATGCTGGATCTGTAGTGAGTGCCAGCCACATAAATTATTTTGGACGATTTTGGAAAATGTAAACATTGTAAACAAATTTAGTATTTACAATAAACGTTTTTTAAATTTAATACCTGAAGTTCCATATTTCCCACATCAAAAATCCTTCTTTCACTTCTTACTTAACTCAATATTATGATCCCAGAGTATTTAAAAAAATGCTCTGTTCTCTAAGAATATTCGCAAAGATAGTTGGAAAATCGTTCTGAAATATAACATTTACTTTAGAATATGTAAGGAAGCTGCAATTGTTCAGAAACAAAGTGGGACTCCACATTACAATTTTCACCTCCACTTTAAACAATTGAAAATGTTTTCTACAAAAATAAGTGATGGAGTCGGTATTATTATTTTTTACACGTTAAATTCATTAGGTGTCTTTGTTTAGCTAATGTAGGTAATACACGCAGCTCGCCAAGCAATCCAATTACCTTTCTAGGATTCGATGTCTGATCTACTAAGCGAATCTATTTATGTCCCACAGAGGACGTCATTACTAGCAAATGGTAAGAACGATATTGACGATTCGTGATCATTAAATTATTGAAAGATGAAGTACGTAATTTTCATACGAGCAATGGCCCGTCACTCGTACTAATTATTAACTAACAGGCCCAGAGTTCTCGCGTCATTTTTCATTTACTTACGTTTTTGATTTCAAATCTAGAAATCTTCAATGAACAGGGATTTCTTATATATGTTCTCAAGGTTTTGTCTAGGGGCGTGTTTATTGTAACAATAAATCGT
>NNCF01134171.1:164331-258939 GCA_002313205.1 Laupala kohalensis | reverse complement strand
GGGTATGGCTGAGTCATTCGGCGAGTCCCACACGCGGGGAGAGTCATGTTGGCTCTCCCTAGTGGGTAACTGCATTTTCCCTACCTGTACAAGTTTTTAGGGCTCTAATGACCTCGCTGTTGACGAGCCCTAAAGCCCCACACAAAAAAAAAATACATAGTATTTATTGTGACAGTTCATCGGCTTACAACAATTTCAACCCTTCATTGGGGACTCAGTTATGTTGAACAAATATTAAACATAGCCACAAAACTATAGAATAAGAAATGGACGTAAACACAATAGTATTTCGGATAACTTTCAGTCAGGTGAAAATGGTGACCAGTTGGGACTCGAACCCGGGTCTCTTGCTTTGATCGCAAGGGTGTTAACCGCTACACCACCAGTTCGCCTTCCACAACTGTACACCATTTCCACCCAGAGCTAAACCCCGGAANGAACTGGTGGTGTAGCGGTTAACACCCTCGCGATCAAAGCAAGAGACCCGGCTGGTCGCCATTTTCACCTGACCGAAAGTTATTACATATCTTGTCCACGTGTAGGGTACACGGAAGAAATATGTACAATAGTATTTCCATTATCTACACATTGTTTAGTACCACAATTTTGGGAAAAAATATAGCTTTCCGTATATGATTATAACGTGCTAAGCACCTAAATTGTATGAACTATTTCGAAAAACAACAACAACAAAAAGAATGAAGCATGTCGAGTTATACGAAGTTGTGCTTTTAAGTAATTATTTGATTATACTCGTATCTCAGTGAATTTTTGTATCTTTCAAATGCATTGAACTTTTTGTATTGTTGTATTTGTAAATGGGAAATGTAGCGTGCTATTGAAGCTTGTCTACATGGAGCGATAAGAGTTAGGAGTTAAGTGGTAGGTCATTGTTAGTAGGTGGATCGCTTAGCTGGGTTTCCCAACAACTTGGCCCACGTGGAGAGGTTAGTAGAAGTGGTTAATAGTTAGTTATTGATACTAGGAGGAGCTTGACAGATGAAGGAAGGTTGGCTTTCCAGTAGTCACAGCTATAGGAACTGGGACATTAATGTGTAAAGCTGCAAATTTTCTGGCCCCATCGGGAATCGAACCCGGGATGACTTGGTGAGAAGCGACAACACTACTTGAAAAGCTAAGACTGAAATGATGAGGTAGTCTACGTCACTCATAATGAGCGCAATCCGATTATGATGCTACATTTTTAAACAAAGTGAGGAAATAATATATTTTAGCTGAGCAGTCATAATAACACGTGTCTTTTTCGCTCCTTAAAGAACGAACAACATAGTACAATTCTGAGTATAATAAATTTTCAAATTTGTTGAGTTAACTTGAAACATGATTCTTAGTTATGAAGCTTCTTAAGTGTAGTAAAGGTACAATCATTAACTAGTTTTCTCAACCGTCCTATTCTTAGGGAATTCAATTCTCAAATAAGTCTCGCAAATCTCAGATGCAGATTAAAAAATGCGTCTCAATTTTTTTAAACAATATTTTTTTTGTTCTTTTAGTTGAGTTTCTTTGGAAACTACATCTATGTCAATAACATACTAAATGCAAAGAACAGGAGGTAATAACGTACACATTTCCGTAGTACCTTAAACCAGCAAACCGTCTAGTAATACTAAGATTATATTGAGAATTAATGTCTCAATTTTATGGAGTTCATTCTGCAGTAACGTGATTGAAAAAATTGATCTCTTCAACAATATAGCAGTCATTATACATCACAAATTCTATTTGATTCATATTATTAAATTATTTTAACTATATTATTCGTTCTTTGTTGTGATAATCTATGTCTTCAATATGAAACAAATATATTTGATATTACGTGAATGAGGTAGAATGAGATCTGATGCGGCAAACAGTTTTTTTTAAATATTGAGTGATCCATTGTAGGTACGTGATATTTAATTCTAATATTATTAACTAACCAAATAACTCAATCGATATTTTTGCGACCTTGGTTTTTTAAATACGAATTAAAGTATTTAAAACGTTTATTGATTTATATAACCAAAGAAAAAGAGTGAAATATATTTTATGAAACCGATCTGAATAAACGGAACTTCCGTATTTTTAGGAGTCGTTTAATGGAGATTGTATTGTAATTTTTATTCCTTTCCGTTTAGTTTTCAAAAAATCTCTTTGAACCTGTTAGGTACACAATAATATATGCTCGAGAGTAAGAGTAATAAAATCCAGGACCACAGGATACCCAGTGCTTGTTTTGATTAAAAAATATCACAACCTCAAACTCGGGTGATGTTTATCCTTTTTCAAGGATGGTCCAATAATATTTTCTGTGGCTGTGGAAGTTATGCTTATTTGCATGAGTTCTGGAAACATCAAATATTTTTACTTTAAATGCGGAGTCCATCACGGTTTCTTTCCTCTCATGTTTCTGGTCTATCCATTCATTAGTCAAGTTCGCTTTCATGTCTTAGGGAAATAATATAAAAAGAGCGAATAAATAAAATTATAGGACAGACGCAATCGCATCTACGTGCCTGGTTGAATATTTTCATTTTGGTAGATTTTTTTTTCGAGATTTGTTGTTGCTAAGACTTGGCGTTGTGGCATGACTATTAACGTTCATTCTTTTTGATCAAATTCGTAAATTAACATAATAAAAAATGCTACGTGTGATACTTCCATGGACGCATTGATGAACATTTTTGGAGAGGCTACAAGTTTGAGCGTATTCGATCGTATTTGATAACAAAAGAGAACTGACGTTTAATATTTGACAAAAAACAAATGTACTGCATTAACGACAAATGCGATAGATGCTACGAAAACAATTCGAGATCGATTCCGACTTAGTTATGAAAAAAAATTGTAATACTATAAACAGGTACAGAGTTAAAATAATCTTCATACTTCTTTCTCACATCCATTTACTTGTCACTGGACATGTCTGAGTCATTTTTGTTGTATAGAATAAATNACAGTCTGTCTGTACTTTATATGATACGGAGACCGATTTTCCGTTTTCCAGAATTAATGCACCTAGCATATTTTGTTTATTTTTCTTGCAATTACAATTGTGATTTTCTATTTACAATTCAAAATAAAGTAGATCATGCATCGCGCCAGGAACTGACTCCGCCGGATCACGTAACCTGACCAATCAGGGATGGCGTCATCACGTGACGCCTATCCCTGGCTGATTGGAGTGCCTCTGGCCGGCGGCAGTCGTTTTCGTGGGCGTCGTGAATGAACATCATCATCTTCCCCTTCGGTGACTCAGGTGTTAGCGTTCATCTCCAAATCATTCCGGGTTCAATACCCGGTGGAACCAGAAAGAAATTGTTGCTTCTCACATGTCCCAGTTTATATAGCTGTGCCTACTGAAAAGCGAATCCTCCTCCTTCTATCCACATCCTACCGTTCCTAGTATCAATAACTATTACTAACTTCTCCTTTTAATCCCTTCGCGAGAGCCAAGTTGTAGCTTAACCCGGTTAACCGGCCCATCTACTAAGAATAGTCTACACCCAACTCCTGCCTCCAATCGTTTCACGTAGATAAGCTTCAAAGCACGCTACATTTCCCATTTACAAATACTACAATAAGAATAGAATACTACAATAGAATTTACATCATCTTGTAAATTTATTTCCTACTTGAACAATTTTTTTTTTCACTTTTGATCATAATAATGGTATGCACCCAATTATTTATTCTTTTGATTCTTTATTGGCAAAATTAGGAAGTAATGAAATCTACTGGGTCTTGGTGTGCTGTGACGAGAGGTGGCTCGAAACTGAAGCCATGTTTCGTGCCACCCAGACGATGAGCTGCTGTGCTGTACTTGGCTCAATGCGTGTGGTTCCAACAACACACTGTATGCTAATGTGCGACACGCACCTTTTGACCTCAAGCCTTCAGACCACCATCAGTGAGACTCCCTCCCGAATCTCATCAAATTCTTATAGTACGCTTCTTTACTCAGTGATTCTCATGGATTAAACTTCACTAAGGTAAAAACTAGATATTTACAAACCCCAAAATCTGAGCAAAGTTGGGAAGAAAAAAAATCTTGCTAAAAAATCGAAAGATCTCTTGGAAAATATTTCCCAAGACTTACGCGTAAATCGTCTTCTAATGTTGACACAAATAAAACTTGGTAGAAAAGAATAATTTCGTTGTGTGTTATAAACCGTGGATCATTTTTTCAATCAGTCACGTTCTACTACCTTAATCTCAAAAAGTAACGGCGTTGTCATGTTTCTTCCCCTTTATCTCAAGTAACCTGCCATTTGTGCACTTTTTATTCATTGTCTTATTTCAGATTCCTTGAATTACGATCGTACGGACGGGGACGGGGATTTACACTTAAATAAAACTCCATAAAAAGTGCGAAAGTTCGAAACTTAGTAACAGCTATTATAAGTTTTACGATTTAAGAAACATACAAATCGAATATTTCCGTCAAAACTTCGCGGTCGAATATTTCCCGGATACAATATTTTCGTTACTACGTGTATGAGATAGGCTCAATTTTATTACCTTTTACTAACTCTTATTTTTCGGACTTTTGTTTGTTGGGAATTTTAGTTCAAACATTTTGAAAATAATTTAACCATTTAAATTAAACCATAAGATACATCTATGGGATGTGCTCCTCTAAGAAGGTCCCGTATGGCCAGCATAATACCTTTTTTGGTTAAACCGTGGGTTAGATTTTCAGCTGGACCAGAAATAAACTGTAAAATTTTCTCCAATGTCTTAATTTCTAGGTGAATATCAGTGTGAAATCTAATCTATCTGCAGCTCGCAACCGCAAATATTAACGTGTATTCGGTAATCTGGAATATACTTCGACGCTGTCCTCCTAATGTCTATCACTACTGTGGTGAGTAACCCTTGTGAAGTTTGACTTCAGTAGCGCGCGTCGTGTGTCATCATTTTCCAAATAAGAATACAATAACAAACTAAACCCAATTATTCCATTCGATGGGTAACTAAGAAGTGGTTTGAAGGAAGAAAACGTTAAAGGAAAGAAACCCAATGAGGATTGACTCGTGTTATTTCTTCATTAGGATAACTTCATAATGAAATATTCCTTTTGGCAGGGTCGAATATATTTGGAAACCACGATTCAAGGAGGTATATGTTCATGTGTGAATATAATATCAAGTAGTTACCTATTTTCAGGTATTCAAGTATTAAATTGTTACCGAAATATTCAAGTGTTGTAAATCGTAAATAAAATGAAAGTAAAATAATTTTCGTGTTCTACTTGCAGGTTAAATGCATGCTTGTCTTTCTTCACCGCGTAACTGAAATTTAGTGCCGAAACAGTGCGAAACGCGTGCCAAAACCAATTTGAATGCATGTTCTGCATGAACAGGTGGGCATGCCAGGGGCTTGTGTATTTGGGAAGGGCGGAACTGAAAGGTGACTAAAGCTTTTGGGAAACGCCCGTCTTTCACAGGACTTAACGAGCCTCGGACAATGGAAATACGTGCGGTTCTTCGTATTGAAATGTACAACGCTACTGCCACTTTTAGACATGCATTGCCAAGCATTGAGCATACGTATTAAAGTATTTGTTTCAGATGGATTAATATGTTGGTATTGTCACATATATTCTCTTCCCAATTCGGGTTTGGATATTTCTCAAAACGAGAATTTATTTTCTTCCATAGTCTACCATAACCCTCCATGTCTTCCATAGTTTTCCATCCATTAAATAGATTTTTTGAAATTATTTTCTTCGGTTCATTCAATAAATTTCTATCATTCATGAAAGTTTTCATATCTAGGTTACTTATAGAATCACGAAAAGTCTTTAACTGCGAATGACTTTATGAGATCCCATCCGGGTCCGGTTTTTTCTCCCGTTTTCCTTAGGGTAGAGACGTATTATATTTAGAAGCGTTCTAGGCTCTTGCATAAGGGCAGCGGTCTATTGTAACAATTAATCTCGAATTTAGAGTTCGATAATAATACGTACTTGAGAACTATCTCTTTTTGTATATTATTAAACACAAGTTAGTTGTTATTCTGTTGATATGATAACACGTAAAAATATTTGATTCTTATCTGAAATTTTTAATCGTCCTCTGCCTTAGGGCCCTTGATCGGATGGTCCCTTGTTAGCTTCCGAAAAGTAAATTTGTTTAGTCCACCACGTGGTCATACGCAGTTTGTAACTGCTTTGCTGAAAGTAAATTTGTTATTATTATTATTGAGATTTATATTAAAGATCTTCACTTATGAATATAATTATAAATAGCGTTTGTGTGTACATTATAACATTCTTTAGTTTGCAGAAAAAAACTATCAGCTGAACGAAACATTGCATGTTAGTCGCGATACGAAAACATCCCACGCTGTTTTTGTTTTTTTAAATTCATTTTGTGCCTTTTGGCGAGGTTCAGGCCATGTGACCTCTTCTTCCACCTAACCTTTGGACTTGGGAAGGGGAATTGGCAAGGAGAGATGTTGGGTAGCCCGGGAACTTATGGTACCGAACCGACATTTGTCTGGAGTAGGTGAGAGAATCCCCATCTGAAAACCTCACCTAATTCGGCCGAGCAAAATTTGATCCCTCCTCCGCTCAGCGGGATCGTGGAAGCGATGGCTCTGCCACTAGACCACCACTGTCGCTATAAACCGTATGTTGCGACTTGGTTGGATATCGCAATATAAAACAAGTGAACAATCGATGCTCTTTGGGTCAATTGAGTGACATTTCTCGATTGTTGAGATTCTATGAACTATTTCTTCAAAACTCATAGATCCATTCAAAATTCACGCCTTTGAGTAAAAACAAAGAGAATGAAATGGTTGGACATAGTATGACTTAATTAACTATCCAATCGCACTACGTACAATCGATACACGGTAGACGTGTGACGTCACGCTATCGAGCGAACCAGAGCTATCGCGCAAACCCTTCGCCGCTACGAAGTAGTTTCCGGCGAGCGACCATTCTCACTAGCCTTAAGTCACTCGACTAGTCAACAACTCATCATTTCTCTTCTGGCGCCACACCGACAACGTCTCCGAATCGTCCTCGACGAGACACCATGTCTTGACGTGACACAATCCACATCCGATGTTACGGACCAGTATTTTCGCCACGCTCACCTGAAGCTCACCTGATGCTTTCGACAGTAAGTCATTCGTACAACGTGGAGCCAGCCCTTCAGCTTCAACGAGACTCACCACAGGTATGAACCAGCGTTCCACCTCACCGCAGCGCCTTATCTATATTCCAGTTTTGTATTCTTTCATTGATTACTTTATTTTAATGGTTTATAATGCTAGTTGCAATGTTTTTTTAAATTAAATTGTTCTGTTGGCATTCCATTGTTCAACTTCCTTCGCATCCACATTCCTCATTTTGGTCCTGTTCGAACCCTATCACCACAACTCAAGATGTACTACATACAATTTTCCCATTAAATTCTGTACACCGTACAAAAGTGATTTTAGTTATAAATCGAAAAATATTTAAATGTGTAAATATTGACACTTGACTATATGAACAGTATACTCGTATTATTACGTGACATATTTTGACCGCTCACTAATCCTTAAGTTGTCTTTTTCTGGAATTCGGATGAAACACTCCTCGGACAAAACGAAATGTTTCGAGACGGGCATTTAGAGGTGTGGATAATTGCTTAAAGTTGTCGCTTTTTAAGAACGCAATATCAATTTTGAGATTTTTTTTTTGATATTGAGAAGTTGAGACTATTATTATTAGTTCTGTATATAATGAAGTGAATGTATGGTTAAAATGAATTATGGAGGCTTATTTTCAAACAGAATCGTCTTAAGTATGATTCGAACTGGTAATACTTGGTAATGGTGGCATGTTGGCAAAATTATCAAATATAACGCCTAATAATTTCTCATTTCAACTGGTAATGTTACCAATTTCATGTTCACTACGCTGCGAAGTATCAAAGAGAATTACTTCTTTTTGGGACATATTTGAATTTCTTGGTGTTTCTTTTCCCGTGTAACATATTCTTGGAGCAGTAAATGTACTTTTTCTCGAGAGCTGTTTGAACAGTATGGGAAAAATGAACGTGACAAGTGTTTTGTGTTGAAATACAATATATCCGGAACTCTTTTTCTGAGTACGATCCTTCTGCTACATTAAAAAAAATTTGAATCATATGCATTAATATGTAAATGCTACTTGACTACTTGAGTCCTAAGATATGACAGTTCTAACGCGTTTGAGAATGTTGGTAATGTCTGTAAGTTACGTAATGCTCTATTGTTTTATAATATACTATTCGATGCTGTTCTGATACCGTATTTACATTGTTGATGCTAAATGTGAATCCGAGTGAAACTTGTCTACAAGTGCCAGATGGTGAAAGTAGTTTCTGCCTCATTATTCAGGTCAGTAAAATAGTGTTGCTAAATACAATAAAAATAAATTCATATTAATACACAGAATGTTAGTTACATTAACTTTTTCTATGCGTTTTGGTCACTCAGTATGTTTGTTGTGGATTCCAAAAAATAGATAATTTCCAATGCCTGAATAATTTTGCTGTAAAGGACCTTGAATATTTAAATAAATAAATAAATAAATTTATAGTAAAAAAAGCCGTAGAAACTGCGTATGACCACGTGGAAGTCAATAAACTAATTACCCGGATAGTTAAATAAGTAGTTTAAATTCGAGTGTTCTGTCAATCAGATTGTTTTTTAGTTAACCTCGCTTCGTTACATTTGTGTGAAACTACAGAGAATATCTCGATGCCAGTCACATCCCTTGTACAATACGAGTGAACGCGTGTGCGATTGTCGTACGTCTGGAGTCTTTGATGCCGCCACGCACGTGAGTGGCGCTTTAGTTGCTCTTGTGTTGCACACGTCGGTCGCACTCCTCTCGCGCGTCGCCGCACCGCGCGCCGTGTCGAAGCAGCGTGTATGCGATTGCTGCTTACGCTTCGCCGACTATTGTGATGCTCGTTTGCCGACGTCTTTTCTGTGACAGCTCTCGACACACCGATGATGTTACGGTGTGCCTCTCCGGGAACTCCGCAATGCCACTCGCGCGGGGCGGCGACAGTAAACAAGTCTTTTTATTAACTCTTAGAATTGATGTAAATCCTGTCTCTTTGAAATTCCTGTTCTTCGGTATTTAACATTTTTTCCCTTTGTTTTCGTGTTTATTTTTAATTTTGTTCGTTGAAATTGTTTATTATCTTATTATTTTATGACTTCTCGTACAAAACGTAGTACCTATAACACCTGTGTGGCTAAGAACACAGGAACTGAATATACGTCGAAATAAGGCAATCTTAATCTTATATTTATTAAAATTTTAAAAACATGTAATTAAGATGGATTCATTTTTTCAAACCGAGAGTTAAACACCACAATGACCTATCAAAAGTAGTAAAACATTCATTGTTATTAGGAAACGAAGTATACTAATGATTTATTGCACTGATGGGTGTAACTGCTATATTCTTGGCTAAATTAAGAAATTACAGATTACAAATGAGACAAAAACATCATATAAAACGGGATATCATTAGGTATAGAGCAAATATACTTTTGAGGAAGACAGATTATGCTGGCAAAATTTGAAGGATTAAACTCGCAACAGCTTACCAGAATTAAAAAAAAAGATGTACCATTAATGCTCTATAAAGCTAAATTTTATGTGACCAAAAATAAATTTAACAAACGCAAAATACGACTTAACCCACTCACGCCTGACTTAACATGCCATTAATAAAATTATCACTGTACTGAAATAATGTATTTAAGATATTTACAGTGAAGCAGATTAAAAGTAAATACGTCTCAAAAACTAAATTGTAATATAACTTTTCTGCTTAAATTAACATTGATTAGATTACACGTTATATGAAAATTCAAAGGTTAATATTGGTTTAACTGCAAAACTCAGCAACAAAGGCTAGTTTGATTCACTTCCGCCTCTTCCGTCTCGACATAGTGTTGATCGGCAAAATTAAAAATTGAGGCGTCTTCCACTTCAGCTTTTATGAGCGACTCTAAAATTGAGATAATCCTTTATCAAGCGACGCAATTGGGGTGAATTATACTCACGAAATAGATGTTGTTATTCGTTTAATGCTTGATTATGCGTTATTATGTTTTCCATAAATCAAGTTAGCCTACTGAAATATAATAAAAATAATTCTTTTTATTTTTGCTATCTGATATATTTTAGAAATTTGTGAGAAAGCATAATCTATGTATCCCTATACATCCTTACTTGCGAAAAGTTCATCCAAAGCCAAAAGTGTAGAATTTGTAAAAGTTTAAATTTATCAAATTGATATCTCGTGAAAAAAATTATCTATGAAATGTGTTGAGGAGAGTATGAGTAAATTTGATTTTTACTGCGTACAAATTGAAAACTGGAATATTGGGTTCATAATAATCGTACAGCTGTCAAATTACTGTAATTTTTACTTACCAACATTTAAGTAAAAAATTAATCTGGTTGACCAAACTTCACTCGTACGACAATGACGGATGGTTAAAAGAATTAAGACACTTAATTCATTAATTAATTGTTAAAAAAATCTTAAAATCTATGCCAATTTATTACCAGGAAAATCATAATTTTGGTCTAAAATTAATTAAAAAATTAATACATCCATTGCGTGATTCGAATCATTGGTGCTTGCAGCGCTTCCTGCTAGGTGAGGGGAGGCATTTACGGATTGAGAAATGTACGTTCCAGAAATATATAACACAAACTCCTACTTTGCTCGTGTAATAGATGATACCTTGATCGATGATGATTTGATAAAGGATTGATGATACAACAAATATTTTCAAAATCACCATTGATATATGTGAGAAACAATCTATACCAAATTTTGATAAAATCATTTGATTGTATCATTTAAAAATGTAAAAAACACCCAAACATTTAAAAATGATATTAACAAAAATCTTCCTCGAATTTCAAAAATATTGTTCATAGGAGATACATTGAAGGACACATGCGCCAAATTTCGAAGTTTTGAATCTTAAAGTTTCTACGTTAGGCGAGAAAAGAAAAGGAAACGTTTAACATTCAATAAAACATATCTATATCGATTTTTTTTAAAATCGCGGAGTGGTTTCCCGGACTCCTGGAGAACGCGAGAGCAGAATTCCAAAGATCTTGGTATATCTACATTTGCACGATATGGTGCTCACACAAACACAAAAACTTTGTTTCGTATGTAGAAGATTTTTCAATTTCATACGAGTGCTTAAAGAAATAGTAATAGAAAGAAATGGGAAGAAAAATTATAAGGTTTTTGTACATATACGTAGTATTTTACTGCCTCATGACAACTATGGTAATCTACATTACCATTCCATTCAAAATAAATGTATTCACTGTTAAGCCAAAAATATGTCAGTTATGATTAGATTAGAACTTCGTGGTATGATTTTTAAAGGCATAATAAGGTTGCGCTAATAACGAGATTATTGAATAAGTAAATGATTCTTCCAAATATTTTTAATGATGATATTTATTTGGTACATAAACCATGAATCTTGAACTACATGTACCTACTTCATTGACAAATGCGAAACACCAAAAGTTCGATAAGAATTTGTCATTTCCTGATTAACTATGAAACTAGTTTTGGAGATTAAAAACCGACTTTATTTATGACAGGAGGTCGTTGTCTCTCCTGAAAAAACTTTATTAGTCGTATCTTTGATATACCATGTTATACGATTTAGTTTGTCACTATACATTTATATTTTTCATCTCTAATTGTTTTGCCTGGTCAAAAACAATATTTTATTTGTATTGCAAAAATTATACAATGGATGTGGTAAAATGACAACCAATTATCATGAAGCACAAATTAAATTTCATATCTTCGTTAAAATGCGTTACTCGCTATGCTTTTGTATTATCTATATTAAAAAGTAATCACGATGTGCTGTAACGGAAAATGTTTCGTGTTGACAGAAATAAAAATGTTTTATGTAATACGATATGATTGTGTTCATAACTGTGTTGTTAGCTACGATAATATACAGTGAACAGATACACTATCGCACTTCCTTTCTGGTTATTTCTAGTGAGGTTTCTTTGTTTTTGTTTTTTTTAAATTAGTAATAATAAAATATTTGAATGATAAGTTGCAATTTTCCATCACGTCGTAATACTATTGGTGTAAATTGAACAGTGGTTCAAAAAACTCACTCATACTTGCTCATTTTCCAGTGTAGTATGAAAACCAGATTCTTGAAATGCGGATAAAGTATTGAAAACTAAGAAATGCAACTAAGTTACTATTGCTTATTAATTTGTTTTTGTTTAGTGTTAGGCATAAAGTACCTAGAAGAGTCAAGTCATGACACCTGCTCTTCCACAGTATCAGATTTTAACGGGAATTAATTTTGGGAAAATGGAGGTATTGTACTTCAGGGTAGTTTAAAGGCGCCAACCTACTATTTATCTGGATTAATTAAAGGGAGACTCCAGCTAAAAATCTCATCTAGTTCTCACCTAGCGAGGGAAATCGAACCCGTTGTCTGCTGCTCAGTATGCAGGGATAGTAAACTCGAGTAGTACGCTATGTATTAAATTACTTATTGTGATTTTGTCACAAGAACTAATATAATTCATGAACAACAACTTTACGTAGGATTATATTTATACATAAAACTCATAAATTGCGGCTAACCACATCGCGTGGTAGCAGATTACTTATATCATCAATATAAATATTTTTTTACTGACAAACTTGGATGGTCATAAGTTTAAAATTATTTATTTCTCTTTATTATATAATGGACGTCAGTAGTAGAATTAATTTTATGTTGAATAAAAATGGGAGACGGTGCCGGGTATCCAACCTGGAATCATCTGCTTTGCACGCTGACACGCTACCACTATACTCTGTCTCCTGACGCCGCCAAGTATTTTCATTTTTAATTTATATAACATAATTAATAAGCAGGATTATGTTGTTGAATTTGTTCTCATGATATGCGTAACCAGAATGTAGGTAGAGTTCTTCACTATTATCAACTAATTAATAAAATATTAATGCGTAAATAGTCATTCTAGTGTTCTGCCAGGACGTTATATTTTCCTTTTACAATTTGACTTGTATCCAAGGATACGTATAACAATTGTAAAGGAAACTGATTAAATTCAGTACAGTTTGGGAATGATCGCGAAGTATTTGCCATGTATCTTGTTTTGTTATATCACCCCACATTGGATTTGGTTATCGGCTCATCGGCGTTGACCCATGATGCGTGGTCATCGCTTCCGCTTGCCGATCCATGACGTCACACTCTATCGATAGAATACCCAAATCGTTTGTTAGTTAAAAGCGATCACCAGGAACTCTTTTTTAATCACTCGGTTATATATTTTTCTCTTAATTTTTCCCTTTTTTAATTATACGTGTAAGGAGAGTGTTGTAATGGTAAAAAATATGCGTATCACAATATGTACAAAATTATTTCAGGAACACGTTGTTTCTAAGCTTTGCTATATTTTCAGGAATCATTTTAATTAAGTGTGTGAACTTAAAATCATTGATCCATCATAAATGGAACTAAATTTGAATACTACATTACCTTGACTAAAACTTATTTATAGGCCAGGAAAATGCTGAGGTTTGGCAGACTTAAATTGAGAATGTAGTTTTACCGCAATTGAATAATGAAAAGGACCTACGAATAGGAAATCTTCCACATTTTATTTTATACACGCAGTTGTTTACTAGAAACGTAGGACATTCAGGATGCACTTAAATTAGGACTCTTAACTACCCAACCTAACCCAGTGGCACAATTATTTATATCCAGGACGAAGTACTTATCAAAACGTGTCCTGTTTGACAAACTTGTTTATTTTATCCCTCAATCATTTCTTTTGTCGACTGGTGGCAAGCAGAAGTTTCTCATTGTACCAGATGGGTAAGATCGATTATGAAAAATCCATATTTGAACTTACTCTTTCTCTACTTTTCTTTAATCTATTTAAGAGAACCCTCAACTACGCCATTGGAATTTTTACCATTCGAGCATTCAAGAAACCTTCCGCCTGATATGTCAATTGGGAGCAAGATAAATCTGGGTCTGCACTACAGTGCAAGAAAGTTTACGGCCTAAATATGTATTTTCATTCCAAAAATAGTGGGTCAAAATTATCAAATTGTTTTTTGAGAATTATTCATCAATATTTTAATCGTATAAACAGGACATTCATCTGTCACAAGTACTAAATTCTACATCTGAAAAACAAACTAAAAATATAAATTAAAATATAAATTCCCATGTGTCAGAAATAAGTCCTACTTTTTTAGTTTTACTAAATTCTACATCTGAAAAACAAACTAAAAATATAAATTAAAATATAAATTCCCATGTGTCAGAAATAAGTCTTTCTTTTTTATGGAATCTTACCACGGGTATGAAGTTACTGTATTGAAATATTTACGATATGTCTGCCATGAATGTCAATACAGTAAGTTAACATTTTCTAAAGAAAAATGAGAAAAAATCTACTCCCAGTTTTACTCTTTAGCGTTCCAGTCTATCGAAAAAATATCAGAAAATACAAATCAAATAGTTTTCTTTTTTGCAGAATATAGATATGAGTATCAAAATTAATAACAATGAACGTATTTATTTGAGAATTTGCTGTTGGAATTTGAAAAGACTCATGGGAAAATAAACTCTTATCCATTTAATACTGAAGCAGACGAACCATGATATCTGGTCATTTAAGAGATACTTAGCGTGAGCTCTCATGTTGTACTATCAGGCGTTGCTCTAATTGTGCACCACAATAAATTTCATAGATCTGTCATAAATGTCAGTATTCGCGATTAAGTTTGTTCACGAAGTAGAAAAAAAAATTTTGCTCATTGCTTATCTTACAGTGTTTCAAGGATATGTAAAATTGACGTTCATGGATTTATCATCTCCTATTCATTATATTGAGACAGAATACTTCGAATATTTTCTTAATTTCTTCTCTCTGTGCTGCACTGTAGAGAGGCCGGCGCATGAGAACGTCTCTAGAGATATTGAACCTTTGAAAGGGTGGTGTTGTTTAGGGGTGGATGCGGGATTATCTGAAGTTCGTGGGGGATCTACACCCCAGTAATTCAAATGAGCGCCACTCCCTGCGGTAACGAGATACCCGCGCTCTCCTACTCTACTATTTTCTTTTCATGAACCTAATTTTGAATGGAAATATTTCAAGTAGGAGTACTAACAAATTCTATTATATAGGAAAAAGATATTAAATAGGGCATAATTTTAATTCCAGGGGGGTTGATCGTCCCCTATACCTTTTCAAATGTCCGCCAATAGTGTAGTCAGCACCGCACGTGTATTCCTAACCTCCAAACATAGTCCCACGTTTGACCCAGTGAAGATGCCACAGAAAGATAGTGTGTTCTCAAAGTTATCAAGCAAATGTAGTCAGCAAAGTGTGTATGGTTGGTTCTTTCCTATCACAACCGTTTTATTTCCTTCTCAGATAATTGCCCTCGATTAGTAAAAGTTGACTTGTGACGTGGAAAATCCGATAATTATTGATAATCTATTCATTGTGAGTTATTATATTGACACTTTTCCAAGACAGTGATAAATCTCGTTATAATTGGAGTTTCCTAACTGTTTTGTGATTCTTCAGACACGATATGTTAGAAACCATGATATTATTTTAGACGTACAATTTTCTAAAGATATTTCATATCCTTTACTTAAATTACAGTTTAATCCTAAATAATAAATACAAAAAGTGAAAATAGGACCTGTTAAATCAAAAGAACAGATGGAATCTTTTCCGATTTTTAGAAGATCACTTTGTAATAATAACACTATTTATTTGTTTCATATTATCTTCTACCTGTGACGCTTGTATGTTGTATGACAAAAAAGCTGGTAACACATGCATATCATTAAGTTCAATTCGTTTGGTTAATTCGTTTCTGATACTATATACCACTTCCAACAGTTTTATCTGAAAAACGTTTTAAATTCATTTCATTTAACCGTATGTATTTTTTGAAATCGTACGTATTTGTTGAAATACCTTCTGAGTTCAGCATATTTCATAAAAGTAAAAGAAATGTGAAGAAAAAATATAGTTATAATGAAACAAAGCCCGAATTTTTTTCCTTTTCCCAAAAAATAACCAATTTTTAGAGCACCATAAATAAATTTCTGTAATTGAATTAAGGTGCGAATTATAAATGACTCTCCCATAGAATACGGGAGATCAACGAAAAATTTAGGTTCTTCTGTAATTAATTTTGCAAATATATACAGTTTTCGAGGTATTATACACCATTTCAATGCATTTGCTGTCTCAAAGAGAAAGGTCTGAAGCAAAGACCCGAAACAATGTGAGAAATTTCAAACAAAAAATGAGATAATTTGGGAACCTCTTGTTGGGCGAAAAAAGCAATAAACAAATATTAAACTCCTCGTGTATTTTTTAGGAAGTAAAATATTCTGAATATACAAAGTGTCAGTAAAAGAGTGCACCTCAAATATTACCTAAACAAACAGAGATATCGTACCTAAAATGCTAAAATGCTACCTTAATGAAAACAGCATTTCAATTATTTTTTTTAAGGATATATTTGAGTTTACTTTTACTTACTCAGTTTGCATATTTTCGTTTTTTTTTCGTATAAAATAGTAACAGTAGCAATCAAAGATGAAAGCTCACTTTCATTGTTTTGCCTTTTTTTTCAGTTAATTATCATATACTCCATGCAATAACTCCGCGTGTGTCGATTTTTGGGAATATGCAATAACTCCGCGAAGTGTCGATTTTTGGGATCTATCACCTGAAAAACATTCGTCGAGTCTTTGCATGAACCAATCGGTTCAACCACAATCGAAGAGATATTTCTATAGACACCTCTCGTGTATCTCTACTGGACCACCCGAGCACCACCATCGGACTCCGGCGAGTGGTGCACATGCATTCTTTGTCATTCAGCAGGCGGGCGCGCTCACTATATATGCTAATGGTTCTATGCTCGAGGCAGTGGGAGTAGGACATGGGCGCGCGAGAAGATGGGAGAGAAGAAGAGTGTGTGAGAGACAGAGACAGAGACAGAGAGAGAGAGAGGGAGCGAGGGGTACCACTCGTGTACATCGTCCGTCGCCGGGGGCGGCGTGGGCATAAATCTTCATCGCCCCGTGACACCTATTAGCAGACGCCGGAGACAACGCGAGCGGCGGTGAAGGCGGTGGATTAGGTGAAGAGATGGAAAATATTTTGCGCGCGGAAATATGTGAATTAAGGGATCGTGCAGAAGTTGTGTCCATTTCATTGGGAACGACGGAGAGGAACTATGTTCCGAAACTTTTAAGTGCGAAATTGTATAACCATTGCTTCTTAGTAGTGATTCACTTAATACAGTTTTACTATTATAGATGCAATGAGATCATTTTTGCAATAAACATAGAATACGAATGCAGGCACCACTCAACACGACAGCTGTCCTGCTGATTGATAAGTGAGGAACATCTATGCACTTTCGAATAAACGTTTTCTCATCTTTTAAATTTCTGTTTCTGTTAATTAGTATAATATTTGCATGGAGAGCCCTTGTCACATTGAAATAATAAAAGAGTTAACACTCACAGATTCGTCAGTGGCAAACCATCCTTCACCGTGATTAACAAGCCTTCTATTTATTCATTCTGATTAAAATATTGGATACGAATTTCGAAATATAACCTCTCAATAGAAATGTTAGACTTTCATGTATAAATAATTTCTTTTGATAATATGTGAATCCCACCCCCGAAATTCATGAAAACCTTTGTTTACAAAATTAAATAGATCTCACGATTTCCATTTATAAATCTGGTGCTCGTTATGACTGTATTTCTAAAATGAACTCTTGTCGTATAAGGAATTCTCTTTTTCAGCGGTTCAATATTAACTCTCGAAATAAGGTTAATATTATTTCTCCTAGCGTTTCCACCACCCTTCACCAAAACACGGTCCAGGTCATTCTAAAATCCCTCTGAACAATATTCATCTAAGAGAAATAAAATTATCACTAAAATGAATCTCTTCAAGTTCATGACTAAAAGCTTCATACTACATCATTGCTTCTTTTACCCGATTGGGTCAAACTTCACTATGCGAACTTAAAATGTTCGGAAAAGTGGTTGGGTATATTTTAAAAACAAATTATTTTAACTGGGTAGAACTTCAGGATGAACTGCATTTGTAGTGTACCAATTTTCTTATTGCTCTTTTAGTTAATTTGCCTATTTTTAAATTTTTAAGGTACATTTCTAGGTGACTCGATAATACTACATACATCATTACAATTACGAGCACTTGGTGCTCACGTTTTTGTTCCATATTTGTTGAAAATTGTTTCTGAGATTTGTTAATACTGAGGCTAGTCGAATTGGACCTGTACAAAAAAGTCTCTGTTACAAAAGATTTATGCTTGATATGCTGGATAATTTATCAAATCCTGTTTGATTAGTACAGGCCAAGCAGTGGGTTCGATTCTCTTGATCACTAAAACGAGTTCCATTGACTTAGCTAACGCTTGATCTAAGAATTCTTTTCAGCAATACAATTTCAAGCCGATAATTCTGACTAGGGTGATATATGTCCACCCCATGGTCTTTCACGTTTTGAGAACGAGACGACATTTCAACTCTTAAGTATTGGAAATTTTCTTTTTTAGGCATGACTTAAATAATTGTACATCGCCTCGCAATGCTCCTCACTCCTTTTCACATTTCGGTTCATAAATTTAGCATAGAAAGTTTGATCTAGCCTGTCTGTCACTCTAAATGCCAAGCTCGGCAATGGTGGTGTAACAAGTCTAATAAAACGAACACGAAAGTTGCATAGCTATGCGTAACATATATGGTACACAAAAATTACTCGATTTTTATGTTAGACTACCTGAACTTACCCGGAGACACCTAGAACGTCTTGAATTTTTTCCCTTCATGTTCATATTGCGCAGATTAACGAAGTTTGATAAATATATTTTCTGTAGATAAATATAAATAGCTGGAATCATATAGATCAATATGAACATGTATTTGTGAGGAAATAACTAATAACTATGAATATGAAATTTTACACGGCTTCTTACAAATTTTCTCACAACATATTGAATACAATATTATTGTTGATATCGCCACCGAAACACAATAACTTACTTACTATCATATTGTAACTAGAATATTATACTGACGAATTATATGAAATGTTAATTCTGATATATTGATAAAAAACAAGAAAAATTCTTATTAACTGGTAAAAGTTTCATATGTACAATATCTCAAACATTTCTACTTATCTACACTTGTAGTGCATCTTCGTAGCACAGTTAGTGTAAAAGTATAAATTATTGTACTTAATTTGTCAGCTTTATATTTTCTTCTGGTTATAAGTATGATTGAAACTAAGTATATAATGACTAGAAGTTAGGGGTAATAAGCAATAAGATGAGATATGAAAACTAGAAAATTTCTGGGTTTGTGAGGAAGTTCAAACTATCTTGTAGATGAAAAATATAAAATACGAGAAACCGATGTAAGTGATTAGAATATCTTGTTGGAAATGTGCTGTTTAAAGTGTAGGTATCGCGATCTTTGTCGGTGGCGTTTATTGTATTACGCCATTGAGATGATTTTGTGCAATAAAGAGGAACTGTTCGTAGAAATAGTAAACACTACAGGCAGGAATCTTGAGTAGTCGTTAATTCAGTCATTAAGATCGACAGATATCAGATAAATAAGTCAGATTAATTTGTACTGTTTCCTGTAAGATATTAACCCATCTTTCCAGATATTAACGGTATTTCAGTCACTCTAATGGAATGGTCTTACTGACCAATACATATTACAATAACAGTTGTGCAGATTTATTAACATCAACGAAGGAACGTAAAAATTTTTCTAGCTCAAGACGTTCGTTGGAATGTCATGCCTTGGACGTTGATTGAGACCTCGTAACAGCTCCTATTATTAAGGGTTGCTGGAGATTATGGACTAGAAAGAAAATTAATTCAAATGAGTCCCAAATTGCTATTATCACGAATTATGAATGAAATTGTGTTGCAATAAATTTTAAATGCAGCTATTATTAAAAATGGTAACTACCGTGAAAGAATTCCAAGTTTTATTTTAAAAATAAGCCGAAGCATTTTCACCCTTAATGTTGCCAGTTCTCGGAAGATACGATTCCATTATATGGTGTCGCTGAGGAACTGTAGTTATAAACGCATAGTCTCCAACATAGACAGCGCACTTTATTTAAAATGCACTGGGGGAGAGAGACGTTTGTTCAGGCTTGAGTATAAATCCAATGTATTTACCGAGTAGCTCCAAATACCAAGTAGTTCAAACGACATGTCTCCTGTCACAACGCATGTGTGACATGAACATCCAGTTTTTCAATCCATGCCTCATTTTATTCTTAACATTTGTAAAAGTCGACAATTATTAACAATAATTACAGTGATAGAGTGTGAGGAGGTTTTCGGAGAAAATTAAAATTGAAAATTAATTGAGTATGAGATCCAAAAGACTAAATTAGTTAAAGACAGAAGTATTAGAGTATTTTGTACAATCCGATCAAAAATTAAAAAGGAGAATTCGAATGAGATAGAGAAAAGAGAAAACTAATCAAACAGGGACGTAATACAACCCAATTTCAGGGCTTCTCCCCATCAGTTCGTCAGTGGCGGAGAGACCTCTGTTCTGATTGTGGCGATGGAGGTGGACTGAGCGGCTGCCTCGCAACAGATGTTATCTGAGCGCCCGATTACCGCTCGACGATCAGTGGCGCCGCCTCCGGCCACTGCGTACTACCCCGCCCCTCCTACGCCTCCGACGCCACCGTCGCCTCGGCTGCAATTAGGCTGCTCGATTTATGTCTGCGGCCCCTCACTGGGCTACACGCCGCGCGCCGTCCGCGTCCGCCTCTGAGCCATCGCTGTCTTGACATCACTTGCCACCGCCTCTCTACGATGCAGCCACCCAAGGATATAGACTGAAATTTTGGGGCTGTAGAGATTCGAGAGAATGCAAGAGAAATGTCATGGAAGTGTGACAGAAACGCGAATGAAGCGTAAATTTAAACATCAATATGAGCGCCAGGGCGATCAAAATTCGAGAGAACTTGTCGTGGTATTAACGTATATCGCTAAATAGAGAACTTTGGAGAACGTCTACTAGAAAAATTTGGATACGCCAACTGGACAAGATTGGGGAATTATGGATTTCGGAAAAACAAGCGTCATAAGGAAGGTAACTGTCAAAAATAGAAATCAAAAATATATTTCGGGACTTATTAATGAACTCTACTGAGATATAATTTTTTACAAACTTCTTTGTAGTATTTGCAAATGGAATATGTAACTATTGTTAGTTGGTAGACCGGATAGCTGGGTTTACCAACAACTAGACCCATGTGAATGTGTTCGTAATAGTTAAAAGGAGGGTTCACGTTTCAGTAATCAAAGTTATATGAACCGGGAATAGTTACAATTTTTTATGGTCGCTCTGAGAAGATCGCATAAGATGATAGAGGAGACTTTCCATTCGCTTCGAAATAAGGTAGTAATAAGAACTACGCAGCTACACAACATAATTCGATTTTTCCACATTTTTATTACTAATATACTGAATTACCGATTTTTAAAAAAAATTAATAATATATTTACGGCATGCTCGTCACTTAGTTAATCACTTAAAATAAAATGCAGAAAACAAATTTCTTTGAAAGATTTTGCAGATTGTGACCATCAGGGTTGTGAATACCTGGTGTTATATTAATAAGTGCATTGAATGGATAACAACAAAAGTGTTCAATGTTAATAAAATTATCGTAAATAATTAATTATAAATATTCTCTTTAAAGTAAAGTTTCGTAAATTACCATTTTACCCATTGGAACTTATCGTTGAGATGATGAAACCATTAATTTATGAGAATTCTATAATTATTTGAAATTCATGTAGTCTATGAAACTGACCTGCCAGTGAATGAAACAGAAGCCTTCTTCTTTTTACGAATCGTTTTTATCTCACCCATAACAGCCCTTGAAATTACCATATTTCATTCTTTTACATCCCTCTTCGACTTTTTATCTTTCGTTTTTTAAATTTCAGTCGGAATAATTTCAACTACTATCCATTTTCCAAAGTTAGTCTTCATCCAGGTTGAAAGAGTGCGATCTGTCGTGAGAGCCAAACCCCACTATGATGCAAGTCTATGATAAAGAACCGTAAAACTTTTGACACATGTATTACACTTGGTGCCTGGCTCGATTGGTGTCAGGAGGATCTTGAGTTCGGATGATCGCTCTAAGCTATATTTTTTAATTTAAAACAATATCTTAATACGTCTAATAATCTGGTATAAAACTCCCGAAAAAATAATATATTCACAATATTTTATTTACAGAAAGGTATTACGAAAATTAACATTCAATGTCATCTTCATTGTAGAACGATCGATCTTGCCATCTATTGCTATTAGTTCCTGTAAAGAATTCATCCATTTATGGTTTGGTACACCAGAAATTCAACTCGAGATCCTGAGTCATAAATCGTTTTCAAAGATTGATAGTAACAGCCCTGTGGAACAGTGACCGGTTTACCTACATCTCGATTGCAGGTATCTTCCTCGAGTGATTTGATCATATAATTTTAGGTGAGTTCATATCTTCAACTTTATGTTTACATCATCCGTTAGGTTCATTTAATCTCGGAGAGAAAATCATTATTATTACTCGTCCAAACGAAAGTAATGTTTTACTTTCTCGCATACGTAGTATATAAATAGTATTGTAATCGTGAAAAAAATTCGAATACGAGATTTTTGTGGAAATATCCGTTTTGGGGACCCCTGATTCCGAAAATGTGGTTTTTGGCATAACGTCTGCCCGTCTGTGCGTAGCGATTCTGAATAAATGGATGAATCAATTTAATTCACATTTCGTATTTACGATATATTTTACTTGTTGTCGATGCACGTGCTCTGATTTTGTTTTTGCTTTAAAACTAAGGGTACTTCACATGAAGGTTAAAGTACTCTTTTGAATACTTCTGAAAAAAACGGCTCCAACCATTTTGCTTAAACTTTCTGTATGTAAAGTGCAATTACTATGCATTACATCCGCATTAACGGTATTTCGCTTGAAAGTTTGGTATAGCCAAAGTAAAATAATTTCAGTAATTTGTTGAAATATTGGCTTTGAACCTGACTGAAATAGTTATATATAATGTTTATGGTGCGTTGTTTTAAGTTTGCCAATGGTGTGAATCCAAGGAGTATATGTTTGCAGATGTGTCATTTTAATATGTCTCTTTTAAATGAGAACAGAATGTGTCATCTTCATCTCTTTTTTTTTTTGTTGGTATCGTTAACGTTCCACACACACTCAATCTCTATGCACCAGTCTTGATCTCTTATCCGGTGATGCTGCATCTTTTGGCTGTGTAAGCTTACATATTAGATGTGTCCACTGCTCCTTCTGCCGGACGTTCTTGTTAACGTGTTCATGCTGTGTGTCATATTTAATGTTCGTACATGTTATTTGATGCGTGAGGATGTTGATTTATATTATTACTTATCGTTTGAAGAATTAACTTCGTTACGTGTATTTTTGGTCTTGAATGCAATGTGTCATATTGTTTTGTTTATTTTTAATGATTTTTTTTTAAATTCAATGATTTACAGCAGTTTAAATCGTTAAGAATAGTATTATTGTAAACAATATATTTTAACACTTACAGAATTCTTTGACGAGATAGATAAGGAGTTTTTTTCGAAATAACAGGAAGTAAATAAAACAAACACTATAACCTGTTTAACCGAATTTAATCATAGATACGATTAATGTTTATTAATATAATTTTGCAATATCATAGTTATTTACATATATTAGTTTTTAATTACATTATATAAGAAAATTTATGGTCTGCTGTCTAATGGCTTTATTCTAGCGTAAAAAATATCCTAATTATTTTTATATTTATTAATGAAATTTATCTTGAAATAGAATATAAATCTTACTTATCTTATCTCTCCCAAAACCGAAAGAACTGAATTTGTATATTAGAGATTCTATTTTAAAAATTATCGAAAAAATATTTCTTTAATAAACTTATTAAATTGGGTAAAATGTGGACGACCAAAATATAGAGTAACATGTTATAATCAACCCAATATAATGCTTTAATGTCGCTCTCTAGTGCAGACTGAGAAACGTATATGCAATGATTTTGCACCACCGGTTTTATGTAGTAAACCTAAATCTTTGTACTTTCGGTGTTTTTCCAGACGGTGAAAAATTTCCGTATAAAAACAATATATTTATTTAGTTCAAAAATATTTCTTTGTCGGCAAAGATTAGGAGTACATTGACTCTGCTAGGAATGCATCAAATTGATGTAAATTTAAAAACAGATCAAAGCTGTAAAGAATTTTTTTTTAAAAGATACTCGTATAATCAAATATTTGAACACTCTAAAACATTAGAATTCTCTTTAGCCCCTCTATTTCGCTAATTATATTTTTTTTGTTTTATCCCTCCCTTACACTTTCCTTCGTTTTTATTTCTCCTTCTTTCTTCCTTCCTTTGTTTGCTTCCTTCTTTTTTTCTTTCTTCCCTTTCTTTTCTTTCTTTCTTTCTGTCTTTCTTTTTTATCTCTCTTATACATATTCATCCTTTCTATTTTACTAAATTGACCAGTACACATTCATAATGGAGTAAATTTTTTAAATTAATTTATATTTGTTAGTACACCACCATCATAAGTGTATTTTTCTTTTTCTTTTTAGTTTTCCATATTTGCTCAGTGTGTCAATAGTGTTACGGTTCATAGCTTCAGTTCCCAGTTGACACTATATATCCTTTTTTTATATATATATTCAAAATATTATTACAAATTATTAAACTTTTTGTGTGGTCGCATGTCTTCGTATGGTCTCGCTCCAAACTGAAATAGAAACTATATCATCATTATTAGCATCAATTTCTTTTAAGTAATTTTTGTATTATTAAGTTTTCTTTTAATTCGTCCATGTATGCACACAAACACGCTAAGGAGACATTGAACATAATGGATTTTTGAAGAACTCTATTAATTTTACATTTATTATATAAAACCGAAAATCAAATTCCGCTGAAAGAATTGACTTCTATATTCGTAATATTGAATATAGCTTCTACCTCGATCCTCGTACGTACGAGATATGTTCCAATGAATTTCACGTTTTCACATATCAATTTTTATTTTATGTTCCATTGCAATTATTGGGAGAAGTTAATATTTGCAAGATTCACACTTGAGAACTTACGTAGTCATTAATGACTGCTTGCGCTCGAGTTATGTTTCAGATCACGCTTTTGTTCACAAGACAAGAGAATATCCAAGCATTCTATTGTTTGCGTTTCCTAACAAGATTCATCAAGATAAGTTGAGTTTATAGTCTCATGAATACAAGAAACAGTGATTGATTTGTCTTGATGGTTATCACCTCGATACGTCGTTGGTTTACAAAAGAAAGGAAGAGGGTGGGAATAAAGATGCAATTTGATGCGTGGCCTATTCTTCCTGCAATCGCTGTATTTCATCGCTGCATTGCTTTACGTTTGACGCGCTCTTTAATAATCGGAGGAATTTCCTTTACTATTATGCCTGAAGTTTCAAGTAGATTTATTGTTTCCAATAATTGTATGGTCGTTTATATAATGAGAGGAAGAAAGGAGGTCAGTTTCATATTCTTAAAATTGGATTTACTAAAATACAAATGTAAAAGTGCTTTCATAAATTACCTTCTGATTCCAAAACCGATAATTCCTATGGTATATAATTAAAATATGATTGTACTTTTTCGTTTATAAATGGAGGTCATTATGATTTCAGGAATGTAAAGAGCGAACCATGAATATTTGAAGGTTACGTAAGGGCTCTAATGACCTTGACGTTGACAAGCCCTAAAGTCTCGAGAGAAAAAACCACGTGACGCATTCCCGCTAAATGTATTATAAATTGTGGCTAAAGTATTTGTATAGAATATATTTAATTTAACATTTTGTATTAAATTAACAATTTGATATAAACATACCAAATCTAGAAACACAATGTTTCTAGATATTGAAATTTACATTTTTTTGCAAACAAGAGCTGAGATGATAAATTATGTAGTTCGAAAGATATTGTTAAAATAGTAAAAGTTATAAAACTACATTTTAACCAATATTTCCTTTAAATTAGGAATTTCAAAAAATCCCATCAATGTGTGCGAACGTTCCAAATTTCATGTTTGTAGCTTGAGTTGTTTAAGCTCTTCGTTTTTGAATGTATCAAGAAAATGCCTTATAGTATATAAATGATATAATAATAATAATAAATTTATTGTCAAAAAAACAGTACAAACTGCGTATGACCATTTAAAAACAGAATTGTGGATTTGAATGTATTATTAATAATAGTATGATAAAATACTAAATATTGAGAAGTAATTAACATAAAATGTATGAAGATGAAAACACTTCAAAAGCAAACATTATCCTCATCTAACCAGCATTTGGTACTGAGATGAAATTTATTTGAATTATGTGTGGTAAATATAAGCTTCTTTATGAACATCAAAGAAGACAAGCTATGATTTTCATAATGTGTTTTCTGATTCTCTGATTATCTTGCACTCTTGTTTAGAAAATAGGGGAAAGATATATGGAAATGAGTTTACATTAAAATTTATGTTGGGTGGTCAAAGCACTTAATACTAGCATCTAAATACTTTTGCAATCCAAGATCAAAGTTAACAGAGACAATAAAACCTACATCCATAAGTATCTAATGAGTGTTTTGACTATAATAGCATGAGTGGTAGAGGTTTCTTGGTTATATAATTAGTGCAATTGCAAAAGATCACTTGTTTGGTTTTGCGGAGAACAGTTGAGGGTCACGATATCTATTGAACTCCACAAGCTCATAAATGTTTATTCCCAAGCAATCCACCATCCGAGCAGTGAGTCCTGGTCAGGAGATCAAAACCAAACATGGAAGACCAGCTGCTGTTTTGCGATGCGCATCTGTTCACGCGATCGTCTTTTCTTCCTACAGCAGCGCTGTGTGTCGTCAAGAAACAGACTCACTGTTGAGTTAATGAGCTAACGCCAAGCTGAAAGGATCAAAGAGCGGTCCTGACGTTGCCACCACTGCAGAGTCGGGGGCTGTGTGGAATAGGTGCTCTTTTTCTTGGGATTGGTCGACCTTTTTCATGCCGGAATTTTCACGGAATATTGGAAGTACTGATTTCTTAAGTATCGTGAATCGAAAAATTGCATTACTCTAAGGCCCGTCATTACCAATCCCTAAAGTCGCGATGTCGAGTATTATGAACTACTCAGTCGTAACTTCTTTGAGTAATATAGGTCCATACGTATTCATCGCTGTATAAAAACATTAATTGAAGATTCATCAATATACTCTCGTATCACCCGTTCTTAACATGTAGTAGATTTTACTTGATAGTACCAACTGACTGGTGGAAGTTTCCAAATTTCACAAGTAAAGATAATTCACAATTTTTTTGTAAATGATACTGTTAAAGAGAAATGGTTAGTGATTCGCTTAACATTTTACTTTATTTCTCAAATCGTGTAGTATCTTGTGCTGTGTTCGGATTACAAAAGTTATTTTGTAATCTATATATTAATGGTATTTATTTATATGAATTATAACTTCTTTGCTTTTGTTTGTTTAGTATTATCGTATGTAAAGTTTCATGATGCAAGATCATTTTGTGGTAATATGATTATAGTATTAGGTAATAATCTAGATAAATTGTAAAAAGTTATAATTTTGTAGGTCGAGGTAAGTTGAGACTTCTTGTTTCAACATATCTCGTTTGTTTCAACTCTCCTCAGTTACTAATAATGATCATTTAAATAACACAATATTTATTTTTTTAAAATGGAATAGAATGCGAAATAAATTAAGTAAAAACGGATAATAGGGAAAAATTGGGCTCATCATGATGAACTTGTGGTGAATTTATGTTTTAAAAAACCTGTGTATCTCAATATTTTTAATCCAAAATTCTATTCCTTCAAACAATTTCTTATTTTATTATAAACTTAAGTATACTATTTACCCACTATTTTTATGAACAAGTGTGGAACGTTAGAAGACTTTTGTTTTATGTCTACCTTTTTATTTTGTGCCCTANCGCCAAAAATATTCCTCAACACTCAGTGTATGTTACTGACGATGGTTGCTATGCAGCCGAAAAAGCTTTCTAATACCAATAATAAAAAAATGAGCAACATAGAAACGACTTTTAATTTATCATATCTTATACCTACATAATTTAAAACAATTATTTCATGACTGATTACCTTGACGTTTTTGGAAACTAGTTATGATTATGGTTTGTTAGAACTCCTTGAATGAAGAAAATGTGCATTAATAACGTAAGAAAGAGGAAAATTTTGTATGTTAGTTATTTTCAATGATCTCAAACAACGTGACACCATTATGATAATATATTTTCACATAATGACCGAACTTTTTAAAAAATATTGCTTTCTTTAACTTAAAACCTCCATTTATATACGTTTTTCAACTGACCTTAGTCGCATTTTTAACTTACCTCGTCACTAGAGGGATGAAACAAATGGAGTTATTCGCTCTAATTCTTCTTTTTCCCCTACTTCTAACCAGGTTACATTATTATTACATTCAAACTCTAGAAAGTATGAAATGTGCTTTCTAATGATACAAACGTTACGGCGTTCTCTCAGAAAAAGAGAGTTCGGGCAAAATTGTAAATTTTGTGTGTCTCTTATATTGAAAGTGCAAGTTTTAAACGTTCTTATGAGACTGAAACTCGGCTAGTAATATTAATACTGTATCAAATGTTGCAGAACCGACAATTTTAAACTGAAAAGGTAAATCTTAACCACCAGAAAATTCTACTTCTTCATTGGTAGCATCCCTTCCTGTTCCAGCCAACTACCTGTCATCCGCCCCCTTCCACTTCTTCGTCTGGTAGACCCGTGATATTTTTCAACGTCAGATAAACAATTCAAGTTGCTGATCCTCAGTGCGAGATTGATTTCCTGTGGGGTGGAGACGACCTCGTTAACATTTTTTAGAGCGAGAGAATTAGTTTTTTCTCACGACAGACGTTTTAAACCCTACCCATGTGATATAGTGAAGAGGACCACGATTTTGTTTAGGGTGTAACCATGTCACGTCGATTATGTTCGCCACAATGGAGAGGATTTTTCCTAGGACTATCTGGGATCTCGATGTAAGATATTACTCCATTCTTTGCTTATAAGAAGGACTGTTTTTCTTTCGTTCTCCCGTTTCACTTTGTCCCGGTTTTACTGTTAATCTTCGTCACGATTTTATATTTGAGGTAATTAAAACATGAAAAATGTATTTCTTCCATTAAACATTTTTTTCTATAAATTGAAAGAAATCAAAATTATTCAGTATTCTTAATTACACGACATCCGTACTGTTATTGATACTGCATAATAAAATAATAATTATTAAATGAATCGTGTTTGAATATGTTTATCATCGATTATAGAGAGGCCACATGGTAAAATGGAAAATATAATAGAAAAAAATATCTGAATTATCTTTGACAGTTGAATTAGACAAAAAAAGACTTTCAATAATCAAGTCATGTAGTATTGCAAAAACTTGTAGTTTTGGCGATGACTCCGATTTTATATCTCATCTAAATTATTGGTCAGTGAAAGACAGATATACTCGTTTCTTTTAGTGCCTTATCTGTTATTCGCAGTCACCGCGTATACTGTGAACAAACTTGAAACAAATGCTGAGAAAGGGTTCAAAATCATTTTACTACATTATTTTCCTATTATTATAATTGATATCTTCAATAATTAAAACAGAACGGGAATAGACGGGGTCAGAAAAAATTATAGCTCTTCTCTTCAGTTAGCTCGTCTCAAGTTCACATAGCTGAGATTGGTTGGGTTCTGTGTTTAGGAGGAGATATAACTACAAGTACATATACTTACAGTAATATTTTATATTAATATAAATTCTTGAATGTTGTATTTTATATCACAGCTAAGAGTGCTGTGGTTTGTAGTTTGTGCGCGGTTTCTCGAGTACGCCGCTGACCGCGTCCCTGGCGGACGATAGTACAGTTTCTCTGCTCTTAGGTATTCTGAATCCGGTGTCAGATGACGATAGTTCAGACGCCACAGAGCAGACGGAGCGAGGCATCGTGTAGAGGGGCAGTAACCATGTTGCTGTGGTATAAATGCGCACGGTTGAGGCAGGGTGAAATGACTCTTTCGAGCACGTGCAAACTAACCATGAATCAGGTGTGGACTATCCAGAACGCAGGTTACCTCGTAGAGACTTGCAGACTATTCCACTGTAGTATGAGGCACTATTGGATTTGTAATTGTAATGATAGTAGTAATATTGAAGGGATATGTTTTGTGATGAGTCATAAGAATTGTTCGTGGGTTTATCTGGTTAATTCGAGATGCATTCGGAATGATTTTTTCCTCTTATTTCTGATATGTTCGTATGCGTTATGTAATAGTTTATCGGATGATGTGATTGTCTTTCAAAGCTTGGTTTCTTATTTTGTTTCCTTGTCTCTGAAAGATAGGGAGTGCATCTGTCTTGCACAATATAGTATTATCTTTCAAGATCGGAGGTATTTTCATTCGTTGATCCAATAAAATGCTCAGTGCCTTACATTGTTTCATTTTCCTGGGAACAATTTTTTTAACGTTTTACATAATGCAACAAAAATCATATGTATGTAGTATTTATGTCTCTATACAATTTCTCCTTTATTTGCTTAAAATGACTTTAAATTAAATTTAATATCATAGTAGTATTTCTGCTCAGAAACGGTTCATTAATCGTATGGCTGTATCATAAAGAAGTTCTTTAGCGTGAATGGCCCAAAGGAAATCGAGATGATTAAACTGTTTCAGAGGCACTCTGAACTTGCCGATTAAATTCGGTAGTCTCCTCTGTAGTTTCAGAACATCCTGGAAAAGGAATTCATCGGTGAGACATAGTTTTGGATAACAATAATTTATTTTCACAATGAAAAGATTATATGGAAAAAATATTGAAGTATTTCATGAAACAATAATTACCTTCGGTACGGCCAAAAAATCGTTATTTGAAGAGTGCAACGCAACTGGAGCTGTTATTTTGCTGAGATCATATGCAGGAGGTAGGTATTTACCATAGATCTTCTTATTTTTCACTGGTCCATAATCGTATAACCGAAAATTTCCTGAAATATATTCAAGTTATGTATGTAATATGATGCGTTCCAATGGTGAATACCAATATTCAGATATGGTGGGCGGTGAATAATCAGCTTAGTAAGATGATATCCAAAAATAAAAACAAAATATTTGTTTCAGATAGTTACAGTTTTTTCATACTTCTTTCTACTTATTTGGTACATTTATATTTTATGATCAATCTAGTTTTTTGTGTTATTTTTGTGTTATTTATTTACACAATTATTTTATCGTGTATTTTTTTCAACGGTTTTGAGAATCACTGAGAATAGCGACGAAATAAATACATTCTGAATTAGATATTGTATAATTTTGTACGTAAAGTTGAATAATACTAACATTCTGTACGATACTATTAACGTTCGCTTTTACTTAGTTTTATTTATCTTGATAATATGGCAGTCATTACATACCCCCATCTGCTACTTATAAGCAAGTTTCACAGGTTTCATATTTATCATTAAAAAATGTAAACAAGACATCAGAAAAGTTATATATAATATACAATGATTCAAATGTAACTTACGCACAATTTCAAACGAATATTATTTATACCAACATGGTCAGACGCGATCTGTCAGTTGTCTGAACTCCAGTAGTCAAGTTATATCCTTTCCAAATAAATGAATGAAGTAGCTTCTTTTCTTGGTGTAATTTTTAAAGTTTGTTATCTCGGAAAGGAAAATTTGAAAGATGAAATAATAGGAAATCGGCGACACATCTTTTAATGCTCTAAAGTACGAATTTTCATTTGAGTGATTCACTTCGTCCGGTTACACAGAAAAGGAGCCAAAAATTTTGGGGGACATTTGCGTATTTATGTTTGTGACGATCATACATCTTACCTGTTTTTACGCTTTGAGCGTAGTGAAGCAGATTCTTAGCAGAAGATCCAGAAGGCGCATGAGACATAATAAGAGGGAGCATCGTCTGGAGGAAACATATGAGAGAAATGAAGCCAAAATAAAGAGAACCTTTCACTTACAATGTCATAAATAAGAGAATAAATATATTTTAATAATATATAAAATAAATGAAAAAGGCGGTGTCTTGCGGTAAGTGCGATTGTGGAATGGCATGGATGAAACCAAATAAATAATCCATGGATAGTACGAGTATATCATAGCTGACTATTATTTCCAAGCCATGGTGTACAACTTGGCAAAACTGGGAAGAACTGAACAAGGGGTCCTTTGAGGACCACTGACGAATGTACTAGCGTCAATTGGACGAATAAATTCTCAGTATCTCTGGACTACTGCAATGTTGCCAAGTACATACCATGACTTGCTTCGAAAAGCTAATTAGCTCTGTCATAATACAGTAGACTATGACTCTGTGTATATACACATGGATGGGTAAAACAGGCTTGCCTCTTTGCAGCTCAATAATATTTTTATTCTTTGAAAACTTTTAAAATGAATTAATTCGCAGTCACCTTGTTTGAAAGTGCAGTGGTGCTAAAAGAAGGTGCAGGCGAACAAATTTGCGTTCTTTGGTGTGCTCTAAGATCTAAATCGCGAAAACGGTTCATGTTATCGAATAACACAAAGGAGTTCACAAATTCCTTTCCTGATCTCGGCTTCTGCGCAATGAAACTAATGAATTTTTGGTAGCACTTATATATATATATATATATATATATATATATATATATATATATATANTGAGTGCTTTTATGTTCGGATTGGTATAAACGTATTCATCCCGAGTATATTCCAAGCTTTTATTTAATTCGCTCCGTTTGATGTATGTACGTATGTGTACTTTGCATGACAATAGAATATGGTACCATTTTAGGAAAATCCATCCTAAGAGAGTGAAATAGGAATATGTATTTATGTTATCCTTCCGTTTCCAAATTGGTAATTTTATGTTTCGGTCATGTCTAAGTTTCCAATCGAGCTGTAATTTTACAAATATGTGTAGTTTGCATAACAATGGATGATTATGGTACGATTTTACGAAAATCTATCCACACGCGGGTGTATGTGAACACCTTTGACTCTTCTTTATGCACTTATAATGAGTGACCAAAGAAGGATAGTTTTTCTAGTTTTACTTCTTTCATTTTCATTTTTATTTTTTAACATAGTAATTTGTAAATAAAAAGGTGTTTTAGAAAAAAGTTCTTTTACGTTTATTTTATTGAATGTTAGATTGAATTGTATTTTACTCGATGTATCGAGGCAGAATGTTGCACCTTCACATATGGGACTTCAGAGATCCACCTCGCTCATTCGTCAGCTAATGACATGCAATATGGCAATCATTTTGTTGTATTTTTAGATAATTCTATTTTTATATATGTAGACAGATAAAAATTGTGGAAGAAATTAATCCATAGACTAATATTATTGTGTTTTAATAATATTCAAACCCAGTTCTTGAGAAGGTTAATTTTAAAATTGAGGACATATATCATAGAAATGTAAATTTTCCATCAATCCTTGTATAGGAAACAACACACAGTGGAAATGAGACACTTTTGTAAACGTCTCATGCATGGAAATAATATATTAACAACAGTAAATACTCTAGAAATTATATCCGCTTCAAGTACACGTAACTTCATAATTGTGAAAGTGCTCAATACTAGTCCTGTCCTCCAAAATTTGTTCTGGTTAAAATTCATCAGCCAAAACTAGTATTGGTTGTTGTTGTTGGGTTTTTTTCGTTCATTCGGGTTTCGTGCTTAATAGAAAAACAAAATCTAATAGAAAAAGAATTATTCAGTTATTTATAAATTAAAATGTATGGTTTTTATTAGCATTTTTTGCGGAATTTTGTGGAACAGTTGGCAGTATGTTAACCTTATCTAATTCATGTTATTTTCTAGAAACAATCTCACTAATATTTCCATATTGAAGTACATTATAATTTTTTCAGTGTTTTCTCCGTGTAGAGGAATTGTTCATTTTTGCCGTAAGACTTGTTATATCAACAATAGTGTACAATAGCGACTGGTAGAATGTGCTGACGCGAAAGCCACTGACCTACTCGCGTTGTTACATAACGAACCGTTTTAGGAGGCCAGGATAGTCGTGTTGAAGGCACAAATTGGAATCGATATGCTCTATAGTTCTAGTGGTGGAAGAAAAGTAACGAAATCTAGCCAATTGTGCGAGTGTATGGCCTAGCCATAGTCTGCTGTAGAGAGTGATCAGTGAATTCCACCCATTCCAGATGGCACGACGCGGCACCCAGAAAAAAGCTGGTCTAACCGGTGGAAAAGCTAACATCACCCTCCCTGCAGTCAAAGATTAGAGATTAAGTCCAGTGTAAGGTACCATTGGCACATAAATATCTGTTGGTTCTAAGAATCGGCTGATGTAAACGACAGCATCCGAACGTAAAATTACCTACATTGTGCTGACACGGGTAAAACTCGTACTTGTCTACATCGAGAGTAATCGAGTCGGCAATTTCTGATGTTAGCTCCTCGACTTTCACTTGGTCTTCAGACTTCAGACGTTACTATTCTATCACCGCGAATACTGTAATTCCTTGTGCTCCGAGCCCTTATCGGTCCTTCAAGATCATATCTGGATATGGCTACGTGTAAGGGTCGTTTCGACCACCTCTGGTAAATGTTATAGACAAGCGTAACCAGCAGACTAGCTTCGACGAACAGCAACTGCAGGTCAAAGTGATGGTCGCCTTGACAACGATTTATCCGGCAGTCGTGTCGAGGACACTGACAACATTTGAGGTTATGTTCCCTTGCTTGCCTGCTTTTCAAGAGGAATTAATCTATCAAAAATATATAGAGAAACAACCTGAGTTTATTTCTGACAATTCAGTTTTGAATCAAACTAAGGAAGTTCACATATCACAAACAAGAAAAAACAATCTGGATAATAACCATATAAAAATGTAATAAAATAACACTATGTTTCGTCTCTAATGCAAGACATTATCAGGTAACATAGTTCATTGCTAGCGAGTGAACATTCTTAATCAGGTTCAAAATTAAATTATCTTCAAAAATCTGATGTCGTTTCTCGATATTCTATGTATTCAGAAGAGCAGACTTCAAGTGACATGATCATTTATATGAAATAAGCCAATTCTCCACTTGGTCGTACGTAGTGTTTTACTGAATGTTTGGCAATAAATTAAATTTTACGCATTCAAAAGTACTAACACAAATTTATCCGTCCACCAACTGGATTTTGGTGTTTGAAAATCTCTTAATTTATGCGCAAAGACAGTTAAGTATTTTTCTTATTGTACTACTGTATTAGGCTATTAGTAATATCAAGAAAATTACCAAATGCCCCATAAAACAGTAATTTATTGACATAATGAAGGCTATTCTGTGTACTAAATAAATGGAATCATTTCATCTGTCCTGTGTTGAGAGAAAGTTTCTAGCAAGTGGTCGTATTGTAACATGTTCAGGTAAGCATGACTGCCCAATTTTTATCACCAATAGCCCAATTAAATCAATTTGTGATAATTATGCTAATGATCTAGGAATCTTGATTCAAACTCTAGAATATGATGGAAAATGTTTGACAAACGTTTAAATACCTGATTATGGCAGGAATCTCTGCTGAGATGTTGTGAGATAATAAATAATTGTCTACAGAAAAAGGTCGCTTTCATATCAATATAATTTAAATAAATAAAAACCACTATTAGTTGCAACCAAGTATATATTCTTAAATAAATCATTGATGTTGAGCAAAGAGTTTAAGACATTGAGTCAGCATGTTTTATTGAAAATTACTTCCTTGGTGATTAAAATAAATTAAAAGAAAGGAATGTTGACATCCACTCACATTCCTGATCATTTAATTGTAGTTAAAGCCCTTCTAGATAAGACTTAAATTACTTGGTAATTGTGGAGCTTTAGCAACATTATCAAAGCATGATAAATTAAATGGCCTCAATAGTCAGTGTATGTTACTGACGATGGTTGCTATGCAGCCGAAAAAGCTTTCTACGAATAAAACAATGAGCAACATAGAAACGCCATTTAATTTATCAAGACTTAAATTTACTATTTAATGTTAATAACATTATAGCTCAATGCTATGGGAAAAATTGTTGCTATTAAATCTAGACCGAGTTTCTCTCTATCATCTGAGGATGTTCAATAGAATTATAAAAATAAGAACTTTATTGGAGGTGGACTTTTCAAGATACACCTGATTCTAATTTATCTGGGAACTAGAATTGATTTGAAAACAATGTTATGAATATTTCAATTTTTTATCAAAATATCAATAGTATAAGGCAAGATTGGGTGAGCGTAGAGGAAGTGTCAACTGTGTTTTTGATTTTGATATAATTATTCTTAGTGAGACTTGACTTCAAAGTTCTAAGTGATATCAAAAGGACTAAAATTAGTTAGTAAGAATATAATATTGTTCGATGTGATCGCTCTCGTCTTACAAGTACCAAGAAAACTAGAGGTGGGGTCTTAATTGCTGTTAAAACCTTCTGAACTGTATAGAGTTCCCATTTATTGGCAATTCTCTCTTTTCTTTATTTATATTTTCAATGATAATGATTTTTCCTACTCAGTGCTTATGTAGCTACTCCACCTTCTGGATACTACGATGAATTACAATTAACATTCAATCTTCAATTGCAAATTATTTCAATAGTTATGATCACTGTTAACTTGTATTAATAGATAATTTTAATATTCATGGCTTTAAATGGTTAACTTCTTATAAATACTCTTAATCTATGGGTCACAGTCATAATGATCACAGTATTCGTGAAACTGCCAATATCATGTCTGACTGGTTCTCACTTCTTGAGGTTATACAAAATTCTAATACTAAAGGTAATATATTAGATTTAGTAATAACTAATGCTGATGTACAATGTTTGATATTAATGTAGACCCATTATTGACTGTGATCTTTATCATGTAGCTTTATCACATTCCCATGGAGATTCTATTAGCCAATCAAAACATTTGATGAAGTATATAATTTCAAAAACAATTGATAATAACGCTATTAAAGATTAATTTAAGAAGTTTGAAATTCCTGCATATATGGGAATTAATATAGACTTTGATGTGCTTGGTAGTGGTGTTATAACTATTATTTACATACAATTGATAAATTTGTGCCAAAGATAACTGTAAAGTCATATAAATTTCCTCGATGGTTTTCTGATAAATTAATTTTTTTTAATGAAAGTAAATACAATAAAGAATATAACTCTGAAAAGTGCTACAATCCATTAAAAGTTGAAAGATCACTTTGTAAATCTTTACTCGTTGGAAATGAAAAAGAACTAATTACTACATCTCAAGAATCATAATCGAGTAATGGTGAAAACTTTTACAATTTTGTAAATACATTGGTGTTTCATAGTCCGATACCCACATATGTTCATTTAGAAGATAAGAAAACTCATAATGTAAGAGATATTGCTTATTTATTTAGTCATAAATTTAATAGTGTGTATAGGGCACTTGATCGTAGTGATACTCTTATAAACTGTGATTTCAATGAATGCTTTAGTTGAATTGTATTTACTGAGGATGAAATGATAGACTGTGTTTTGAATCTGGATACTCAATCACCTCCTGATTCGGGTGGCATACATCCTTTATTGAACAAGGAATGTCTCTCTTTTATGTCAGAATGGCTGTCTAATGATTTTAATTGCTCTATCTCAAAGGGTATTTTTCCTGATATTTGAAAGTTAACTAATATTATTACATATCCTAAAGTAAGTTACATTACTGATGTAAATAACTATCGCCAAATTGTTAAATGTGATGTTTTTGAAAGAATGTTTAATAAATTGGTCTACAACAAGGCTAAACCTTTTATTTCTAAATTTATTACACCATAACAATATGGTTTTATTACTAGTAACTCTACAGAGACTAATATAATAAACTATCTTGACTACATCACTAGAAGTATAAATTCAGGTAATCAAGCTGATTCTGTATGTGCTGATTTATCATGTGCATTTCAAATCATTTTTAAACGGTAGAATAATAAAGTTAAAATCAATAATATGTTATCTGATGAAACTTTACTTTTATCTGGATTCGGTCAAGACATGTATTGGATCAATCCTTTTTACTTTATACTGATGACGTACATCAAGTGATAAAACATAGTATGTAATTACTACTTGATGATGATACTAAACTTTTTAAAGGTATTCATGGCAGCATTCACTCATTCATTTATTCATTCATTCATTCTAGAGTTCATTCGTATTTCTATTAATGAATCTCTTTAGTATCATTGATTCAAAAGTGTATACCATTTCAAGGTCACACACTAAAATGAACTATAAGTACACACATTTAACATCAAAAGAAGCTGATGAGATCTCAAGCAGTTTGAACATTGATGTAATTTGCGCCAAACACACAAATCAGAATGCCACACTATTTACTTTCCATGAAACCGAAGGATTCTTATCCGGAGAATAGCTGGTCGAAGCTACTTCATATTTGATTGACGGTTACGGTCATCTGTCATTTGCGAAATCATAACTTTGAAGTGGTTGTAAGTGACACTCTGGCTAGCAGTCAGCTCCGCTTTAGCTTTAGCAGATGCTTCAGTTAGTGGGTAGGAGTAGTGTACGATTGCCAGTATTTCAATCGAGTAGCCTTGGTTTCATTTCATGGTTCTCTCATTCATATCCAATTTTATTCTGTACTCTCAATTTTTGTACTAATTTTGTCAAAGTAATTTCTTTGTCATACCTCAGTACTTGGGAAGTAATTAAAGACTGAGAAAACACGAGATTTTTTGAAAATCACTCAGGTTCTTGAATATAATTTAAAAGTTTTTTTGCTTTACGGGAATATACTATCGTTGAGCACCAAAAACGATGAGAGGTGTTAACAATTTTTGTATAGTATGTACGCCAAAATAAAGACACTTTTAATTAAAACATAATCACAACCAATCGGTGCCCTGTGAAAGGTTGGCAGTTTATTCAACAAGCGCTTCATCATCCAAACTAACAGATGCCAGTACTAACAAGAGTCAAGAATGATATTTTCAAGTTCGTAGAGTACATATAATGTACGTTCAATTTAATTTTGCGCTCGTCACATTTTTAATAAGTTTCCTTCATCGATGTATCATTTTTAGGAAATACTTTTGTACACATTTTTTTAATAATTATGATTATGCAGTTCATAAAAAGTGCTTAATGCAGTACGTGAAGAGTTCAATATTTCCCAAACGATTATAAATTATTGAAATATCGTTACCCAATATGCCCTCTCTTGCCTTACTTACACAATTCAAAGAGATCAAGATTCAAGATAATTATTCCCATATAGTACTAATTTCTAGTTAGTAATAGAAAAAATATTATTAAACAGTCTCGTATTATATAAATACCAAGTAGTGTTCTTATGTCATTGAGAGAAAATTAAAAGAATGAATCATTCGTTAGTACTCACTGCGTTCCACTCTTGTGAATCGTATCCACAAATCAAGAAAATTAAGTTATTACAAATTATTTGCGTAGGAGCTTCATCTCTGCAGAACTTGTCTCCAAATGGACCAATAAAATTGTTATGGGGTAAAATTTCATTTGCACCCAATACTTCTCGTAGGATTAGCTGAAAGTGGAGAGAGAGAACGAATTACTCAACTTGATATTTACAAAAATTCACCAATTCCCCCCCCTTTTTTTTTAACTGCAAGTATTCAATAGACGATGGTGACATCTATATTATTACGCAGATGTCTCAGAAAATTTGCTTTGCTTTTTCTGCCAGACCAGATAAAGCAAATCACTCAAATGAAATAAACCACTTTAGGACATTAAAAGAAGTGTTGACGATTTTCAATTGTTTAAATATTTACCTTTTCTTTTCTGAGACAACACCATTTCATAATTCGGAGTTTTTAAACGTTCTTGGATTAACTTAATATTTATCTCCAATTTTAACAGAGAATGAATTGCAATGGATAAGACACATTTGAACATGTATTGTAATACGAGTTTCTGACACTGTTCTTGTGTTACTGTTTAAATACATAAAAAATAATATACGGAGTCAATCCTATTGAATGAATTTTTAACTCATCCGATATCTATTTAATAGTTTCTTCGAATTTAATCACTTCTACGCAATCACAGGTTTTTAAGCAGTATTAAGGTAACTTAACAATTTCACTTAACGATCTAAGATATACCGGTCCACACACATGCTCATTGTAGTAATACATAGCCTGATGAATGTACAAGAATCGATCGAATCTCATTTGCTGAACGAGGTGGTTGTTAACATAAGCTCTGTCAATTATTCCATCATTTATGCAACGTCATTAAAATAACATCATTACAATCTTACTATAATGTGTACTTACAGGAGAAACTATGTCAATGAAATTTCTTAAAACATGTCTGCTAACTAATTTAACTGAAATTATTTCACTATTTGTTCTATGCACATTCAAATATGCTGGTCTTGTTGGCAATTTAGTGTACTTTTAATTTATTTCTTATAAATTGTGTCGTGCGAATTGTATTTTAGAAGTAATTCAGCAATATTTGATGTAAATTGGAAATTTTCACAATATTTGAAAAAATATACATTTTTCAAAAAGCTATATCTCGATAACTAATTTATCGCCAATGTTCATTGAACTTTTATATTTTAAAAAATTTACCCTTTTATAGAAAAGATTTTTTTCTGAGAAACACATCGTTAGGACGTTGTCTCAATAAATCATGTGCAAGGTCGAAAATTTCGACGTTTTTTCGACAAAATGGTGCGGAACGCGTGGATGTCAAAATCTTGGGTTAGTTAATGTCATGGCACAAATTAAAAAACAAAACTATACGATCTTTTGTAAGTTGTACACCCCGTTTTATGTATTTTTTACTGGATTGATCATGGAAACTCTAATATGGTTGATGTGTTTTAAGAATCAAATAGCTTTCTGATTTCAGAACTATTTTAACTACATTTTAATGCTTGTGGTGGCAATGCTCAACACTTCATGAAACTATTATGCCAGTATTTGTGAAGTCTACATTTCAATGCATTCAAACTCTTTGTGAGACAGAGGAACCAGAGTGTGAAACATAACCTGTTCAGTTTTCTTTATCTACATTGCATTCGAAATAATACAAATGAAAAGTTAATAGTAATATTGTTCCTTTAGCCTTTGATCGATAGATCAATCAATTGATTTGTTTCAATTATTGCACTACCTACTCCAAGACCAGGTGCAGCAACGGACAGTGCATGAAGAAGTGGAGTCTTCGTATGTCCCTGGAATGCGACTGGTGCAAATAGATGCGCTGATCGGATTTTGTCGTTGTACTCTGGTCGCATGGATCCCATGACGAAGAACATGGTGGTTCCCATGGAGTGGCCGACATAATGAAGCTTTTCAGCGCCAGTTGTGGCTAGGATGTGATCGATCACTGCGGGGAGATCATATACGCCCATTTCGTGCCAGCTGCAGAATATCGGTCAATAATTAGTTTATTAAGTGAAAAATCATTTATCATGCACGTAGAAAAGTGAAAAACATTATGCAACGCTAAAGTCAATGACGTTCGTTCACGTAAGAAATAGCTTGAAATGAGGAAGTTGACAAACGCAATGAAACGTTAGTGCAAAAGAAATATTTTATTAACATTTGATGTTTAATACAACATTGTATGAGCAGTTTCAAGTAAAACATAGTTATGATAAACGATGCAAGTATATTCCCTTGCACAACGAAAGTCAACAATGTTCTTTCGGTTCTATTACCAAGAGGTGAGGTCACTTTTACGGCGGATAAGCGCAGTAAGACGCTTAGGCATGGACGACACTAAATGGCTCAATGATGTATGTGGGAATTTTTCCCCATTCCTGCCGCAGATAATCGTGTAATTGTTGTACATTGGGGTACGAAGCTGGGACATTCCTCTTAAGAATTCTACAGATATTCTCTATAGCAGAGAGATCCAGACTTGCTACTGGCCACGCTACAACAGGGACACGTTTCGTACGTAGTCATGTTTGTGTTATCTTCGCGATATATGATCGTGCGTTATCCTGTTGGAAAAGAATCGTTCTCTGCCAAACAATCGCTGCACTGATGGGCGTAGATTCACGTCAAGAACGCGTTTATAGTCTGGAGCCTTTATCGTAACCGCACAAAAATTCAAATTGCCAACCCCATTCTCTGCCTTGCAACCGCACACCATCATAGAACCTGGTTTAAGAACCACGCGCTTGTAACAGGATAGATTGTTTGCTTCATCCTTCTTCCTAATAACCTTGCGGTCAATATTTCCATACAAAATCTGAAAAATGGATTTATCTGTCCACAGTTCCTTTTTCCATTGTGATGGAGTCCAGCTGAGGTGAGATTTGGCCCACGCAACACGCCGACGTTTATTCAATGAAGTAAGAAATGGCTTACCTCTCGCTTTATAGAACGCGTAGCCACACCTTTTGATATATCGACGCGTAGATACTTCGGAAATAGTCTTTCCAAAACTTTGTCTTGCCCATGTGACTAGGTCTGCAACTGTCAAGTACCTATTTTTACGAATATATCGACAAAATAGGCGTACTTGCCGATCCGTCAACGTTAGCTTCCGATCGGGAATCTTTCCCGGACAGCTGTTTCAGTTATAGCGAATCGATTTATAATACTACACACTGTAGATTGTGTCAAGTGGAACGTTCGGTCAATTTGGCATGGCTAAATACCATTTTGGTACTGTTGTATGATTTGATTGAGTACCTCAAGATCCGTAACTCGTCCGTTTGCCATGCTTACGCACTGATAACGATCACGAATTGCTTGCTCATATGCTGTTTGCTCCCTCTGACGTCACTGACAAAGAATTGTGCGCGAAACGACTAGAATATATTCGTTCTTTCTACTGAACGAAATTGGATTCGGAATGCCTCTTTTAGACCAACTTTCAGCTCTTGCTTTTTTTCAGTTGTGACACTTGTACATGTACAGCCCACAACTACATATAACTATGCATTTTAAAACGTTTCGATGACCCCGCATTTTTTTAATTACAGAAATCTTAGTGAACGAACTTCATTGACGTTGGTATTGTAACTTATCTACCCAATGAGTTAAATGTGCACCAGAATGTGTTACGACGCTTGTACATGAAACCTGCTGGGATTTTTGTTCTAGTATCTGAAATGGGTTTATGTAATTCAACTTTTTACATCATTTATTCTCAAGATATTATTGAATTTGCGCATTATATTACTGAATGGTATCTTGTATATTTAATTAATTTTTTTCACAGATATTTGGGCTCTAGCCTCATCAAAACAAACCAGCGTAAATTGTAACTTCTAAATTATCTCAGTTTGTGAAGCCTATTTTATTTGAAGTACCTTAAACACACATGATTCAATTGTCCTTTAAGTTATCTCAAAGTTTTAAATTGATTTTGGTAATAATTATATTTTTATCACTATTATAATTCTATTATTCATATAACAATATTAATATAATAATTTTGACGTAATTAAAGGAATATTGTGGGAAGAAACTTTAAACATTGTTACAACAACGTAATTTCATTCTTTTATAAAATAAATTAGCGTCTGTGAATTACCTAAAGTTCCAGAATTCTGGTTCCTTGTCTGGATCCATGAGGACATGTTGACGAGACCATTTGTTACCACGGGCATTAGATAGCCATACATCATAGCCTGCATCAGCTAATAGATATCCTGCAAATTTATTTATGTCATTATGAAAATAAAAAATATTTCTTAAATCGTATAACTTAAGAAGAAACACTCATGAGATCAAGATAAATATTCTTTGAATATTTGTTTTGTTGTCATCATAAAAAAAATCATGTTTTATATTTAAGTATTCTTTGACAAACAATAAACATTAACCTCGAACAGATTAAAAATGTAGTATTATAAAATAAAAATTGCACGAGGTTCCAACATCACATTGTGCAAACTATAGGCGTGGCCTAGAAGTGGGGTAGTCGCTCCCTATGCACATCTACAAGTTTAGGACCTACAATTTTGTTCACTTACTTCAGACCAATGTTGGTCCGATACTGGCAACCCATCATCTCCCATTCCCAATTACTTCACTCAAATCACGTGGTTAGATGGAATAGCAGTAATGGCCTGAACCTCACCACATCATTAAATAAGACATTAAATAAAGAAATAAGATCCATAAAACACACGTCTTACCAAAACCTTTGTCTGGTCTCGTTATAATCCAGTCATCTGAGCTCGAAAACAAACCATGTTGCACATAGACGGGTCTTGAATTTGGTGTTTTTGTCGTCGAAGTTCGACCATAAGGGATCCGGAAGAGAGTAAGAATATAACCATCCTCAGTTGTCACTTCATGTGTTTCTACAGGATATCCGTATTTTGTTATCAACTCGGGCTGGAAAGTTGATTAATATGTCAGTTATCTTCTTTGGCATAATGTATTAGAACATAATACCGAGTAAAGATCATAGTAATTTATGAAACAGTATATGAATGGACAAGTGAAGGAATAAAAGCTTTGAGTAATTAATGTAACTGAAGTTCACACAGCGACTCACGGCCCTAAACTATATGAGGAATCTAATCTCTATGAGATCACTTCAGAAGTGAGTTGGACTAGTAAGTTGAATGTCAATCGTAGACTGGGTCCAGAGGCGAATGGAGTGGTAAGGGCAGTTTGGTAGCGCATCATTGTGTTAGACTGAATGTTCCGAGTTTAAATCTCGGTCCCGTTTCCCATTTTCATTCAACACAACATAATCAAGGAATGAAGTGATAATGAATTATTGGCTCGTATGGCACACAATTCACATAGCTCTGGAGTAGAGGAGGTTAGGTCAGTTACAACTTCATTGTTCTACCGTGAGGAGAAACGAACCCACGATTTGTCGTCCCGAAACATGTTAGCAACGTTTCCATCACGCCACTGTTTTCACAAAAATCCAGCGTCGCGTTTTATTTAAAAAAAGGTTTGAAATATTTCAGTGGACATTAGTTCTTCTTCAACGCAATTCGTTGAAGTTTGACGGTGGATAGTGTGGTGGTGGATGGCAGCCAAGGAAGATAAATGAATGAAACAGAAAGATTGAACCACGGTCTAAAATATTCTTCCTGTATTCACAATCGATATCACGTATTTTACCAAGATCGACTCTGGAAGAAAATATCAGGTCGATCAGTATATTCTATATAATCTTCTTTCTCTCTATCTATCTTCAGGTGATGCTTCCATAAACCGCTTCCATGAAAGATCAGGAGACGAAAAAATCTTAAGATATACTACCCGTCTACTAGTGGATCAACACATCGAACTGTGATGAAAACGTTTGTAAAGAAAATGAAATTAATTGTCAAATGTTTCGAAGTTTCCATCACAAGTTTCCATCGAAGTTTCCAGAAACACGAAAACTTTACGAATGAGTATGGAGAGATTCGTAATTTTTCAGTACTAAACAGCAATACCATTACTTTATAAAGACTGTTGAAATGCAAAATAATTTCCTACGTGTTACTGAATACAAAAGATATTTTAAAAGTTAATTAATAATAATAATTACCCCTCTCACCTCCCGTGAGAAAGAAAATATTGCTTCGGACCTAGTTCAACCACTTAAACGATAGACAATTCTTCCGATTGCCCCTAACATNTCGGACCTAGTTCAACCACTTAAACGATAGACAATTCTTCCGATTGCCCCTAACATTTCCAACTATCCTGTTTCCGTTAAACGTATTTAAGCTGTAATGAAGCAATTTCTACAATGTCAATTATATCCCGGTGACAAAATGGAATAATTAAAAAAAGTAATATACTCACGCATGTAAGATATGCATCTTCTTCTCTCACTCGAAGAGAATTATCCACCACTTGCAAATCTTGAGCATTCACCAATCCTAACACTGCTAATGTTAATAGAGATATTAAAAAATTAGTTAGAAACATTATGAATAGAGTATTAGCTCTCGTAGTGCACGTTGGAATGCGTCACTAAAAGTATTTTCCCCCTATTTTATTGTCTACCTTCTTCAATGGAACATCAATTAGTTCGTGATAAAGAAATGCGATAAGATATATTTTGAGATAGCTTGTGGAGTTGCTCTTGTGGGGGGGTTTTCCCAAGTATTTTAGTAATATTTCTTTTGAGTTTTTTCTGTAAATATTATTAGTATATTTTTAATTATTGTTAAAATTATATTCAATTTTTTAATCCATCTAGCAAAAAGTATTTATTTCTTGTATGATCATAGGATTGGTATTCTGTACTATATTTTTCTTTTTTCTATCTTATTTTGTTGTTGTATTTTTCAATTTTCAGAAGAGATTTTCATTTCTGGAGATTGGCGATCTTTCCCAAGTACTTTTGTTCATTCTGGAAATGTTTCAATGGAATCTCCATATGTAGAATTTAAATCAATTTGTGATACTTCTAAATCTCATTTGAAAAAGACATTTGGAAAGGATTTGGTCACATTATAAATATATCCTTTGACGGATTACATTTTCCGAGACTATATTCGCCCTATTTCATAATCATAGAGATTGGAGGCTCATAAAGATTGCAAGGGTATAGAATATGTCGGAGTGGGGAAGTGACCGAGATTACCCTCAATATTTGTCACCCCTTTTCAGTTCTTTTTAAGTAAAATATGGAATAATTTAGTAATCGGTTTTTAGATAAATGATTTAACTTCATTTGCAAACAAAACTGAGTAATACCTCAACTATTTCAATTCAATAGGGCATTTTATTTACAATATTTACGTTTTAAATTACATGTTGCGAGGCTTTAACCCCTTTGCCTCCTTAAACCCTTTAATGACGTGGGCTGTGCATTACATGCCCTGGAATATATTCTCAATGAATTGTTCAGTTGCTTCTACGTTTTTAAAGAAGATTGAAATTTTTATTACCTGATGTCGTAATAGTAAATTTAGATATACGTGGATAGAAAATTAATTATTATTATGTAAACCTTTAATAGTAATAATAATTTCTTCGATCTTAAATAGATGCAACAGACTAATTCACTGAGCACCATTGGGAACCACGGAAAACCAACTGTACATGAAAAAGATACAACTATTTAGTCAGATAAAGCGAAATATCGAAAATAACATTTGACACCAATTTATCCCTTAAAATCGGAAGTCCTGTTACTAGTGAGCTTTCTTCTTACAATACGATAGGAACATCTTCTCAAGATATCAAGTTCCCATCTTGAATACTTTAATTTCCAAGTCTATGAATCAGTTAGGACAAAACCGCATATATGCATAGTTAACGAAGTACACACTAGTGTTCGATTTATGACACAGTAGAATATCGTAGCATGGGCAATATAGTTGTAAAAATCTTATTGTTTCAATCTACTTCAGCCGAATTTCATCAGGAATTTTGAGTAATGTAGATGTCAAGTCTCTGCAAACAGATAAGTGCACTTTCACATTCATATATAAATAAGAACAAGGATTTATCTCCCAGAACATTAGAAATATTGGAGGTAAAATACTTCTGTATTTTCGATTCATTATTATTTTATTACTTGGCGAGATTCAGATCATGAGGCACGTCCTCCCACCTTGCTATGTGATTTTAAATCGGGTAACATAATAACCGCAATATAACTTAAAATAATAAAAATTGCTTTCATAGCATTTTCTTTGCTTTCCTTTTTGCTATAAGTGTTAGTTATATCATGATGCATTTAAGAGTTTTTATGACTTCAGTACGTTTCGTTACCTGAAGATCGGCGAATAATAAACTACAGTACACTACCATCGTTCAACTAACATATTTCTCATTTGTTTTGTTTCGTTTCATTACTTGAGAATTTCTAGACTTGAGAATTTATCACAAATATCTAATCAAAAATGATTATCCTCTTGTTTGTGTTTATTGAGTGATACTTTGGTTTTCTTATCAGACATCAATTGGTAGGTTGCCATTTGGAAATCTAAGGAAGGCAGGCATCGTAGAACTAATAATAATAATAATAATAATAATAATAATAAGCACAAAAACTACAGAAAATTTAGATTACAAGATACACACATAGCAGGTGACAAATGTTGGAGATGCAAAATTAAACCTGAAACTATACAGTACATTACAGGAGGATGCACTCTATTAGCACAGACAGATTACACCCGCAGACACAATCAGATTGCTAATATTATCCATCAGAAACTCTGCGGGAAGACACTGTACTTCCCAAAATCTATTTCAGAAAACAGCAGGTACAACTTTTTTTCTTCTTTTTTTTTTTGATAGATCAATCCTCACAGACAATACCATCGATCACAACAGACCAGTTATTATTCTAATGGGCAAACTCAAGAAAATCACACACATCATAGATATTGCAGTAACCAACACTCACAACCTACAAACTACTTACAATGATAAAATTAAAAATATGAAGATTTGAAAACAGAAATTCTTCGTTTATGGAATATGAAGTGTGTATATATAGTTCCTATAGTCCTGTCCACCACTGGAGTCATCCCTCACAGTCTGCATCTGAGCAGCAATCGGTTTCATCTCCCGAAAAACATATTTCTAACTTTACAAAAAGCAGCCAGCCTTAACACCTGTAGAATAGTCAGAATATTTTTAAATTGTCATATGGCTTGAGGTGAGGATGCTTGGTATATCCCCACCTCACCTGAATCTAACTACAAGTTGTGAAAATAGGTCATGAAAATAAATAATAATAATCCCATCCAGCAAATCATAACATTGACAAAGAGGAAATGGGACGTATTTTGAAATCTTATCCACTTTCAATAGAATATAAAGACATTTATCATCTGAAAACCGTAGAAATTCTACCAATCGTTGTTAGAGCAAATGACCTCATAAATAAGAACCTGAAAAAAATTAGGAAAAACTAAATTTGCATCCCAAAAAACTTATTCCCAAGATCCAAAAATTTATCTTAGGAACTTGCCGTATTGTTCACACCGTGCTTAACTTACCAAGCCAGGAATGAGCCATGCTAGATAGCACCTCAAACCTTTCTAAAAACCGGGTGAATAATCCCCTAGAAGAACTTGTATAATAATAATAATAACAATGAACATATACTAGATATCCCTCGAAGTACTAACCGTCGTTGCCAAGACCATGACTATGTGGAAGGTTGATCTAAACGGGACAACAGCACCAGCATCTATTAAAATAAAGGACATGCAGATAAAGAATGGCATATATCAAGGGGACTCCCTTTCACCCTCCCCCCTGTTTTGTATGTCACTATTTCTATGGAGCTCCATGCTAAAAAGCTCAAACGTGGGCTATCGGGTCAGAAAAGAGCCAGAAAATATCAGCCACTTACTCTACATTGACGACCTGAAAATCAAAGCAAAGAATGTTGAAGAACTTGCCCGCCCGCTAGAAGTGGTAAGAGAGTTTAGTGATGACATACAGATGTAATTTGGAGTGGAAAAGTGCGCAAAGGCCTCGTTCTTCAAAGGAAAGCTGACCAAAAGCCAAAACATAGAGTTGAATGAAAAAATCACCATCAGGTCATTGGAGCCCCATGAAGTGTACAAATATTTAGGCGTCGAAGAACATGACGGGATACATAATAAACAAACGAAGGTGAAACTAACCAAAGAGTACGTGAGGAGAACAGGAGAAATACTGAAGACAGAGATTAGTGGTGGAAATAAACTCCCAGCCATTACATCTTTGGCGGTCCCTGTCATCCAGTATAGCTTTGGCATTTTGAAATGAACAAGTGCAGAAATTAGAAAATTAGACAGTAGAACACGGGAGCTCCTCACACTTTATGGAGCCCCACACCCTAGAGCAGACGTAGACAGACTTTATGTGCCGAGAAAGGAGGGGGGAAGGGGTTTGTCAAACATTGAATTGGGGTTCAGTACTGCCATCCAGGGAATAGACAACTACATAAAATTAAAGGGTCAAGACAAATATTCTACCGCCAGCAGGCTGAAGAAATTGAAAAGAAGATGTATGAACAAAGTCCTAGTGAGAGGATTGAGAGTACAAACCCGGACAAGCCTGAAATAGTAAGAGTAAAGGAGGTTAGTCAGAGAATTAAAGAGAGAAAGAAGATGGAGCTCAAGACTAGATGGAATGATAATGAGATGCATGGACAAATGAAAAGAGAAGCAGAAAAACCCACTGCGCAATCATGGAGATGGCTGGCAGAAGTAAATTTGAAAGCGGAGACTGAAGCAATTATCACAGCATGCCAAGATCAAACAATTGCCACGAATTATGTGAAGAGTAGAATCATGAAATTTGGCAGTGACCCTAAATGCAGACTTTGTCGGACTCAGAACGATACTATTCATCACATAGTGTCTGGATGCTCAGTTATAGCGAAGCAAGTATATTTAGACCGGCACAACAGAGTCTCAGAGCATCTTCATTGGAATATCTGCAGGGAATTTAAAGTTGAAGTACCAACATAAGCCAGATCCTGTGATTGACTCCCCGGAAATAACGCTGATATGGGATAGTCAATTGAACACTGATAGAACAATATTAGCCAATAAGCCGGATATTATACTTAAAGATAAAAAAAATGAGCACTTGCTTGTTGATTGACGTAGCCATCCCATCATATTATAATCTAATACAAAAAAGTCGAGGAGCTAATAAAGAACAAATATCTACAGATAGAGGTGCAGAGAATGTGGCATATGAAATCCACAGTGGTGCCGATTATCATAGGAGTGACTGGCCTAGTATCAAAAGCGACGTGTGAGGCCATAAAGCGACGTGTGAGACCTGGCAGACATAACCTCCTTCGGATGCAGAAGTCAGTGTTGTTGAGCACAGCGCATATCATGCGGAAAAAGATATGAAAAATGCAGAAACACCCTAGGTTTACGGTGTGAACTCGGTGTTAGCACGTACTGCAGCCACTGATGACAGGGTGATGTCAAAGAAATAATAATAATAATAATAAATGTAAATACAATACAGATACATTAGAATAAACTGCTCACTAAAAATAATTTTTAAATTTGAAATAAGTCCAGAACCAATTCAAATTTTATAAAATATTGAAAGATTCAATAGGGGAAAAAAAGGAAAGCAGTCTATCATTATGAAATATTTGGAGCTAGCTAATGATATCAAACATAGTCAATTAAAGCAGGAAAATATAAAATATAAAACACATCGCTCATTCTTCCACATCACTCACGAATCTGCAAACGGCAAAGTGCACTGACAGTATTTCGAAGGTTGTAATGTGTTTTATGGTGTAAGTTTTGTCAAATATGCATCGAGTTTGTTATCCAAGTTTATTCCACTATTAGATCTACAATACCATCAAAAAAAAAAAATAGTCGTAAGCCATAGTTTTAACCAAATCCTTTACGCTGTTTAATATATAGATGATAGTGGTGCTGTCAAAAACGGTTACATGATTGTCGCATGTATATACTCACAAAAATTAAGTACTTTTCCGATATTTGAACGCCGAGAATTTTATCAAGAGTTATTAGTTTTTGATATAAAATGCAATTATAATAGAATAAAAAGTAACGTTAAATAGTTGTTCATAAAATAAAAGAAAATCTAGAGGAATGATGGTTGTAGGAATCACGCGTTGGAGGATGACGCGTTCCATTTTTGTTGACGTGTAAATAAACATCTAACGCGTAAACATTACTCCGAAAGCAGTAGTTTACAGATAAGAAAGCAATCACATCGAAGACGAGTATTTTGATGTATCGTCTATCACTATACTCTTGTAAATCTCGGTGTGGAGACAGACGTACTTATCTTTCGACGATATAAATTTGGTAAAGGACACTTATGAGATTCTGAATAAGAACAAAAATAATAAGGCACAGAGCTTGCACTGAAAACTGATAAGATATCGGTGATAATACCAGAAGCCACTTAAAATAGAATGAATGTTTGGGATTGATGTGAGTCTAAATGTCTCCAATCACGTAAGATAGGAGGAGGCGGGTCATCCCCACCTCGTCTACAGCATAACCTATGAATACATAAAAATCAAGGTATAGACCAGCGTAGCTTTAACAATAGACTTTGAAATACAAAGCAATTGTTGCTAAGAAGAGAAGAACATTGGCGTATTTTCTGGAGAACATTGGCGAATATTTTTTGATATAACTTCAACCCAATCCTGCTTACATAGAGTTAGTGAATTTTTCAAATATTTCAATTATATCCAAATGAGGTATTGTTTGTTAATAGGAATATCCTAAAAGTTGATTTAAAAAATTATTTTTTCAGAAAACCGTATATACAGTGTTCTTAAATCTGAGTGAAAAAGTTTGCTGTATTAGAATACTTTTACGGAGAGTCAAAGTTAATGAATACATACGAATTCATATCTAATATTTCTTTCTCTTCATTTTCAGGTGAGTACGTTTTTTCTAAAGCAAGTTGGCAAACTATATTGAAATTTTTCCCTTGCGAGGTGAGTAACATAATTTTACGCTGCATTATTTCCGTCAACTTTGGATCACTTTAAAACAAAATCTGTTATTTAAAAATATATTTCTGAATTTAAAAAATGGATATTTAATATATTTAAAATATGGAAGTTTATAATAATTAATGTTAGTATGGAGTCATTGAAGAGAAAAATGTTTTTCTTAAGGACAGTGAAGGAGTAATTTTGTTCTTGTATTAAAACTATCGACTTCGGTTACTATAATTTTCATGTGATTCGTGAACGAATATTGTTAAATTTTTTCTTATTTCGTTGCAGATCTAGAATGGATTTTTTAAAATGTTGTTTGACACGGACATAAACTAACAACAATTTTCAATCTATGTCACATATTTCACAAGTCACTGTAAAATAAGAAATATTAATAACGTTTTACTTCACGTTCTTTTAATATAAGTATTGTTAAGTATCAATTATTCTCCGAAAATATGGGCAATAAGGTACTGCACTTCCCGGAAGCATGCAAAGCGTTATCTCATATATTCTGATCAAGGTCCTTAAAGAAAAATCGGAGAAAAATCAGAGATGTTGCTGAAGGAATAATGTACGCAACCGGGTCCAGATTGAGTATAGACATTACAATGCGGAGTCAGAAATTACGGTGTAGTCGTATTTACTGCGCTAGTGATTCTTGTTGTCCTTGATAGAAACGCGAATTGAAGAAGAGAGTACACGTACGTTCCGTAGCCGTTTATTTATAGGTAGACCCTAATAGCATTCTTCTTGTAGAGACTGGAGGATCACGTAAACACACGTTGGAATTTTGCAGCCTACAGCATCGTCTCCGCTGGAATTTCGTAAACAACTCTGAAGACATCAGAAACAGCGCTTTCTATCACTTGATCGCCACGAAACTGAATACCTTCCTTGAACATATACAATCTCCCATATAACGTATGTCTCGATGAGGTTACGTAAATCCGGTTTCTGAACCAAACAGTGGTTTGTTATGCACATGCATCGAGCATTTTCATAATAATTTCGTCCCTTATGCGATAAAAATAGTTTTACGAAATAATAGGATGGCGACAACTTGAGTGAAGAGATATGATTAGGAACTGTCGTTATCATATTCAACGGGGTACATACACGATCTGTAAAAAATTATTTCTTTTGCGGAAACAATACTTTCGTTCAATTATATTTTAAAAAGAATTTTTAATGTTACTTTTTAAAGATAAACACGTCTTACATCAGTAGAAAAAGATATCAGATTTGATTTCTAAAATTTTACATTTCAATGATGTTGCGGCTTATATGGTTTGGTGCGTAAGTTTTCCTTGGAGTTAAATGGCTCCATCATGCAGTGTCCGTGTGGTAAGAAAAGGTCCCTGATTTTAGACCTAACTTTAATTCCAACCTTATCTTCGTTGCCTGTGTTTAATTGTGTGGTGCGTGTGGGGACTACCAGACGCATTTGAAGATAGGTTCACCCACCGTCGGATTAAAAAGAAATGGTCAATTAATGTGGAGGACCATTTTCACGTGTTCTACATATGCATTTACTCAAACTTCCTCGTAGTGTGAGTGTTTTAACTAATTTTTGCCTACATGTATGACTTTTATCTATTAAAAAGCATTTTCTGTATTCGGAACTAATTCTTTTCGGAAACATTTAATTTCAGTAATATCCTTAGTTTAAGTTTAGTGAGAAAATTCATCTCAGAAACTCACACACATTTTTCACTCATTATTTGATAAACAAACAATTAAAAAACCACAATAACCATATGATTCGATAATTGATCGTTACTTAGTCACCGAGCTTTACATTTCTTTTACTTGTGTGGAAATGTGTTTTCCCAATGAACACAGACATTCAAAAATGTTGTGCGAATGCATTTCATAATTTGTTTCATCAGCTACTTCAACAACTAGACGAGAAACAACAATATCGGGGATAAATTTGAATCGCCGAATCGAAATAAGTCAAAGGAACCAGTTTCGAATCCACACTTGAGAACTTACTCCACGTAACATGAGATGCAATCGTAAAAATCCGAAATGAATTCGGAGAGATTTACGGGCATGAAGGAGCGCTTCTTGGGGTGATTCGTCAGCTGCGAGTGGCAGTAATTGCTCCAAGTGCCGCTCTCCTGCGGCGAGCTCAAGGCGCGTCGCGCGCCGACAGGTGAAAGTAAGGAGGATGACTTTTTTAAGGAGATGCTGCTTACCATGAATGGAAAGAGCAGGAGGTTGAGTGGAGCGAGAGAATCATGTCTTTTTAAAATGGGGAAATTCTCCGTGTTTTTTTAAATTTCGTTTTTGCACTACATCAATTTTTTGGGTGTTGGAAGAGATCCTGTAAATCCTTTCTTGCAATCTGAATCAGTTTAATGCAGATTATGTATTGTGTAAAATCTCCAGATCACATCTTAATATTATTTTGAGTATGTTATGCATCATTTATTACATATATTATTACTAATTGAACGAAATGATTTCTCTGATCAGGCAATATTTAAAGGGTAGCAGATGGCTTGACGGGTAGATTTAAAGTCATGGTATTTTTACTTATACCTCATCGTCTAGACTGACTCTGATACCTACTCACCTTACTGTAAAATAAATTGCGACCCTATAATATGGGATAAATGAAGTAATGGAAGCTTTCCACTTTTTCTCCTCCTCCTATAGTCCAAAGGACCGGAAATTGTAAAAAAAAAAAAAACGTTTTGTCGACGTACTCTGTTAAAGTAGCGTACAATGTAATGTTATCACGAAAGATAACAACTTTTACTTCGACATTTCCAAGATGTCAGCCGATGAAACTTGAAAAATGTATCAACAGAGATGGTAAACTGAGTTTTATGAGTATAATGTGTGCTTCTTTGCGTTGTCCAGTGAATTACTAAAGTAGATATTGCTTTGTCCAGTGAATATTAACACGTAGATGTTTACAGTTTATCATATCTGAAACATGTTTCGCGGACCCTTTCATGACTGTAAATATTCTTATTTAGGTGGGTGTGGTGTGAGTTGTTCATTCATCTATGTAGTTCGTGGTTGCTGACCAACATTTAAATCGTTACATCATCTGTGATCCACTACTCGAAAGGAGCCGAGATGTAAGGCGTTGCTGGACGTTCCAACTGAGGTGTGTGTGGCAGGTAGCTCGAGTTGTTATGAGGTGGACTGATTAGTGTGAAGGAAAGACAGACTGAAGAGACTTAACAGTAGCCCACGTGTTAAATGACTCCACTCCACCCCCTGCACACCTGCCAGATGTATCCTTATGCACAGGGGTGTGGTCTGACACGCCCACTGCCCAGAGGAAATGGGGCTTTTGTCACAACACCAATACATGTTTACTGTCATCACAAACGCGACCTTTTATATCATTGCGATCATCTCAAGTTCGTGTCCTACAATCCTTTCGTTCTACTTCATTTTCTTTTCCTTCAAAGAATAACTCTGCAATATATTTATTCCTCTGTTTCGTTATACGTTCAACATTCCCTTTATTCAAAACCCTTCATTTCTTCATTCTCCACCAGTTTTTAAAACTCATTTTCCTTTCTCTTTTTCCCTCGTATCTCATTCTTCTCTTCTATATTTCTATCCTCTTCTATTGTTTTATCATCGTCTAAAATCTCTTCATATTTTACCATCTCCTTACACTCCACTAATCTCCACTGTTCGAATTCCATCGTAAGAATACACACAAACTTTTAAGAATCAATTAAGAACGTTTACGCCCCTGTTGCGGTCACGATATTTCTTAATAATTTTCCTCTCTTTGCGAACCTCATATGTTTTGTTTCATCAGTTGGATCTGTCGTATGTTTTGTTTCATCACAAGAATCTTTTTAAAATATGCAACAATTTTGTTAAGAACGATATATCAGTTTATGATTAAAAAACTACCAAAATATTGGATGAGAACATTTAAAAAAAGGGATGTTTTTGTTTCTTGTGTATGGCAATTATGTTAGAAGGTAAGTTATTCTGACATTAGCTCCAGAGTTGATAATTTATATATTATCAGTTTTATGATAAAAGAATTATCGTATTTTCACCGATTCAACAGTTAAAAATTTTTAATTAATTTGATACTTTCTACGTTGGTAAATTATTATAAAGACTATTTAGAGTTTTTAACCAACAATTCAAAGTCGAGGATGAAGCGTGTGTTAATTTGATTTGAACACCTTCTGGTGGTCAATCTTATTCTTTTATAATTTAGTACTGATGAAGACTATTAATCAGGAAATATTAAATTAGCAAATATATTTGGAAAATTATCACTTTGAGCTGAATGATAGAAATGGATGATTTTATTGCACAAATTATTTCCAAATTTTTTGTGTTTTGAGAACGCGACAAGAATTTGATCAATTATGGAAATGAATTCAAGAACCATCGGATTTTTTTCTCCAGTGACTCCTTAAACATGCATATCTGATCAACAACAGGAAAACTCCGGCACAGTTTTGTTCAAAACCACCTTTTACCAAATCTACCAGTATTGTAATTTCTAAAATATATTGAAACTTTTATCCAAAATAAAGAACTTTTTGTCAAAGTATGAAAATCATTAATCAAAAAGTAATTTTATTATCTTGATAAAAGTAATTCTTTCATGAAAAAGTAAGTTTTGGACTGGAATTGGTGATCGAACAACGAAACAGCTACATGATGACTTTAAAATAATATTTGCTGCTTAATAGTCTTCATCAGTACTAACTTATAAAAGAATAAGATTGACCACCAAAGACTCATTATGTAAAAGTGCCGTAACTTTAAAAGAGGATTTAAGTTGTTCATGTGAATGGCATACAAATTGGCCATTCTATGTTCATTTTGATCGTCTTCGATATGTTCATAAATGAAATTTCGTGTCAATATGATCTCAATTTCGTGAGAATATGATCCCATCAAACGAATTATTTTTTTTGCATTATAAAATTATCAATTTCGTTATACTATGAACATCATGAAAACATATTAATCATTTAAAATATTAATAAAACGAAACAATACGTTTAAGTAGGTTAGGTTATTTTCACATTTCTTTCTCTACAAACTGTGTGTTCTTGATTCATAAACATATATTACAAAATACACAATCTCAATATTATATAGGGAAACTTACATTTTTATAAAAACAAGAATTTTGAAAAATACATCTATGTTTTATTAATACGTCAAACGAAGAAATAATAAATCATTTTATGTATAAAGCCTTGAGATGCACATAGGAGAGAAATGACAAGTAAAATTAAATTAAATTAGTTCGGTGAAATTAAGTTAAGTTATATATTAACTGAAATATTAATTTAATCTCACCATACATATTATACAATTTAATTTATAACGAATTGAATAATTCCTAAATATCGTTAAACAGAGTATGTACTTACGAGGAATCGTGTATGGAGTTTCGTCAAACCAGTTTTTAGGGGAACCTTGTTCGAATCCAGCCGCGATAGTCTTTATTAAGTTTCGTCACGGCTCCATTAATACTTATCTCTGATCTAAGGAATCTGAATCACGTGAGTAAAGCCTGTCTGCTTGTTTGCTTGTTTTTTCTTGTGTTTTTGGTGTAAATGTAGATATACTATTCATAGCTAAATAATTTATTACTCTATGACTCATTTAAATATAAAGCCAATATTTATTGAATTAGTTCATGTAACAAATAATGTAAGAACATTTCAACCACATTCAGTTCTAATAAACAATTTAAAGATAATTATCACATGTTTTTCCTTCATTAGAAGGAGAACACTGAAACGTCAAACGAACAAAAAATTAAAAAATATAACTTCATGATACAGATCGATAATATCCTAAGTTTTTACCTCATATTCTATTCTGGAAACAGGTCTTTAAAATTTCGTCCTGTACGCACCGTATCACGTATATATGAAATTTCTTGGCAGTTCTTTATCAAGTAAAACTTATAGCAATTTGGTTTAAAAAAGTTCTCCCCAGTTGTTTATAAAGATTTTCCCCAACGCATAAATTTGAAGCGTTTTCCTCTTAAAACTATAAACGATTTTCAAAAAAGGACAAAAATATATGTTTTGTTCGATCTTGTCCATTCGAAGTTGTGCAGACACTGATTTTTCCTGTTGATGCATATTATACAATTTCATTCATGACATATTACTAGAATAATCACTATTATTGTTAACACCTCATGAAGGTCAAAATCCTGGCTGAAACTATTTACTATTGTTCAAACTTGTGCTACTATTTCTCTACAGAAATCGATCTCAGTTAAATTCCCTTTCATTCCCGGTTCAAATTAAAGGATAGAAGTTAGAGAATTTCCCCCTTCTTACTTTTTTCTCCCCATTTTTACATCTTTTAATTGTTCCCCACAAGGGAAAATAATTCCACCTATCAATGGTCTTAAAAAAATATTGTCAAAATAAAGCATTATTTCGACGACTGTGCCGACAATATTTCATGAGATAATAATAAATAATAAATTTTATTGTCAAAAATGAAATTATAAACTACGTGTGACCACATGGGGGACAATAAACGAATTTACTCTCCGAAAGCAAGGGAGGGACCATCCCAACAATTCTGATCAACGACCCTAAGGCCGAGGCGTATTTAACATTTCACTACAGTCGTAAGAGAAATAGTAAGGCGAATAAAAATAGTTCGCTACGTGTTATAATAATAACAACATACCAACAAATTTGTATTTAATAAAACAAAACAAAATCAGAAATATTCCTTTATTATCAAACTAAAGGTTATTAGAAAAATATTGTTTATAAATCGTTAAAATTAAAATAATACTAAATTTGAATTTTATTATTTTAATAGTCGTCGCCCCCAGACGAGAGACTAGAGATTCTGTATAAAACAACATTATAACAAGACATTCTATGCATCTTTATTACAAGAAAGTAACGAGTTAGACAAGTTTGTAATAGGTCAATAAATTTAGTGCATATAGTATATCGGAATTGTGTACACAATTACAAAATTTATGAAGTCCTTTTAAATGTCCCCTCCCATGAATGCAATGAAATTTTTGTGACAACTGTATTCAAATTTGAGAAAGACCAGCTTCTAAGGTTTCCCCCGCCCCTCTGCATTTTCTTCAACTCGAACACTGCTCTCTCTGCAGAGTCCACCTTCCACTTGGGGAGATACTCGACAGCAGATCCTTCTGGTTATCTACCTTCACTCCCCGCCGCGTGCCATCGCAGCGTCTATCGTCACCATGGCAACTAGGTCGATATCTCTGTACACGCAGGCGCTACGAACAATTTGCACTCATCCCATTCTACAACAGTCTACTTCTATGTGTTTAAACGTCTGACAGCGGCGGAGTTGGGTGATACAATTACGGCCCCGCATGTCGAGTCAGCTTCAGATTATACGTATCCTCGATATGCTGCCTTGTTTAAGTGAATTACAACCATGTAGAAACGCTTAGTTTTACACAANGACCTGTCTCTTATACACATCTAGATGTGTATAAGAGACAGGTATTTTATAAATTAAGAAGTTTTAAAGTTAACAAAAAATAGAAAATAAAACAAATAGAAGCCACTCACATCTTGGACGAAACAGATTCGTCTTCCAACCTTCGTCAATCACGAAGTAAATGAACCGATTCTACTAATACTCTAATATGTCAATGACTTTTATGTGTTTTATTTTCTATTTTTCATAAGTTTGAAAAATTCCATTTGATCCTGAAGTAACAAAAAAAAGTTCTGAGTAGATTGAGAAACAAAATTAATAGTAAAAGCGTAATCCTGCACACCCGAGAGAGAATCGCACCCGCAAAATACGGCACGTATACACAATACTTAAGATTCAAAGATGTAGCCACCACTCTACCGCGATCATTCTACTCAGAAGACAAATCACACACAGTTTGGAATAGAAACACAATTATATTCAAGTAATGGAAACCCAAGTCTTCCCATTATACCTTTTTCAACTTCACTAATCGTTCACCAAATATCACTAACAAGATGATATTTTTGTAATCTTATTTCACTGTATATTTTGTAAACGGTGTATTGCACGAAAAATTTTTCACAATATGTACATAGATTTTAAGATACATGAAACGTAATTATATTTTTTTTCAGAGTTGATTCTTTTAAAACAAGAAATGAAGAGGAAGAAGTAATTGAATAAGGAATGAGCTTTCCAAAAGAAAAAGAACTCTACTCCAAAAGAGTCGTAATTATATATCTGTTATATTGTTTTGTTCGTACGTAATCGTAGGAAGAAAATAGTTCACTCCATTTTGAGAGGAAGCATTATCTTCATATTTGTAAAATCAAATGACGCGCCGTGAACTGAGATAAGTTACGCAACGTGTTGTTGAATTGAAGAGAAACAAGTAAAATGTTGGCAAAATCAAGTTTGCAAGTCAATTTTCCAAAATCAAAATTATAATTTTTAATTAACATCTTGCTCCATAGTGACTATGAAAATAAGGCCACCAATAAAGAATGAGAAATCTCATCCCCTCTCCTCATCTGCGTCTACGACAATGAAGTAGGAAGATGCTCAGTCTCTTATATTTCAGTCAGACAGCGAGAGCGCTGCTCTACCAGAGCACGTTGGAGGTTGTAATATGTAATATACTAGGCACAGAACGCGATTTTTATCATTGGTGCACGTGACATACTAGGCAAATTTCGCGTTGATCGTTGTTAATTATGTTCTTTTTTGTTGTAACTTGTAGATGATTATCAGAGCAGGTGTGTAACCGCAGTTGGTATGAACGTTTCATAGTTAAATTATAACTTTCGGTTTTTGATAAAAATGGTGACGAGTCGTGAATGGAACTTGAACCTCCAGCTCTGATCTCAGGTGACTTAGCCACACCACCCTCTTGCGTTCCAGAATTATACACCATTGCCCCGCAGGCCAAATCCCGGAAGACCTGAAACACATCCTCATGCAGTAAATATGTGAACTTTTATATTATTAGGTAACAAGCCGCTGACCCGGTTAATTAATCTTCATTATTTTATTAATTCTACGAATGCAACCGAGAAGAAGGAAAACATAGTTTGTTAATTAAAAAATGATATCACCGGTAACACAGGCGCGCACAAAAAGAAATTAGTCTGTTCCAAAGACTAAACCTGTGTATCTTTTAAGTATTTTGACTTGCTCGTTCCGAATTCGAATTCAGAATTGTTCAATCACTTCGTTCTTTTTAAAACCCATATTTTCTGTGTTTAAGGACTGTTGTTCGAGATTTTTAGTATCCTTCGAGAATACGACACACTTTTCCTTGTAATGAAGGCATTTGTAAATTGTTGATTTCAGTTTAATAATTTTGTTTCAACAATGTAATTGTTTCATGTCATTTTCTATTGTAATTTTGTGGACGAAGTTCATTCATGTAGCTCATAGTATTTTGGCGTTCCAGTGAAGGAACGAATAATGTTCTCATGATAGGAAAGAGTCAAGTTTCCTAATAGAGAGAGCACAAATATCCTGCTATGATTGACATTTTCCAACGTTATCTGTAAGAAGAAGCACCGAACGATCCGCTATCTTCTGACGATGCAGGTACCTGGAGCCGCAGGCCATGACAAGGAGGCGGCGACGTTCGCAGGACGACGCATGCATTATGTATCATGAAAGCCGTGGAAGCCACCTGTTGGCAACTATTACGCCCTGGCCGCCCGTGCGCCTTCCTCACGCTGCATACACTCATTGGGTACCTCACACGAATCCTTAGGGTGGTATCAAACTTTTCAATTCTGCTCTTTTTTCTTCGATTTTATGATCAGTCATTTTAATTGTAATATTATTGTGGCCGTTAGTGGTAAGGGCTCGATGTCTATGAAGTACGAGGGAAGTTGGAGATTCACATTTCTCACATTCTTATACTCAACTGCGCTTGGATAGTACTCCACAAGATACTTCCATAAACTCGAATCTCGAGAAAATTCAGTTACATTAAACTGTACAAAAGAGAAATTTGAATTTTTAAATATTGACCCTGGATTTCACGGAGTATTTATGGGCAATCTCTGTTGTTTTAGGTGGTCAGACCGTTTACATGTTCTAGTTATTTGTTTATGTCCTTTTGTTCATGTCACTATGAAGGTACTAATAAATACGAAACTATGTTTGCTTGGTTTACTATTATCATATATCTTGTCAAGAGGATGTTAAGCTACGGCTTTGTAGACTCCACAGACGTCATAATCAGGGAGCATGTGTCAATGCACATTCTTTTTCATTCATCATTTTTAAAATTTGAGAGAAAAAAGAATATTGAAAGTAAAATTTGGTCAAAAGCTCTATTCTTCTTTCTAATAATGATTCACAAAAACTTTGCTAAGATATCGGAAACACAATGAAAGTATGATTGGCCAGACATCTGGAGAGACTCAAAATGGACTGATGCCATATAACCTAGGATGACCTTTTTCTCATATTTAAGCTGAATAAATAATTTCAAATGAAAATGTTTGGTGCAGCATTACAGCAACCTTCCAATATTGTTAAGGTAAACTATTCTATTTCATTTTTGATTGCAAATAAAATGAAAACGTTTTCGGATGGTGAATTTTGAAAGAATGTTTGGAAGCTGTTGTGAAGGAAATTTTGCCTTCGAACCTGATCCCATCTCGGCAAACAGTGTGTCGTCGAATTAATGACATTTCAAATAAAATTATCTTAAAACTGCTCGACAGAATTCGATATTTCAAATATTTTTCCTTGGCATTTGACGAAAGCACAGACAATTCAGACTCAGCTCAGCTTGTAGTATTCCTTCGTGGAGTAAATGAATCATTTCAAGTAACTGAAGAAATGTTAAATTTCATAAGTTTAAAAGATACAACAGGAGAAGATATTTTCCATGCTGTTGAATACTTTATGCGAAAACAATATGGATTTGGAACAACTTTCTGGAATATCAATTGATGCAGCACCTGCTATGATAGGTAAAGAAAAGGGAGCTATAAAATTACTAATCGATGAAATACAATCCAACAACAAAACTAGTAACCGCTCCAAAAGAGAGGATTTAATTATAATCCACAGTTTCATTCATCAACAAAATTTATATGCCCAAGTATTATCGATGGATCATGTTATGCAAGTAGTTATAAAAACAGTGAATTACATTCGATCACATGCACTTCCGCATCGACAATTTAAGGAGTTCCTGAAAGAATTAGATTCTGAATATGGTGACGTTGTATACTTCAGTCAAGTCAGATGGTTAAGTTGTGGAAGATGTTTACAGCGGTTTTATGAGTTACGAGAAGAAATTGATTTGTTTATGAATGACAAGGAAATACCTGTATCAGAATTAAGAAATGATGAGTGGTTATTTGATTTATACTTTTCAGTGGATATTGTCGAAAAACTCAATCAATTAAATATATCATTGCAAGGAAAAGATAACCTTATAATCACATCAAAGCATTTCAGAAGAAATTGTTATTTGAATCGCAACTGAAAAGTAATGACGCTTATTACTTTCCATTGTTGAAAGAATTTAAGAAATCAAAATGTAACAATTACATCAAATATGCAAAAGAAATAAGAAAACTTACAACTGCTTTTGAAAGACGTTTCAGTAGTTTAGAGTTAGGCAAATACAACAAAACTTTTAAAATATATTCATCTTCCTTTCATGTTGAAATCGAGTCGGCCCCAGAATATCTCCAAATCTGTGTAGATTGTTACCACAGGAGACTTTTTTGTAACCAAAAGATACAACAACTTGTTTTTCATTTTTTAATAATAATAAATACATGAAAATGTTGCGCAAACTATATAGTTTTCATAAATGCTAAAAATTGAAACAGTAATTTGAGAATAATTTGATAGTATAGTGATCAGAATAGATACAAATACTTTATTTGCAGTGTAACTTAGTGAAAAAACACCAAATCTACACTCTTTTGACTAAATAGCTTCTAAAAAACATTTATCATACAATATACATTTGGTAAATCTCAACTCAGAAGTTGATCCATAAAATCTTCGCTTCAGGTAAGTTAGTTATAATATCTGATTTCTACGACACTAATTTGAATCGGACTCCCTTACCTCATTTGAAAGTCTGAAGACAACCCTGAATACTTCCGAAGTTCTGCGGGGTTCTGCTGATAAACAGCTTATGCAATATAAGCTTCATGCATATTCACTTATTTAGTACGTCAGTACCACTCTCGTTTTTATTTGAGAGAAGTTTCAACTATCTCCTTGCATATTAATGGAAGAAAATAGGGAAAAATTTTCCAACCGACAAGGTGTTTTGGTTTATTCAAAGATACTTTGTTTTTCAATTTCTCGATACAATTTAGAGAGAATGAAGTAATAAATTACCAAGCATTAATGAAGACGTAGTATCCTTTTAAAACTCATAAAACAGTTACTTCGTAGTCGTGGGATGTTTGGCAACATTGTCATAATAATTCATTATAATTCACATCTTACATTGTTTGTTCTTGGATAGTGTCAAGAGAAAAATCCTCTAATTATTCAAAAAATTCAGACATAAGACCTTTTAATATAATCAATTACTGAAAAACACGTGATTAATGTTCTCGATGGAATTACTATTATACAAAACTATTTATGACAGAGATAAACACATAATTTTTCTCTTTTGATTGAAATTTTAAGTTTGAATTTACCCAATTTTGTCCCCATTCTCCTCAAAATGGAAGACTTCGTGTGGTGTAGTGATAGCGTCTTTGCTCCCGTGATACCGCTTGGGTTCAAACTCTGCTCGGTCGAACTAGGTGAGGTTTTCAGCTGAGATTTCCCTCACCTGCTCTAGACAAATGTCGGTTCGGATCTATAAGTTCCCTGGAAACCCGACATCCCTCCTTCCCAATTCCCTCACCCAAATCACGGTTTGGTGGAAGAGCGAGCCAAATGATCCGAACCTCGCCATAAGAAATTAAATAAAAAATAAAAATATGTTTCTTGTATCTTACTAGCATATTGGTTATTACCCTTCATACTTAACATCAGTGCACTACATTATTGCACACAAATATATCTAGTTTGGAAACAATGTTATTAACCCCTCAAGTAAAGAAATTATTTACAGGTCGTAACCTTACTGTGTGATTAATTATTTAATTTTTTCGTAAACATTTTTCTCTTTTAATTATTTGTTCCCTTTATTTAGTGATTGTGGTGTGTTTTTCTTACCCGCTCATGTTTTCTTGATCAATGAAGGTATTTCAATCATCGAACGGAAGCGACTCTGAATTTCGTTCCGTATCGTACAACTATTTGGCCCAATGCCCACCAGGAGTGCGATGGTGGCTTAACTGTCTCGCAGGAAATTAAAGGAGAAGCCATTTGTAATTCATGAGCGATCACAGGGGTGGCTGCTGCTGTGACTGTGATCACCGGATGTGGTGGCATTAGTGAAGAGGGTAGCACCGAAAACATAGCACTAGCAAGGATGCATGCCGATACGGGGTGTGGATGTAGAGGGAGTGAAATAATGAGTTCATCTTTTGTTTAGACCCAACAAAAATTACTCTTTATCTAGTTGTCTAGTATATACAGCTATCATTTGAATTTTAGTTACAAAAATACAGGGTATCACCTAGAAATACAATAATGTTTTAAGTAAATACGCAAACATTTAAATACAGTGTACAAAGAAATCTCTTTTAAAATATCTGAAAAGGAAACATTCATGTTGACGTGACACATGAATTATTGAATTAATTATTTAAATGCGAAATCGGATATGTTATTCACCCCTCAAATTAAGAAATTATTTGCAGCACTTCTAATATAAAAATGAAAGGGGGCTGTATTTGAAGTTATATATGCGGGACAAGGGATCATTCCAGTCAGCAGCTCGCCCTCGGATCGACTTAAACGACGGTCATGAAGACAATCATGATGCGTGCATTTACTATTTCTTCCGTGTACCCTGCACGTGGAGAGAATATGTGATAACTTTGTCAGGTGAAAATGGCGACGAGCCGGGAATCGAACCCGAGACAGCTGCATTGATCGCAGGGGTTTTAACCACTACGTCACCCGTTAGATCTGGGTGGAAATGGTGTACCGTTGTGGAAGGCGAACGGGTGGTGTAGTGGTATACACCCCTGCGATCAATACAGAGTCCTGGGTTTTATCAATTATGATGCGTATTTATACTTTTAAAATTTATCGATAAACTAAATTTTATTTACATTTATAATGATATAGTATTTTAATTTTTAATAAACTTTTAATATTGTTCAGGTTTGTCCGCTCATCCCAGTACTTGCGTCCTTTATCCCGTTCTTGAAACGAGATTAAGAAAATAAAAAGAACAACTCTCCACGACAGAAAGTACTGTAGGAGGGAGTAATGGACTTCCCGTTCGTAACCTTACAGTATGTCGTAGCATCACTCTTCTAGACGAGAGCATAGTGGATCATAATAGTGTACGTTGATACTTACTGATTGGGTGCATGCGTGCATTTTTGAGCACTGCTTGCCTTGCAGTTCCGTAACTTGAAACTACAATTTCCTTTGTCCTCCTCCATCTCTTTTTGCAGCGTGTATGGGTCACCACACCTTCACCTTCTCAAACAATGTCATCGACATGGTCTACATATTCATAGTCTCTGTCCGGAGTAAATTATTACCTTTATTTATTTAGGAAAACTAACTTTAACATTGTTTGTCACAATACAATTTTAGTTTGTTTAAATCACCTTGTCTACATCTGTGCCATTACAGGGCTCGTTCCTATCATATTCCTTTAATAGCTTTTATTACCCCTTGCTATCCTGTATCTTTTCCTGTCCCTTCCTCGCAAAGGCAAGCGCTCATCTCCGTCTGTATTTCAATCTCCCTTGCTTCTATCTCGAATCATCCCTATATCTGTCACGTATTGTGACAATATCTCGTATATTCCGGAGAAAAATTTGTATCCATTGACATGATATCGAATCAGATAGTACCGATACCGACTCGGTAAGGGTATAGAAAGTAAAATATCATATGAGTACACGCATCGGAAACGAAGTATTGATATAAGAACGAAGATATACAAAGTATCGAATCATTCATCTCCTGTATGTAATGCTTGAAAAATGATTGCGTTTTCAATAGTTCTTATTAATGCAATGTAATAAATATTCATGATTAATTATTCACGTTTAAAATAATTTTAAAATTAATATTTTGAAGAGTATTTATTACTTATTTTCGTATTGTTGATAATAAATAGATGCTTCACTTCTTCTTGTACAAGAGTTTTCTGTAAGATTAGTATGAGAAAATTGTATCGAATGATTTTGGATAACGTGCATGGTGATGAACACTTTACTAAACGGCTTGATTTCAATAGAACACAATTAGTAAATGAATATGTGAGATGCTATGAAGCGTCTCTGGGACATATATTTTACTTTCTGTATACGTACCAAAAAGAAAAAGAGAAAAAAATATATATAACGGTCTGATATTAGTTCACAATTTGTCGTTTGTTGCGGAACGATACATGATACAAAATACTCATTTGAGAAGAAGGTATCGAATGAAAGTATCAATAGTAAAAATTTTAGTATCGAATCAAAATAATCGATATGAGTGAAGTATCGGATTAGATATCGTGTCCCTATTTGTATTCCTTCAATATACAAGCTAATGCAAGAACCGAACCCAGAACCATTCAGTCATAGACCGGCATCTCCACCCACTTACGCCATCGTATTGGTGTACCATTCCAGTTTACAACTCACGATACAAATGCACACACCCGCATTTTGATGACAACCAAAACCACCACCCCCAGTGCCCATCTCTTTGCTTTGTCTCAATCAATTCCGACCGCCCAAGTTGATATTCACATCGCAGTCATTCCTTTAGTGGAAGTACCGTCTGATTCGCTTCGGTTTCCCCTTCGTCTGATGCTTAGCTCCGTCGCATTAATTATGGAGACGAAGAGACGCTAGTGAGTGACGAATCTGGAACTCGATTCCAAATGATTTTCCAAAGGCAATTTTCCGAGACGGATTTTATGGGTCTAAGGTTGATTAGCGGTGCGTTACCAGTGATTAAGTGACTAAAGGAGGTTCTTCTGGAATGAAGACGTTGGAATAAATTATGAGACTCTGGACAATAAAGTTCGAGTGTTTCGCCGGGAAACTCTATTAATGCTACAGTAAACTCGTTGAATCTGATATCCGATTTATCTGGATCGGTTGTATAAACATATAATTTTTATTTTTATTTCACCAACAGCATTATGTTGCTCTTTAACAATTGTAATAAATTTTTCATATCATTAATTTTTTTATGAAGTAACATTGTTCATAAAGTTATTTACATAATTCAGTATACAATATTACGAGTTAAACGTTATAATTGTAACACGAAGTAAATCGAATTTTGTCTTGCAGTTTATTCAGGGAGTGATAATCGTTTTATATGATCAGTTATTGTTCCATTATTTCAATATAGAATTAATGGTAGGCGTTCTTTATGTAGAGTTTATATCTCATATTGCCCTTTTTCGACCCTCCAGATCTAGTCTGATCTTGAGAAGAGGTTATTGTGGATAAATACGGTTGAACTATACGTCGTTATTTAGTATATAACCAAATTCTTTTGTTAGTACGGTGATATAGAATGTTGCTGTAAATTTCACCGAATTGTTATCTGTATATATCGGGGGCTAGTACCACAGTACAATAAATTTCATTTTTGAAATCATTTACGTAAAATTATTTATTAAAGTAATGTTAGTATAAAATATAGAGTCCCAGTATCACGTAACGCATATGAATTAAAAAATATTTAAAATTTTGATAAAGTTAACAAATATCTAAAAGAAATGTTTAAATTGTAGAATGAAAAACATTAATAAATTTAAAGTTTCGCGTTGAATGATTGTTTGCAATCTTCGCACAACAATAATTTATCGGTTTACTATTGTTCGTAATAAGATGTTTTGCACGTTGAATGGTAGTGCATCAGAGAGTAATGCCCCGATTATTCATAGAGAAAGCACTATCCCGTTCATTCACTTTTTCAACATTTAAAACGCAAAGTACTTCTCCAACGCTAACATCCGGTCCGCTACTTCCTGCCGAGGGAAGTAAACGCGAAAGATGAAAATGCGGTATTTTGAAGGCAGCAGTTCCCCCTGCTTCATTTGCCTGTTGTTGTGTGGAGCGACTGCATCTGCAGCTGCTCGGCGCAGCACAATGCAGCTATTTGTACAATGCCGTGATTTACTCATTTTCCACCTGGGACGACGGCTTTGATGCCGCAGAAGCACCCGGCATCTGGGAGGCGCGGCAACCACGCTTTATGGACACGACTCTTCCAGAATTCCTCGAGACGGTGAAATATTTTTTATTATGGAGATCGATTTTTACCCAAATATTATTACTTCCTCTATTTTTCTATTACTCCTTTCATTTTTATACTGTACGTTTTTGACTCAAACTTGTTTAATAGTTTTAAAGACTCTTAGCAGAGAAATTACCATGCTTATTAATTCATAATTTTATCAAGTAATTCACTCTTAATTTTGCTGTATCCTTTTTCCTCTATTAGTTAGTTAACTGAATACGCGTTGAACATATTTTACTATATTATACTTAAAATGATGTCGAGAACGCTTTTAACCAATTTATGAAACTGATTTTACATACGATTACGGAAAAGTATTCTCGTTATTTGTTAATTACGGATATTTTTAGTTAACATGAGTGGAACTTTTTGTTATTCGTTGTAAGTTTTCTTGTATTTAACATGAACGAAAAGTTTCAGAGCAATTTTTAAGCAATATTTTAATATATTCAGAATTGCATTTATATGGAACGATTATTAGTGTGAGATTTGTTTTGATTTGGTGAGATAATGTATTAATGTTCTGCACTTCGAGTTCATTTACGAGTTTTTTTCTTGCATCGGTCCATCTCGTGCTAAAAGTATCCAGCGGTTTACGTACCGAGACTTAAGCTCTTAATTAGATTTGTTGCTCGAAAGGGTGTGTGTGACTTCAAAGAGAATCAAACTCTTGCCATACATCATAATCTCCATAATAGTGCGCCTTGATGAATATAGCATTTCGTTTGTCCCACTGCCTTCCTAACCACCACCATCCCGTCCACTGAAAGTTCAAAGACGACGCCGCCGCACCGCTGTGATCGCGTGCATCTTTTGTCTCGTCCATTGACGCCAAGCGGTGGGCGCTTCTGACGCGGACAATAGACGGTCGCGCCGGCGAAGGTGAATGGATGATGCCCCGGCCTCACTTGCCCTTGTCATGTCCGGGTCTACCCAAGAACTGCAGGGTCGATGTGGGATTGAAACGTATTCGCCAACGATTACAGAGTTCCGTGCTGGGAAATTGATATTAACTGTGATATCAAATGGTTGACACAATGAAACGAAGAGAAATCGAGGTCAGATGTAAGCACCAATTAATTAAAGGAGGTTTTAGGACCCTAGGAGTACAAATGATTCTTAGCGTCCTCATTTATCATTTAAATGATATGATTTATCCCTAAATAAAGTGTTCCACTAATGGTTAAATTTGTATTTGAATAATTATAAAATTTATAAGTTTAATTTTGTAGTATATCGTGATTAGCATGTATGATCAATTTACCCGTCTTGTAGCCTAATATGCATAAGCAGATTCATATTAATGATGGCATATGAACGCGATGTGAAGTAAAAATATAAAATAAATTTAAGTTCAGAAATAAAGTATTAATCCATATAAATTTGTTATATTTTACTTATTGGTTTTTTAGATTTTAGATAAATTTTAGTTGCATGACCTTCAAAAAATTAATTTAAAAGTGATCAATTTGAATGCAAAATATATTCATGCAGAATTATAAACAACATACATCTATAACATTAAAAAACATGCGAATTTTTTTTTCATTGGTTATGTAAATATGTATAATGTAAACAACGTAGTGGATGTAGGTCAAATACTGATTAAAACACTCATCATTATCATTAATTTTCATATTTCATGGCTAGAAGAGGTAAATATGAGTATATTTCCAGAGGAAATAAAACAAGGAGGGAATCATTTATGGTAGTGGGAAATATTTTGTATTTACGCTCACATTTATACTTAACTATAATTGAAAACGCATTCTGGTGGCAGCTGTCGTTAAGCAATGTTCCCCGGTGGGAAACGTTCTATATACTTGTCACTGCCTTTCAATGTGAATCTATGAATTAACCGCAAATGAGACTTAAAGAAAGTAAATCTTGCATGAAGATTTGGCGACAGCAAGGGTCGTTGAATTGTCAGGGCACCGATTGTTCTGTTGGGGTAGACATAACTCTCAACTTTGCTTACGAACCGGGGACATGGACATACTGCCAACTGTCGTACGTTCACGAGAATTAATGGCTTCCATAACTCTGCCTCATTCTATTCTTCTGAAAGTATTCATTGTAACGTTGGTACATCTTTATTAATGAAATGCAGTGGAATTATTTGCGATGCATCCTTTTGAATGATTAAGATTTATCAGCTTCACATTTACGAACGTATGTATGTTAAGTGCTTAATACCGTAATAACGACATTGGAGATGTGTGATAGGATTTTTTTCCTGATCGTTCTTGCATTTTAAATACATTTTTAATTAGATCTCTTAAATTAATGGTATTAAGAGTAGTTCATAGTTTTAGGATAAAGTACGATATAATATGGAAAAAAATGCTTTTTCGTTTTCGTCAACTGGAACTGTTATCAGTTCGTAATTATTATTTTTATTGATATAAATTGTGCTTGTGTAATAATAAATTTCACTCTAGATAGCAAAATTTCTATGAATTCACTCGATCTATGGCGTACAATCTGTCGCTTTTTCATATATTAAGTGCAAGAACTTCAAGAACAACTTCATCTCAGTTAGAGGGATCTTATGATCAAATTTAGTGACTTGTCTGAAATACTGACAAGCTACATTCTGCATCTCCCGCCCATTGTTTCACATAAGGCAAGAGCTGCGCTCCCCGTCAAATTGATTGCCAAGCTCTGAAACATAAATAGAAACTTTCGCGAACAGACTCAATAAACTTATTGAATAAATGAGTCCATGAACAAACGTCAAAGGTATTTATTTGAACTTGTCCCAGTGTGTATCGTAAAATAAGTACAAATAAATTTTACGGTGTAGGAGGGACGTTCTTAATGTTAACCCAAAGGTACTATAAAGAGCGCACAATGGAATACTTTTACAGTTTCATTGTTGGGAGTTTGTTTTATGAATAGGCTTACAAATTTCTCCGGGTTATTAATTTACAATTCATTTTCCCTCACGTCTGCCTTTCTCCGGAGATATTGATGTTGACGTAAAACTATTTTATGTTTTAAATCGTAAAATGACATACTTTAATATATGACATAATGTAATAATAAACTGAACTAGTAATGTTCATAAAACCATTTTTTATAAACTAACATTTAGATGCAAAAAATGTATATATTACCCAAAATATGATTGTCAACATTATGATTCAGTACCTTAATATTGTACACAGACATAATCAGTGGCGGTGATTAGGGGAACGTGGGGGAACAGCATCCCCCCACTTTTTTTAGGAAAGAAAAAAACATTTAAAACTGTCTAAAACTGGTAATTATGAAAAATAATTATACCATCTTTGATGTGGTAACCACCAATTGTATTTTTTTTAAACATACATAGTGGAAATGTCATGTAAATGAAAATATTTTTGCTCCTACTTTCGATTCCCATTCACCACCACTGGACGTCATGATATTGTAATTAATAGTATGAATAATAGTATGATCATTTCTCATGCGATATTGAAAATATATAAGTATTCTACTATTGATATAAAAGTAGGAAGCCACAGGTCACCCTAACAAACACAAACTTGATGGGGAAAGCACGGAGTATTTTTTATCACTTACGGGATTTATTGTGGTATCCATGAAATATTCAAAAGTTATACGAGGTGTGGCAATTAAATAACGAGACTGGTGACAGAAATAGGATTTATTGCAAATAAAGATAGAACTAACTTTTATCCCCTTCGACATACTCCCCTCCCCTATCTATACACAGCTGCGTTCGTGTCTTCCATTGTTTAAAGCAATGCTGTAGGTCATCCATTGTCACGTTCTTCAATTCTGCCGTTTTCGTTTTTATCTCTTCAACAGACTGAAAATGTTTTCCTTTCAATGCACTTTTAATTTTTGGAAATAGATAAAAGTCACAGGGAGCCAGATCTGGTGAATACGGAGAATGTTCGAGCACAGGAATGTGCTTGTCCGCTAGAAACTGTTTCACAGATAGGACTTTGTAGGCTGGAGCCAAGCTTCGTTCTTCCACAAATCTGGTCTTTTCTTCATTACTCTTTTCCTCAGCTTGATTAGGACTTCTTTGTAGTATTTCTGATTAACGGCATTGGTCATGATAACACCCCTGATATCGAAAGAAACGATCAGCATTACCTTCGGGTTTGACTTGCTCATTCGCGCTTTTTTCGTTCTTGGCGATATGGGAGTCTTCCAGTGCATCATTGGCGCTTCGTTTCTGGGTCGTACTGAAAGATCCTTGTTTCATCACATGTGATGACACGTGTGAGCAAGTCCGGTTCTTCCTTGAGTCGTTCCATAACATCAGAGCAAATGTCCTTCCGATTGTCTTATTGTTCTTGAGATAGATTTTTCGGAACCATTTTTGTACAAATGTTTGTCATGTTTAATTCGTCATTCAAAATTTGTCTTACTGTCTCTTTGTTAATGTTCACCATTTCTGGGATCATCGGAATGCTTAGACGTCGCTCTTTCGGCACAATTTCAGTAATTTTCTGAACATTTTCATCAGTTCTTGAACTCACACTGCGACCGGGAAGTTAATCTTCAACCTCTTCCCAACCTTCTGAACCTTCTGTTTGTGTCATTGAAACACTCGCGCACGTGACATAGCTCTATCGCCAAACAGCTCCGTTAACATATGAAAACATTCCGTTGGCGACTTCTTTAATTTCACAAGGAATTTGAGGTTAGTACGCTACTCGATACTTAAGTTCACCATGATCGCGGCACTTCTATAAAACAACGTCCATTACAACCGACGCTCAAAACCAAATTATTGCCGATGGAGCAACGAAACGAACAGAGGCTGCTCTTGAAGGTTCAAGGTCAGCTGCATCCCAATACCAATCTTTCAACATGCGGCTGCGCAATAGGAAGTGCGCAGTCTCGTTATTTAATTGCCACACCTCGTACACTATGACTTTCTCCTCACAACGCTTGGGGATTTCTTAGCGCACGTATGTTTTTTTTTTATTCCATTAGATCTATTTTAGACGCGAAGATTGCCTGACACTAACATCACAATACATCAGCTGAACTACAGAAACGTAGAGTTGTTCCCGAGATGACAGTTTACCTATGAGTTTGAGCTTTATTTCTTTGAAGTTGGCATTATTTTTTTAATTCACTGAGCAACCATATTGAATTTTCTCTATCCATTTTCCTATCCACGAATCGCAGTACACTACATTTATGTGCATAGGCAATCCGCATTACTGATGTATAGTAAAATGTAGTGTTGCCAAACTAATCCAATATATTATATAATCTTACACTCAATGTAAAAAAATGAAACTACTGAAAATTAACGAATTAATCAATCAATAACTAATTACAAGTTATTAAGTGAGTTTGTGCTATCATAGTGAGGTAAACTTCAAGAAAATCTTTCATGGCAAAGTCCTTAATTCATACCATAACTCGTTGAAACTAAACGGGGGTTTATTTTTGTGGAGAAATTGGCAGTATTCCTATTCCAATGCTATTTTATGATAAAACACTTTAAGTTCCCATTAAATCGTAAAATACCTCACCCAAATTATTTTTTGAAAATAAGTTTGTAAATGATAGTGTTAGTATAAGTAATTGTGCAGTGTTGTTGACAAGTATAAAAAAATTGACCTAATGTGAACACTCCCTAATACTCAATGTATTTAAAAAATACCTTAGAGTTTTTACACGAAGTTCTTTATTACTTGTGGTTATGATTGGAGGTTTCGTTTGACCAGTATTTCGCAACATGTGGGACTCAAAACATTTTTGTTTATCAGATCAATGAGAAAGTTTAAAGGTAATTAGAATAACAAAGGAATGATAAGTGAGGAGGTTCATTGGTTTCTCTTTCAAGATAACCCTCCTTTGCTTTGAATGTAACTACGTTAAAATGTTTCGGAAATTTTTCTAATAATATATTCTACAGTATTGAAATGCGATATATTATCAAAGGTAATAGGGAAATATATAATTAATATTTTTCTACCCCTTATGTTATGATATAAGAGCGTAGTATCTTTATTACTTCTAATAAACCTGGCAATGACTGATAATTTATTATGTTTCTGTTCTTGATGTTCTATTTTAAGAATGCTCAATACATGTGAATTAACATGGAATTGAAATCTTCCAACAACATGAAAATATATCCCTCGTACCTGGCACACATATATAAAGCAGCGTTGAAAACATAACTTCTTTGGAGAAATAGATCATAGGTCTTTGTTAAGAACACAACATGTATCACCGACCCTCTGTCCCACCCTCAAAAACGATCCCACTCTTCAGAAGGATCAACTACCCCATGCCTCCCTTTCACATGCGTCAACGTCTTTCACTCTAATAAAAACAGATGTGTGGTACGTCTCGTAAGATCCCTAATACACCACCTCCATTACCACTTCCGTAACGTAACCTTCAACGCTTTCCAAGTTCTGAGTTCACAAATTCCGCAAATTGATGAGCTCCGCAAATTCATCTTCAACAAATTGTATCATATCTGTCTCAATGTCCTCCTTAACTACCCCTATCTCCTCATCTATATACCCATTGTTACTATACTCCACTACCTGTCCCACCCCTAATACCTTCATCATCATATTCGGAGGAAGATGCCGAGAGGAAGATTGGCTATAGAGGAAGATAGCTTTGGTACTACAATTTGGTCCTGCGTCTTAGTATATAAAGCTATAAAATTAATAATTCCCCACGCATTCTTTCTTCTGCTTTAATTCCACACAACATCTGCCATCACAACCAACTAATCTACATCCCCTCTGTATATTCTATTACGTCTCACCTTTCACATATTCTCCACCTATTCATAACTGCAATCTGCCTCACCTTCTAAATCTCCTCGATTAGATATTACTCCGCCACCACTTTCTCCCTTCTTCCAACCCCTCCACTCATAGCCTTCCTCACTCCACACTTCCCCTCGCTTCCCGACGTCGTTACTTCCCCCGTCTGCTCCATAAATCTAATGACGCGTAATTCGTGCCGCCTTGGAGAAGGTAGACGTGAAGTATGACGTGGCGAGAACAGAATAGGCCCACACGACTCACGTAGGATCTATAGCGAGCAATATCGGTATATAGGTTATCCAGCAAATTTATAGCACAAAAATGAATTAATGGAAGGTTACGTTTTATGTATACTCTATTTCTAGAATAGATTTACTCATGGTCAGTAATTTATTATTATATATTGAATCTTGGTTGATTTCGTAAGTAATAAAGAATATGCCAGTCTGAAAATAATTATTTTTATTATCCACTACAGTTTTTGACGGAATTTCTGCCCTAATTTGTTCTTTACTTTAATATAAAGTGGGAGTGAGAAACAATTTCTGAAGAAAAAAAATTGTAGTAAGTTTGAAATTAAAAATATTGTTTTCTAACAATTATTGAATGGATGTATTGAATACATGATGGGTATATTGAATGGATTGAATTTTTATATACAGCACCAATTCCAATCTTCTTAACACTTATTTTGATAATTAATTGGACGGAAAATCGGTGTTTAAGTCGATGTATAACAGAACTGAGAATCTCATTTTTTTCAATTTAGGTTAACGGTATCTAGGACGTTATAGTTCTGGTCCATTCCATCCACATATTTTAAAATTAGTGTAATAATAAATTTAACAAATTTTAATATTATCTGTTCGTATTGTAAAATGTATTTTTGTATACTTTTTGTATATTTTTTGTAATTTCTCAAATTCTGCCACCGGGCAAGATCTGCCCAATTGCAGTTAAAAATATTATAATTATTATCATTATTACTTTACACCTCAACATATGTTGTGAACAAATGAAGTAGTAACTATTCCCGCCACTTTCACGACTATACGCATGGGTGAACGGGTAAAATTTTGAAATCAGCAAATAGCGATACTTCATTTTGCTTCAAATAAATCGATTAGTGCAGAGAGTTATTGGGCAGGAAACATATTGAGACTATCTTCAGAGTAGAGCGGTGTCAAAAAAATTAGACCGATCAATTAATTGCCACCTGTCAAAAAGGGGATGTACTTGCCAAATGTCTCTTTTTAACCATTTATATTAGAACCTTGTGATATTGAATAATTGTCGAACTTTTAAGTACTCATTTTTTTATGAAATCAAGAGATTAGGTAACATCGTTGAAGTGAGAAAATATGGCGCTTGTAGTGGAAAAGGATTTTCGAAATCCGTGTTGATCGTCAGAGAGGATGTTATTTTTTTTATAGAAAATCTAAAAGACGCTTATAGAATCATTTTTCAGGGATTTTTGAGAAAGTGGGTAGTAGAGAAATTGGTCGATAATTACCAACATTGTTTGTTTCCTTTCTTGCATAAAGGATTCACTTTAGCTTTCTTAAATATGTTAGGAAACACGCCTTCCGACAAAGAACTATTAAATATGCTTATGAGTGGATTTAATATAACGTGGGACGAAAATTTAACAATAAATTCGTATATATCATCTATGTCTGTTGAAAATTTGTTTCTTAATGAACTGATGATTTTCATGATTTCACTGGCGTTAGTTTCGTAATTGTACATAGAATGTGGCACGTGGGTGGATATATTCGGACATTGGGTTTGAGATACTGAATTAGTTATTTTACCTACTTCAGAGAATAAGAATTAAACAAGTTTGCGATGTCAAGTGGATTTGATACGATTTTACCATCGTTTAGCAGGGAAAAGTTTTCTTCGCGATTTTCAGGTGGCGTGTACTTTTTAACAATATTCCACATGGTTTGTGGTCCGGTTGTTCGATTTTAGTATCTTCCTGTCATTTTCCATAACTTTAGCTGCATAGACAACTTTTCGGATATTTACGGAAATAATCATGAAATTCGGGTGGTTGCGTATAGTTTTGAAAGATAATATAAACGGCGTTTGATTTTTCAAGAAATTCTTATCCCTTGGGTGATCCATCTATTGTATTTCTTTCAGTTAATTAATTTGCGTTTTATTGGAAAGCTACAGTTGTAATGTTTTAGGAATGTTGAAATAAATGTTGAATTTGTCGTCGGTATTTTGGCAATTGTAAACTTCTTTCCAAGTTTCCTTACGCTTTTAATTTGTAAAAATGGCTAAATTTGTGTCGTTAAACTGTATAGAATACTTGTAAATGATTTGATGTAGTTTCAGTTTATATTTAATGGGAACACTTGCGCAATGTGATCGCAGTATGCGGCACAGAACACTTCAGAGAGTTTACATGCATAAAGTTCATGTACACAGAACACATAACATCCATGAAGTTCATTTCCCACAAATGTTCCTTGATGTCGTTCGCTTTCTCGTTATTCATCCTCCTCGTAAGAGGTGCTTTAGCAACGATATCCGGCATCGCTATTAAAACTACAGCGACATTATCTTATCCTCGGTCTTCTACCCCATGAATAAAGGAAAAGAAATGAAGGTAAAGGAGAATATTACAAGTTTTTTAAGAAAGTTTTTACTTAAGATCTCCATATTACTGTTCATTTCTCTTCACTTCCTATCACCCCTAAAAACATGTATCATATTGTGCATCATATATCACCCACCAACATCCCTTCAAACATTCCGTGTACGTAATCCTTCCGGGCGGCATCGCCTCGCTCCCTCCCGGTACAGCACATATGTTAGTCTGCTTCCTCTACACACTGTGACACGATGTCCCGAGAGCAGAACGTATCAGTTAACCTGTAACCGCACGTAAAAATAGGAAGCGAGACGGGGGAGAGGTGTTTCCGGAGCGCGTTTCAACCCTCTCGAGTCGGCACTTCCGTTGTGGCGCCTCCGGTGTGTCATCGTTTCTGTCGCCATCATCGTGACACCTGCCGACTATTCAGACAACACTGGAAGGGGGGGGCGATTGGAATAAATTGCTTTGTGGATCAACGGCATTTCATTTCTTCCATATAAAGTAGAATTGAGTAGAAGAATAACATTTCCGAAAGGAAAAGTTCAACAGAGAAGAATGTAACTCCTAGACTACGACAATTTTTATTAAAAATATTTTAAAAGAAAAGTTAAAAAAAATGCAGATACTAGAATTTTGCACTATATATGTCAGAAATAATTATTGTTACGATAATATGAATAAATATTGCAGATCTAGCACTGAATTTAAATCTATAATAGGGATGTAAAGAGAACGGGGAGCGAGTAAAGTTGCGCCGCGTTTCCAGAGATCTAAATCGCGATAACAGTTTATGTTATCGGATAACAGGAAATGGTTTAACAAATTCCTCTCCTGACCTCTGCAACCACACGTTCTCCCGTCTTCCGCACATGAAACTAGCGAGTTTGTGGAAGTGTCAAATAAATTTTTGTTATCTCAGTTTTGATTATAAACAAAATATGTATAAAGTAATACATCAGAACACGTAAACGAAAACCATAATAAAGGAGAGTAATTTGTTTATCTATTACGCTTTTTTGTAGTATACTTGGTTATGTCATTCAATATACTTCTCTGCTTAGTTAGGATCCGAATGTTTCATATATAGTGAACAAAGTTCATCACACAGAAAGTCACGTATGTCATTAGTTCTTCTCAGATGTCTATACTTCTCGATATTTCGATGGTTTTTTGAATTATTTTAAATTTACTGCTTTTCCTGGCAATTCTAATTTTCAGGGTGGTTATTCGTGGGTGGTTCTAATACGGTGTTCCAAATTTTCATTATCGAGGTGAAACATTTCAATATATCGACTTCTTTAAGTGAAGTCAACCATATGTAACGATATTCTGCGATTCTTTTCACAAAATGCCTTCGTTTCTTTTTTGATGCAGATGATATTGAACGTAAAATGGGAACATCCAGAAGGTGTAAAATGCCCAGAATACATGTTATGTTATGACTTGTACACTTTACATTGTTTGCAAACCAGTGAAAAATAAAATTGTGTGGAGTATAATTCATGAAAAAATTAGATAACAACAGTGAAGCTTGGAGTATCGTCTGACGTATGTTTCCTAAGTCAACTGAAGCAAAAATTAAAGATGGAATTTTCACCGGACCTCAGATTCGCTGATGTTAAAATCTTATACTGATGGACTTTTTATCTAAACAAAATTACTCTTGACAAAATGCTTGGGATGTATTGCGAATGATTTTTGTGTAACACAGAAGTTAAAACTACATTGGAAGTGTACATAGTAACTATTGTGTCAAATTCTATATCAATCGCATATGAAACATGTACTTGGATGTAGATTGTCATAGAAAATATACTATTTGTTGTCTCATATTGATTTCTTTAGGCCAAATTTAGGAACTCTGAGGGAGGAACACGGTGTACGCTTTCACTATGACATTTCCTGCACGGAAAGAAGGTATCAGGGGCGTTGGAACTACGCTATAATTGGGGACTATATGAGGTTTTTTACAAAATACAAAGGGATCAGAAGAAAAAACATTCTAACATACATTTTGGAATGAAACCATTGTTGCATGAAAATTGAATGTTATCCTTTATTTTGTATACTTAATCCAACCAATACTTGAAGTTATGTTAGATTTCTTCTATATGACTCTAGGTTCATTAAATAAGTATGTCATATAGTAACATTAAAAAAATCTATATCACATCCAATATATCGACACTTAAGAAAAACTACTTATGTATTCATGATCAGCATCACCAAATTGAGCAATATAATAATAGAACCTCAGAAACGAAAACTTTTCGGGCGTAGTGTAATATATAACGTAAAAACATGGAGCAATAAAATATTATACTGGAACTCACTGATAGTAACATGATAATGTCGAATTTTCTGCTTGTAGAACTCTATTTTGGTCCAAAACCTTGACTGAAGAATTGAATAGTTCCTTTTCATCGACCTGCCACGATCGAATGTCTGGCGTATTGGATTGTAGTGACTGATTCCTTCCATATCTGCGCTGTCTCCGTCGTCTACCTGCGCACTTCCCCTGTCCCGTTTCCTCCACGCTTCCCGCATTCTCTTGCGAGGCCACCATCCAATTCTTTCATGGCCGCTCCGTTTGAGAAGTACAGTCAGATCTCAACGCAAAATGAAACCAAGTACCGCACAATAATAAAATTCAGTATTATATAATTTTATATACTTGTCTTGGTATAATTTCTTGACTCAATTTTTACCGATTTGGCCAATGCTTTTATTCATTAATCTTCAGTTAATTTCGACGAAATATTCGTGCCAAAATTCTCTTCATCTATGTCTTGTAAATAATAGATTTTAAATTTAAAAAAATGAAAACTTTAAAAAGAAACATGAAAATTAAAATTTTTAGATTGAATTAATAAAATAAAATTTTAAAATGATACGATTTCTGACTACTGCGGACACAATACAAGAGTTTTTAGAGATGTATAATGCACACATCCACATACACCTTTTTACATCTTTAAAAATATACGTACAGGTAATATTTAAGTAATCATAAAAATATTGAGACTATAATTGTCTGTATTAACAGATTTCTAAAAATAACAGCTCATAAATATATTANTAGGGCCCTTGATCGGAATTGATGGGATGGTCCCTTGCTTGCTTCCGGAGAGTAAATTAGTTTTTTTTCCCTCCACGTGGTCATACGCAGTTTGTACTGTTTTTTGACAATAAATTTATTATTTATTTATTTATTACTTTATAATGGCCAAAGTAGTGAAAACCAATGTATTAAAAAAATACATTATTTGTGCATCCATGTATTCAAAAATTAATTGTCGAAATTATGAAAAAAAATTAACTTTGATTTTAAAATAATATTCTTGCGAATATATAACAGATATTGCCTGTTTTATTTATGAGTTTACAGTTACTGCTCTGCTATCAACAATCAACTGTGCGCATCACGAGTTCGCAAAATAATTAAATTATAATTTAATGGTTAAATAAAAATTAATTTCAATAAATATTAATTAAAATATAATTTAATTATTCTGCGAACTCGTGATGCGCACANAGACTCTCAGTTTCAAGTGAAAATTAGCTTTTTGTTTGCTGTGACTGCAGGATAATTATTTTAATATACCTGTACTTCAACAACATATTAAAAACAACAACAGCCGGGTAATAACTCCTATTAAATTAAAAATTACTTTTAATTTAACAATTAAAAGTAGATATATTTAATATCTCTCTTATTTTCAGTATGACTGCAAAGAAAAGAGGAATAGTGGACAATAATACAAAGTATAGGAAGGAATGGGAAGAAAAGTACTTCTTTATAGTTCAAAATACAAAATTATTGTGTTTAATTTGTCGAGATGTCGTTGCTGTATTTAAGGAATATAATGTTAAGAGGTATTATGAAACAAAACATAAGGATTATTTGAAGTTCGATAAAGAAGTGAAACTATCGAAGCTCAAGAAGTTTAAGTCGCAATTAAAGGCTCAACAAAAAATGTTTGATGCAGCATTACAGCAACCTTCCAATATTGTTACGGTAAACTATTCTATTTCATTTTTGATTGCTAAAAGAACAAACAAATGAACACATTTTCGGATGGTGAATTTGTGAAAGAATGTTTGGAAGCTGTTGTGAAGGATATTTTGCCTTCGAACCTGATCCCATCTCGGCAAACAGTGTGTCGTCGAATTAATGACATTTCAAATGAAATTATCTTAAAACTGCTCGACAGAATTCGATATTTCAAATATTTTTCCTTGGCATTTGACGAAAGCACAGACATTTCAGACTCAGCTCAGCTTGTAGTATTCCTTCGTGGAGTAAATGAATCATTTCAAGTAACTGAAGAAATGTTAAATTTCATAAGTTTAAAAGGTACAACAACAGGAGAAGATATTTTCCATACAATGAATTACATTCGATCACATGCACTTCCGCATCGACAATTTAAGGAGTTCCTGAAAGAATTAGATTCTGAATATGGTGACGTTGTATACTTCAGTCAGGTCAGATGGTTAAGTAGTGGAAGATGTTTACAGCGGTTTTATGAGTTACGAGAAGAAATTGATTTGTTTATGAATGACAAGCAAATACCTGTATCAGAATTAAGAAATGATGAGTGGTTATTTGATTTATACTTTTCAGTGGATATTGTCGAAAAACTCAATCAATTAAATATATCATTGCAAGGAAAAGATAACCTTATAATCACATCAAAGCATTTCAGAAGAAATTGTTATTTGAATCGCAACTGAAAAGTAATGACGCTCATCACTTTCCATTGTTGAAAGAATTTAAGAAATCAAAATGTAACAATTACATCAAATATGCAAAAGAAATAAGAAAACTTACAACTGCTTTTGAAAGACGATTCAGTAATTTAGAGTTAGGCAAATACAACAAAACTTTTAAAATATATTCATCTTCCTTTCATGTTGAAATCGAGTCGGCCCCAGAATATCTCCAAATGGAACTAGTTGACGTACAGTGCAATATTGAATTAAAACACATTTTTGAAACATCAGAATCAAAAATAGATTTTTATAATTCTTACGTCGCAAAAGAAATTTTCCAATTTGAGAAAATCTGACACAAAAAGTTGTTACCGCTTTTGGTTCAACTTACACCGTCGAATCGTTAAAAAAAATGAAATTGACCAAACACAAAACACACTCAAACATAACGGACGCTAACCTGCTACACCAATTGCGATGTGCAGATACTCAAATTGAGATCGATCTGCAAAAGCTAAGTGAAAGAGTGGAGAAAAATATATCGCACTAGTAAAATAAATATTTTTCAATGATTTTATTTTTTTCTTATTTCATTTATATTTATATATTTTTTATATTTCGTTTTTAGTGTTATATATTTCTTTACAATGTGCGTTCAGTATCATTATTATTATATTATCTATGTTTACATGTAAGAATGATAGTAAAGACAATAATAATAACACATTATGTTTCAGTTTTTTATTACAAAAAATATTTTTATAGTGGGTATAAATCTAATATGGGGATATATAATTTTATATGCGACCCGCAGAGTTAAGATGCATTTCCAAAGTGGCCCGCAAAACCACTTGGGTTGGCCACCCCTGCTCTATATCATAAATGAGGTCATTGTTTATCGACGTTGACGTAATTTCGAGAAGCGAGAATACCATCCGTCCACTCTTCATGATCGGCATTCCTTCCTTCCTGGCACTCTTGTCCTCGTTCTATTATCAACCCACTGAAATCACGGTCTTCCAACCGCATCATTCTTATGTATTACTACCTCTTATCATTGACACCTCACCTTTACCCACTTCGCCACTCCCATCTCGACGCCCTCTTACCAGCACAATCTTCCCTTTTTCATACTCGCCACCCTCCCACCCAGAGATCCTTTTTCCACTGTCAACCCCTAAACGTCCACTATCCCTACGTCCTGCCTCCCACCAGTGTCGACAGCTGCCTGCGGTGGTAGTGAAAGCGCCCCAAACAGTTGCCTCTCGACCCCAGTCGCGCGCACCAACGCGCCACCGAATACATCAAAAGGAACCAGGTGGAGCTTGACTTCATTTACGTTGTGTTGATATATTCATTATACACCACGCGCCCACGTTTTAGGGGCAATGCAAGCGTTTAATTTCCTGGGTCTGGGGAGGTTGTCTGAAAGCGACCAACCTTCCCCGATTGTTTGGAGGATTCTGACGTCGTGGGAGGTCATTATTCTGTTTCTACGAGATCAATGTTATTCTTTAGGATTTTTGATTTTGTAACGCTAATTACTTCATGTTTGGTTGCTTCAAATCTAATGAGAATCGCTTCAGACGTATTTACTACGATGTAAAAATATTTGAAGTATTCTGTTTTGAAATGAAACATACTACCCCATAATTCGCGGAGCACATAAAAAAAATTCATAGCACTGTGGAACGTAGTGAAATAATAAAATATCACAATTTGCTTTGAGTAGCTTTATTTTTAGTTCTATTTTTTCCTTTCTGTTATATATGCTCAAAGAGTCTGTTGTTTCATTTTTTTTGCGATACAATTTTTTGTTTTGACTGTTCTTTTTGTTCCAGTTTTAAAATTTAAAGTGAATCGATAAAATGGGTATTTGAGTATAGCAGACATGCGAACGAGAAAATAAACTTGGAGCAAATTGCAGTGAAAATATACGTCGTTCTATTTGCTCCCATGAAATCTGCTTTGTGACAACTCCCGCAATACTCAAGAAGAGAGGGAAAAGTACGTGGGGAGCTCGAAATAAAATAAATTGAATCTGACGTCCGATTCACTTCCTTTAAATCCGATCTCTTGCATACAGACTTAACGAACTGCTCCTCGGATGTCGACGTGTCTCCACATACGAGGGATCAACAGAGAAGGAAAGGTAAAAACGAATCTAATGATGTCTATAAAGAGCAAAAAAGGTAAAAGGAAAACTTGAAATGAAGAATAGCCATCGCATTGGGCCATTGTATAAAATATCTGAAACGGGCAATTGGCACCTTTTTCCCTCAAAAAATGTTATTTTTTATTTATTAAAATCTATTCAGTTTGTAAAAGTTAAAACAATTGTTTCACTTTACTAGACATCTATCATGCATCTGAAAGTAAAAACAAAGAGTAAAAAATTTGGTTAAAATCTAGTACTGAAAATTATTTAGACATTTTTAAAGGTGTAAACTTAGGTTTCCGCGGCCGGAGTAAATATAAAATTGTTTATCCGGGGCAAACCGTGTATCAAAAGAAAAGCAGAATTTGGTAAGAACATGAATAAATTCGATACTTAATTTTTAAATCCATCTCTATTGTGCTCAAAGATACGCAGTCGGTGAGGTGAGCAGTTAAGAAAATATTTTTTGACGTTTTTGATATAGAGACCATCCCACTGTGTTCATAGCTTCAGTAGGAAGTGCAGCGTACGTTTCGAGGTAGCAGAGCGCTCCTCTCGTGTGGGTAGGGGAGGTCGACCTGTGGGGACAGAACGCGCCGTTATTTGCTCACCACGCCTCAGCTGATTGCGCGTGGGTGCGAGGGTGCCAGTAGTAGGGGTAGATGCGATGGTGGAGGGTTAAGGCAGGGGGAGGAATCTGTGACGGAGTGAGAAGAGGGGTTGTGGGGTTATAGGTTGAAACAGTGGACAATTTTATGTTAATAGTGTTGAATAATATACTCTACTTCCGATTTTTATTTAAAAAAATACACTGACAAAATAATAAGTTCTTTTCAGACCTATGTTCAAATTTCAATTTTTAATAAATTATATTTAAACGTTTTTTTAAAAAATATTTTGTAGTGCATGTAACTGCACTAGAAAATGCTTGTAAATTAACATTAAAATCATAGCAAAAGGTCATAAGGAGAGGATAGAATTTTAGTTATAAAGTAAACGCTCAGGGCTGTTCACCCGTCTTCGTCAGACATTCTAAAAGAACTGAGCATTTACTATTTTCAAAGTATTTCAATTGTTAGAAAACACGTTTCTATGATTAGGAATGATAATATTTTGTTAAATGCATAGATTTAATTCATTTATTTTCATATGAGACTAGTAACACTATGTTCGTCTTTACATAAAACGTAAACAAAGTGTGTAGAAGGAAAGAGTCGACACAAAAAATTTAAAAAAACGTTTGTAGAATTAAAATAATTTTGTAAAGTAGTAACTTTGCATGTTCATTTCGCTTAATATTGGTTACCAGTTTCGGTAATTGTAAAACAAGGTTACAAGTTTCAAGAAATTTTTATGTATTTTTTATTTATTTATCATTTATATTTTTATGTATTGCGTCAAATATTTTTTTCTGTTTCTTTGAAAAAAATATTCTAGTCACGTAACTCCTATCGAGCCTCCTACAGAGTTCAGTGTTTGTAAAGTCTTGAAAATAATAATGAAAATAATAAATTCCACCCTTTTTTAGTATCAATGTAAATGCGTCATAAATAAATTTTTAATGAGTACATACATGCAGAACACACAAAAGGAAGTAAACATTACTCTCGTTCTGGTTTTGATGTAGTGGGATGATAAGGGATTAAATCCTAGTTTTCTGAGTCACAATCAATCGGCGAATATCGGTAGCGGTGACAGCGGCAACTACAGAAACGTAGACAACTGACGACTTAGGGGAAGTCTCACAGGAAGAACAACAAACTACAATAACAACGAAACAGATCCAGATAAATCACTCAACCGAGAGGATAGGAGGAAGAATCGTTCAGCACGTGTCTGGGCCAATAAAATTCCCTCGAGATCTCGGAATATCTTGTGATTATTCACGTATGCGTCGCACGTTTATTCCGATCGGCAAGAAGTTTCCCCGTTGCTGCTTGAAAGGGAATCTTGATTTCATTTTCAGAGTGTGGGTGAAGAGTACAATGAAAAGAAGTGGCTTGCTATTCGTTGAAAAGCGGATAAAAGGAAGTTTCTGGAATATTCAATGTGTTGAACGAATTCACTCTCAATGTGTGGAGGAATGTCATAGGTTGGAACGCATTTCTCTTTGGTATAAGGCGTTCACAAAACGACATCTATTTGGGTATTCGACTGACTTCAAATAGAAAGAATTCAGCTGAGAAATTGTAAGTAGTAAAATTAATTTTCTATAAAAAAACTGTTTAGACACAACATCTGTAATTTGTAACAAAAAAATATTAAATTCTTTATGGTTCTAATTTTTTTTAATATTTAACTTTCTCTTTCCTTTTTGAGTCAAACAAAAGTTGATTTGAATTCCGATTAATTTAATGTAGTTTAAACAACTCCTATATAGTTCTTAGCTTTTTTTTTCTCGGGATTTTTTAAACACAAAATTTTCTCTTTTCTCTTGTATTCGGTAAAAGTATCCGAAATAAAAGCAAAACATATTTCCTTCCGAGTACTCACATGTAATCTGAATATCACTTAACCTGTTTGTCTTTCAACCAGAACGGATAGCAAGAATAATAGACGAGAGAGCGGTAGAGATTATTAAAGACTGTATGTATGTTGAACTCTATTCAACTTCTATGAATTGTTAGATTTATCTGCGTTGCATCAGTAGGTGTATATGTAGAGACATTTGTAGTTGCTAATTTGTTGTAGAGTTGATCTCTCTGTCTGTGTGAGAAGATAGTTCTTGTTGCCCCGACTTGGAGTATCCTACTCGTAGTTTACCTTTCGTCTACTTACTCAGGGAAGAAATATTGCATGTGCAGTTAGGTGCAACATTATAACATCAATAATTTCATTTTCATATTTAATTACAGCGTATTCTTCTGAGTAAATTATTGTTATTAGCGCATATTACGTTTCCGAGGAAAAATTTAAATTGTATGAAACAGTATTTTTTTTTATTGAGAGAGCTCAAGTAACACAACCGTGTGATATGGCAAAGTAAATAAAATTATCCTAAAGAAACCTAATGTATGTGTGAAGTCCCAAAAGAAGATGACTGTAGCGAGACAACTGGCTGAATTAGGACTAAATATAAATCGTACATGAACGACCAGGGGACGGAAGAGCTACCTTCTACATTAATAGGTATTTTTCGATCATGAAATTGTAATTACAGAAGATGCTTTTTAGCACATGATGTATGTCAACTTATATTATTTCTTGTTAAGAGAACATATATAAAAATGAAAAATAACTTGTTACCAACAATATCCGTCGAAAAAGTGCTGTTCATTAAATTATTGAGATTTATTTACAAAATATGTGAATTAATAAAATTATTGAATTATATACTCAGAGATAGACAAACATATGCTTTGTTTTGTATTTTTCCCACTAATCCTTGTGGCAACAATCTCAGTCATAGTGTTATTTATCCATTTGATCTCCTTGTCAATAAACGCGATTAGAATATTCTTAATAGTATTCTATTCTGTTTTCCTTATTACGGTTTCTCCAAATTAATTAAATATTGATGCCGCTCGATTTGTCCTATTCATAAGTAGTTATAATAGAAAAAAAATAACAATAATAATTTGTTCATTGACCTTGTAGATTGCAATTTTCCCCCGCGTGGAAGAAGTGAAAAATTCGTAATAATAATTGAAATTGAAATTTATTTGTTTCAATAGTTTTACAAAATGTTTTATACAGAAACATAGACAACAAAAAGTACAATAAACTACAAATTTGTGTAACATTGATTACTAGTTACTATACGTTATTTTCTTTTTTCTCTTTAATACAAACATTTTATTACTAGATGTAGATTACATTTTTTAGAGCACATTTTGTTTCCTTGAAATAGAAAAAAACTCTCTAAGTTCTTAAGAACTTGTCAGAGACTTTACATAATTCTTCTATTTAATTTATTTTCTTCTTCTACTACTACTATCACCACCAATAAATTAATTAGCGTTATGATTATTTCACATATATCTTCAAATAATAATGAAATAAAATTTTTATTCTTGGTTTCTACAATATTTTTAATTCATTCTCAAGTTAAAAATCTAGACTCATCTTAAACAAACTTAATTTAGTTATTTAACACTTTAGGTACTCTGTCTTGAATTTCAATTCAGCTCAAATAAACTTAAATTAGTTTATTTATCTTTTTTATATATATTTAGTATTAATTTTTCTATCTCCATGTTTATTAAAAATAACGGTACTTCAAAATTATATTTCTTTCTCTTATAATTACACTTCACTTACAAATTATACCCACTCATTTTATATCTACTTTCAAATTACATTATATACAACTAATTGTTTAACAATTCATATTTTTTTAAACATTTGTTTCCTTACTACTATTACTGTTAAGGTATTTTACTACTTTAAAATTATATTTCTTTTTCATATTTTTACAGTGCTCCTTCAACTTGCTTACACCTTTTTTAAATTACATTATTTACATATATTTGTTTAACACATACCAATTTATTTGTATTTTTATAATTCATTTATTTTTATTACTGCTGAGACATTTTACTACTTTGTTTGGAAGTCTTTTAAAGTTAAAATATTTGAGTTGACCTGTTGAATTAAACAATTAATCATTTGTTATTTTCTTCTTGTATCACTCTTACAATTGATTTTCAGAATTTTTCTGTATTACCAATGTAAGAAATGAACTATTCATATGTAAAAATTATATGTATTACATTTACCTATTATTTTCTAACATCCAGTTTTTCAAATCTTTCTTTGATACAATTTCAATTAAATAGTACGATAGAGTATTCAATAATTTATGTATATCTATTTCTAGTTTTCTCTCTCCATGTTTGTTGAAATAAGCAGGGATTTGGAAATTATATTTTTTCCTAGTTTCATGTTCATGTTTATGTATTGCAATCATAATTACATTAAACTTATTTTTTATAATTCATTTCAAATTAATACATTTTTCTGATGTTTAAGATTTTTTCTTTTGAATACATTTCATATACATAATTAAATTTGCCATTACTAAAGCATTTGAGTGCTTTATCCTGAAATTTTATGTATTGTTTTTAAATGGAAATCAGATGTATATCAAATAACTTGAAAAAGATCCTCCTTTATGAATTGGTATACTAACTGGTTCTTTTAAATGTCGGAAATTCTCCAGATTGTATGCTATTGTTGATTATTACCGAAATTAATTGAATTAAAATTTTATCGTTTTCTTTGAAATGTTCAATTTTTATTTGATCTGTCCCTGACGCCTTGTTTGTTATCCATTTTAAGAATTTTTTAAAAATTTCGTCCTCATCTGCTTCAGGTAAATAGAAAGAATTTGTCATTGAGTTCTACTTATTCAGTTGAAAGGTTTTAATCCCACAAGTATGAATACTGTATCAATTTTATTTTGAAGTTGTATGCGAAATTAGTACTTATATTATTAATATTATCTATTTTTCCTAGTTTTTTTCAATTATAGTTTCATCTATTGATTCTTTCTCTTTACAACACAATAAAGCATTTATTGTTTGCCAAGTTTTCCTAGCATCGAATTTTTTCTCCTCAAACTACTTTGAGAAGTATATTTTCTTTTGTTTAATAATTTTTACATTAATTTCATTTCTCAATGCTTTGTATTCATTTCTGAGTTTATTCTTAACTTCTAAATTTAACGTAGATGAATTTTTAATTTTTAAAATATTGCGTTTCTATTAATCATTAAATATCTTATCTTATCATTCATCCAGGATTTAATATTTGTATTACTATTCAATACACCATTAGTTTTACTTATTGATTTTTTTTAAGTTTCACTAATAGTATCATATATATTTGCTGATTTATTCTTAGGAACTTCTATCTTTAGTTTAGTAAGGTGTCTATTTAGCTTCGTTTTATGTACATAGCAATTTCTTATTCGCCTTTTCTCCTGACTCGTGTTAATAATACAAATTTTGTATTCAACATTCATTCCTATGATATAGTGATCGGAGAGATTGATTTTATATATGTAAGGGTCTAAAATTTTATAATCTCCTCTGATTATTACAAGATCAATGCATGTTTGAGTAATTTTATTATTATTTATCTCTTCTCTTGTAAAATTATTTATGCATTGGTATAGATCATTATCAGTTAGCATATTTCAATATTTTGAGTATATTGAAACTGATAATAATAATAATAATTAAAAATAATAATAATTTGCTCATTGACCTTAAATATTGCAAGTTGTCAAGCACGCATCACAAAAGTTAATGCATTCAAATTACAAAAATAAAATCATATCACAACTTAAAACAGTATGTAGATAAATAAAGATTGGGCCATACCAATTCAAATGGATTGTATAACTAGGTCTATGCATAACATCAATAGACTTACAGACTAATTACTAATATACACCTCTGCATAGCAATTATAGACGGAATTTACACAAATACTTATACAGCATACACAATACAATATATTTACAGATACATATTCATACAACGTTTGTACACTGTAAGAAAAGAGAACGTTGATATAATTCTTATACACTTATCCCGCATAAATTAACTGCGCAATTTTGTTTGTTCCTTCTGAACACTCAAGTGGCAATATCACCTCAGGGGAAAAAGCTGTTTTTAAACCTAGGTGACAGAATCCTTTCGTCGTTGCCTCACGAATGGAAGCAGCTCCGTCGCGACGCTACGTCGGCGTCGGCGAATTTCATTACTCGGCCGCCGCGGCGCAGCGGCGACTCTCCGTCTGGACTCTCCACTGAAGCAATATCCGGTCCCTCTTCCCACGACTTCCGCTACTGCAAGCTTCGTCGCTCGTCCTCCATCCCTCCCACCGACGCGCGTAGTGCCTCCGACCGCTCCTCCCGGTACTTGGGAGTCGCCGATATTCAATCGTCATTTTATGGAGGGTAAACAACAAGTGCCGGTGAAGAGTACCGGTTTAGAATCGCGGAGGAATAAGCTTACAGGCTCCCTTTATTCGCTCGTAGCGAGTGGAAATGAGCGAAGTTGAGCAATGGGGAGACTCCCACTCCTCCTTACTCCACCCCACGATACGAGTCCTACCTCTCTTGACCGGAGAAAAACTCAAATACACTTTTTTTGCAGTTGAACCTTACTTAACTTTCGTGTAACCCAATGATTCTGTTATTGGATTTTATTAAGGAGCCAAAATTCAATAAAAACTTTTATTCGTCATTATAAATAATAATTCATTTTACTCGACGTTGCCCGGGTTTCTTATTTAATATTTTCAATTCATATGTTAGTTTCCATATTTCTCTACTTTTGTGATTTCACTTTCGTTTACTTCCAAAATTTATTACCACAAAAGAAAACCTACAAAAATACACGGTTTTCGTTTTATTTGCTAATTTGTGCGTTATTACTAATTATTCAAAAATCCAGACAGAAGGAAAATGCATTTTACACAGAAATTTTAATGAACAAAGCGTTGTCAAGACCTCTGTATTCTTTGTTTTTTTGTTTATACTTTTAGGTTGTGTACTTCAAAACAATGTTGTTCATATCCTTTATATAATTTTGCTTTTAGGATTCTGTCACTTAGATTCTACGTTCAGTGGATTGTCCGCCTCACGTCAGGCAATTGAAATCTGGCGGGCGCATTAGTAAGCTTCATAGTCAACAGTCATGTGAGTCAAGAGTCACATCTACTAATTAGCAGGAAATTTTTATTCTTTTTTGCTCGTGTAATTCATCAATATTACCCTACTTTCAACTTAATTTGAAATAATCCTGGAAGAATCCTTTGAAATTTCAGATAATTTCATCGATCACTTTTTCTGATCCGTGTCACAGACATTCTATAGATTTCATTGTTATTTATACAAGATAAGTTATTTATAATATGTATAATATTATAATTTAGAACCCTACTCAAAACGCTGTGAGATGAGTTCAATCCAAAAGAAAATAGTCACAATCAATTAAGGAATAATTTTTTGAATTAATTGTTGGACCAATTATCGATAGTAAGTAATCACTTACACTCATCGACCGGAAGTAAGATATTTACTGGAATACAGAAACTGGAGAACAATTCATTTCTATTGGCCAATGTCAGCTTTGGAATATAAATTAGATATTTTGTTCTGTTGTTATTTAGTTCATTTTCTGAGGTATTGTTTCTGTAGTTTGAAATTTAAAATTTTTGGCCTGACTGAACCAAACAATATTTTACAACGCGCCATAAATAGTTCTAAGTACATCCTTATCACTAATAGATAATAGAAAGTTTATCACTGAAGAAAAAAAAAAAA